>CM019066.1:18687497-19031787 GCA_009667805.1 Leptobrachium leishanense
CAGGCATCAACTCTGAGCGTCCACTTAAGAATGCCACTGAACTCCAGGCATCAACTCTGAGCGTCCACTTAAGAATGCCACTGAACTCCAGGAATCAACTCTGAGCGTCCACTTAAGAATGCCACTGAACTCCAGGCATCAACTCTGAGCGTCCACTTAAGAATGCCACTGAACTCCAGGCATCAACTCTGAGCGTCCACTTAAGAATGCCACTGAACTCCAGGCATCAACTCTGAGCGTCCACTTAAGAATGCCACTGAACTCCAGGCATCAACTCTGAGCGTCCACTTAAGAATGCCACTGAACTCCAGGCATCAACTCTGAGCGTCCACTTAAGAATGCCACTGAACTCCAGGCATCAACTCTGAGCGTCCACTTAAGAATGCCACTGAACTCCAGGCATCAACTCTGAGCGTCCACTTAAGAATGCCACTGAACTCCAGGCATCAACTCTGAGCGTCCACTTAAGAATGCCACTGAACTCCAGGCATCAACTCTGAGCGTCCACTTAAGAATGCCACTGAACTCCAGGCATCAACTCTGAGCGTCCACTTAAGAATGCCACTGAACTCCAGGCATCAACTCTGAGCGTCCACTTAAGAATGCCACTGAACTCCAGGCATCAACTCTGAGCGTCCACTTAAGAATGCCACTGAACTCCAGGCATCAACTCTGAGCGTCCACTTAAGAATGCCACTGAACTCCAGGCATCAACTCTGAGCGTCCACTTAAGAATGCCACTGAACTCCAGGCATCAACTCTGAGCGTCCACTTAAGAATGCCACTGAACTCCAGGCATCAACTCTGAGCGTCCACTTAAGAATGCCACTGAACTCCAGGCATCAACTCTGAGCGTCCACTTAAGAATGCCACTGAACTCCAGGCATCAACTCTGAGCGTCCACTTAAGAATGCCACTGAACTCCAGGCATCAACTCTGAGCGTCCACTTAAGAATGCCACTGAACTCCAGGCATCAACTCTGAGCGTCCACTTAAGAATGCCACTGAACTCCAGGCATCAACTCTGAGCGTCCACTTAAGAATGCCACTGAACTCCAGGCATCAACTCTGAGCGTCCACTTAAGAATGCCACTGAACTCCAGGCATCAACTCTGAGCGTCCACTTAAGAATGCCACTGAACTCCAGGCATCAACTCTGAGCGTCCACTTAAGAATGCCACTGAACTCCAGGCATCAACTCTGAGCGTCCACTTAAGAATGCCACTGAACTCCAGGCATCAACTCTGAGCGTCCACTTAAGAATGCCACTGAACTCCAGGCATCAACTCTGAGCGTCCACTTAAGAATGCCACTGAACTCCAGGCATCAACTCTGAGCGTCCACTTAAGAATGCCACTGAACTCCAGGCATCAACTCTGAGCGTCCACTTAAGAATGCCACTGAACTCCAGGCATCAACTCTGAGCGTCCACTTAAGAATGCCACTGAACTCCAGGCATCAACTCTGAGCGTCCACTTAAGAATGCCACTGAACTCCAGGCATCAACTCTGAGCGTCCACTTAAGAATGCCACTGAACTCCAGGCATCAACTCTGAGCGTCCACTTAAGAATGCCACTGAACTCCAGGCATCAACTCTGAGCGTCCACTTAAGAATGCCACTGAACTCCAGGCATCAACTCTGAGCGTCCACTTAAGAATGCCACTGAACTCCAGGCATCAACTCTGAGCGTCCACTTAAGAATGCCACTGAACTCCAGGCATCAACTCTGAGCGTCCACTTAAGAATGCCACTGAACTCCAGGCATCAACTCTGAGCGTCCACTTAAGAATGCCACTGAACTCCAGGCATCAACTCTGAGCGTCCACTTAAGAATGCCACTGAACTCCAGGCATCAACTCTGAGCGTCCACTTAAGAATGCCACTGAACTCCAGGCATCAACTCTGAGCGTCCACTTAAGAATGCCACTGAACTCCAGGCATCAACTCTGAGCGTCCACTTAAGAATGCCACTGAACTCCAGGCATCAACTCTGAGCGTCCACTTAAGAATGCCACTGAACTCCAGGCATCAACTCTGAGCGTCCACTTAAGAATGCCACTGAACTCCAGGCATCAACTCTGAGCGTCCACTTAAGAATGCCACTGAACTCCAGGCATCAACTCTGAGCGTCCACTTAAGAATGCCACTGAACTCCAGGCATCAACTCTGAGCGTCCACTTAAGAATGCCACTGAACTCCAGGCATCAACTCTGAGCGTCCACTTAAGAATGCCACTGAACTCCAGGCATCAACTCTGAGCGTCCACTTAAGAATGCCACTGAACTCCAGGCATCAACTCTGAGCGTCCACTTAAGAATGCCACTGAACTCCAGGCATCAACTCTGAGCGTCCACTTAAGAATGCCACTGAACTCCAGGCATCAACTCTGAGCGTCCACTTAAGAATGCCACTGAACTCCAGGCATCAACTCTGAGCGTCCACTTAAGAATGCCACTGAACTCCAGGCATCAACTCTGAGCGTCCACTTAAGAATGCCACTGAACTCCAGGCATCAACTCTGAGCGTCCACTTAAGAATGCCACTGAACTCCAGGCATCAACTCTGAGCGTCCACTTAAGAATGCCACTGAACTCCAGGCATCAACTCTGAGCGTCCACTTAAGAATGCCACTGAACTCCAGGCATCAACTCTGAGCGTCCACTTAAGAATGCCACTGAACTCCAGGCATCAACTCTGAGCGTCCACTTAAGAATGCCACTGAACTCCAGGCATCAACTCTGAGCGTCCACTTAAGAATGCCACTGAACTCCAGGCATCAACTCTGAGCGTCCACTTAAGAATGCCACTGAACTCCAGGCATCAACTCTGAGCGTCCACTTAAGAATGCCACTGAACTCCAGGCATCAACTCTGAGCGTCCACTTAAGAATGCCACTGAACTCCAGGCATCAACTCTGAGCGTCCACTTAAGAATGCCACTTAAATGGCACTGGAGCCTGGCTCAAATGGAGCCTGGTATAGTTGTTATATAGGGCGGAATGATTGCATTCAGGCAGTTAAAAAGTCAACAGCTGAAGCTGGATGGGCTGTGTCAATAGGGCAGGAGATTCACATGCTAATTAGCAAAGCAAATGGTGGAAAAAAAAAAAAAAAAAATAATAAAAAGAAGGCATTTAAAGCTTTTAATTTTGATAAATCTGAGGCATCCTATAAAGCATATAGGGCAGCCAATAAAGCATGTAAAAATGCGATTAGATGGGCTAAACTAGAAAATGAAAAAGAAATAGCCAAAGAGAGCAAGACCAACCCTAAAAGATTCTTTAGGTACATAAATTCTAAAAACCCAAGAGTGAAAATGTAGGTTCACTAAAATCTGAGTCAGGGTTATTGTTAACTGAAGATCAGGATAAGGCAGAAATTTTAAATGATTATTTTTCTTCAGTATTTATCAAAGAGAAACCTATAACAGGAGACATGAAATTCATTAATAAAAACTTACTAATACAAAGTGACTGGTTGACTCAGGACAAGGTTTTACACAAATTAAACAATGTGAATGCTAATAAAGCCCCAGGGCCAGATGGAATTCACCCGCGAGTACTGAGAGAGCTATGTGTTGAAATATGTAAACCTCTGTTCTTAATCTTTCAAGATTCTTTTCTTTCAGGAATAGTACCAGAGGATTGGAGAAAAGCTGACGTGATCCCTATATTTAAGAAAGGTTTAAAATTTGTGCCTGGGAATTATAGACCTGTGAGCTTAACATCTGTGGCTGGGAAAGTATTTGAGGGGTTACTAAGGGATAATATTCAGGAATTTATTGGGAGGTATAATGTAATTGGCAAAAATCAGCATGGTTTCATGAAACACAGATCATGTCAGACTAACCTAATTACGTTCTATGAGGAAGTAAGTAGAAGTATAGATCAGGGGGTCGCAGTGGATGTGATTTACTTAGATTTTGCCAAAGCTTTCGACACAGTTCCACACAAAAGGTTATTACTTAAATTAAGAAAAAATGGTCTAGATGAAAATACTTGTTCTTGGATAGAAAACTGGCTAAAAGATAGGGTACAGAGAGTGGTCATAAATGGTACATTTTCAAGATGGACACCAGTGGTAAGTGGTGTCCCTCAGGGGTCTGTTATAGGACCAATACTATTCAATTTATTTATAATGACCTTGAGATAGGCATTGAAAGTCATGTATCAGTGTTTGCAGATGACACAAAGCTAGGAAAAGTAATACAATGTGAGCAGGATGTTACTTCGCTGCAGAGGGATTTAGATAAATTGGGGGACTGGGCACTTAAATGGCAGATGAAATTTAATCTAGATAAATGTAAAGTTATGCACTTTGGAGTGAAGAACACACAAGCAATTTATACCCTAAATGGTACGGAGTTAGGGAAATCCAAGCAGGAGAAGGATTTGGGAATAATCATAGACTTCAAACTAAGTAACAATGTGCAATGTCAAACAGCAGCCGCCAAGGCCAGCAAAGTACTGGCATGCATTAAAAGGGGAGTTCACTCACGGGATGAAAACATAATTTTGCCTCTGTATAAATCAATGGTCAGGCCGCACCTAGAATATGCCGTGCAATTTTGGGCACCTGTCTTAAAAAAAGATATTATATCGTTAGAAAAAGTGCAGAGACGGGCAACTAAATTAATAAGGGGGATGGAAGGGTTAAGTTATGAGGAAAGACTAACAAGCTTAAACCTGTTTAGTTTAGAGAAAAGGCGCCTTAGAGGGGATCTGATAACCTTATATAAATATATACGGGGCCATTATCAACCATTGTCTGATAACCTATTCATTAACAGGACTATACACAGGACACGGGGTCATCCATTTAGACTGGAAGAAAGAAAATTTAGCTTAAAGCATAGGAAGGGTTATTTTACGGTGAGAACAATAAAGCTGTGGAATTCTCTGCCTGTTGAGGTGGTTGGGTCAGAGTCTGTACAGACTTTTAAAAAACGACTGGATGACTTCCTGCAGACACAGAATATTAAGGGTTATAATATTTAATATGTGGGTAAAAGCTTCTTGATCCAAGGAGAAATCTGACTGCCATTCTGGGGTCAAGAAGGAATTTTTTCCCAGTATGTTGCATATTGGCAAGCATTCAGACTGGGTTTTTTGCCTTCTTTTGGATCAACAGCAGTAGGTTATGTGGGAGAGGCTGAACCCGATGGACGCATGTCTTTTTTCAGCCTATATAACTATGTAACTATGTAACTATGGAGAAAAACAAAAATAAATAAAAAAAAAACAGAAAAAAAACAAGGTAACGTTATAATGTGGGTGCCTGCGAATACTGGGTGATGGGGGTCCTACCAGCAAAAGTATGCAGGAGTTCAGTTGAGATGTGGGTGTCTGTGGATGATGGGTGATAATGCCTACCAGCAAAAGTATGAAGGGGATCAGTTGAGATGTGGGTGTCTGTGGATGATGGGTGATAATGCCTACCTGTGGAGAGAGGAGACACAGGAATTAGAGATCTGTGGAGAGAGGAGACACAGGAATTAGAGATCGTGATGGCGATATTAAACACACAGGCCCCTATTACATTCTTGGCACAATTTTGTTCGCACAGCGCATCGTTTGCACGCATCGTCCAGCGTTATCGCGCGAAAATTAACGTGGTATTACGATCCGAACGCATGTTCTCATCCGTCCAAAAATAACGTTCGGAAAAACGACGCGCAAAATTAAGAGTAGTACGCGCGCAGTAACGTAGCGCACGTAAATCAGTGCACGGACTGTTTTTTTCATGGGATTCAGCCAATCAGCATTAAGAACCTTAATTGACATCAATTTACAAATAAGTAAATCTGAGAATACATGCTGCAGCAATAATAAAAACACGCACAAATTCACAATTTTATGGTTTGGGTATGTGTAGAATGTGTAACTATACTGTGCTGTATTTTTTTTTTCGTGCTGGTGTATTTGGTTTTGGCCAGAACGTTCAGATTTGCCGTTACCACCAGCTTTTCAAAGACGTTAAAATTATGAGCGCAAACGTCGTTCGTAAAAAGATGCGCATCGATTGTAATACATCCGGGAACCAGCGCACAAACGTATTTGCGCTCACAATGTTATGTATTGGTCGCGCACAGTTCTTCACGCTCGCGCAGGTCCATCCATGTTAAATGATAACGCGCATCGTTTGCGCAAACGTTGTAATACGACGTTCAGCGCAAAGGCTTTTGCCCCTTGCGCAAATGCGCATTTGCGCGCGCAAAAGAAAATGCATGAGGAATGTAATAGGGGCCATAGTACATACATACCATGCATACATTACACATATTAAACATAGTACATATATACCATGCATACATTACACATATTAAACACATTACATACATACCATGCATACATTGCACATACTAAACACATTACATACATACCATGCACACATTACATATATTAAACACATTACATACATACCATGCACACATTGCACATATTAAACACATTACATACATACCATGCACACATTACACATATTAAACACATTACATACATACCATGCACACATTACACATATTAAACACATTACATACATACCATGCACACATTACACATATTAAACACATTACATACATACCATGCACACATTACACATATTAAACACATTACATACATACCATGCACACATTACACATATTAAACACATTACATACATACCATGCACACATTGCACATATTAAACACACACAGGGTTATTCAAAGAGAATCGAAAAGTCACCACACGTTTGGTGACTTTTCGTTCGCTTCAATTCGGCGCGATTCAGCGATCCTATTTCGGCGACCCTGTGGTGTATTCAGCAAGCACCACAGGGTCGCCAAAATGCAGGGAAAAGCCGCCGCAAACCCGACAAACACTTAAAAAATCCGTAAAAGATCCTAAAAAAATCTATAAATAAAGAGACTCTTTACTACAGAATATTATAGTAAACGGTTTATTAGATATTGAATTAAAACGGGAATATTTTTAACATTGAAGCCTATGGGATTCTCCTGAATAAACCTGCCAAATTAAACCACCGAATGGCAGAGCATTTCGGCAACTTTTCACTGCTGGTTTTCGTTCTCTGAATAGACGAAGCATTGCTTCTCTATGGGGATTTCACTGCCCTCGAACAGGCACCGAACAGGCACCGTATGTGCAGGCAATTCGCCAGGATTTGGTGAACTGCCTGCTCTCTGAATAGCCGAATGGCCAAGAAAGATAACTGTACGCTGAATTTCACTGTTCGGTTCCCTTTCACCAGCAATTCGGATCTCTTTGAATAACCCTGATAGTACATATTAGAGATGTGCATTCGTTTTGGAAAAATTCTGAATTTGGAACGAAATTCGATAATTTATATTTCGGAAGTACTTCAGAAATACGAATTATCGAATTTGAAACGAAAAGGAATATAACTAATTTATTTTGTTTTTCTTTTATGATGATGACACTGTGTAAAAGGACTTTATGAAACAAATTAATTTTGTTTTACTGTTTAATTTCACTCAAATACTAAGGGGTTTATTCAAAGAGATCCGAATTGTGCCCGAAAGGTAACCGAACCGTGAAATTCAGCGTACAGTTACCATTCCTGGCCATTCGGCTATCCAGAGAGCAGGCAATTCGGCAAATGTTGGTGAATTGCCTGCACATACGGTGCCTGTTCGAGGACAGTGAAATCCCCCATAGAGAAGCAATGGTTAATCTATTCAGAGACACCGAACAGCTGAGGAATGTCAGTGAAATGCCCTACCATTCGGTGGTTTAATTCGGCAGGTTTATTCAGGCGAATCCCATAGGCTTCGATGTTAAAAATATTCCCGTTTTAATTCAATATCTAATAAACCATTTATTATAATATTCTGCAGTAAAGAGTCTCTTTATTTATAGATTTTTTAGGATCTTTTAGGCATTTTTTAGTATTTTTTGGCAATTTTTCCCGTTTTTTTAAATCGTCTTTTTTCTGTAACAGCCCTTTTTATTGCCATTCATTGGATCTTATCTGTAAATTCCAGGCATTTTCATTCAGTATTTTTTTTTTTTTTTTTTTGCAAACAGCGTTTCAATTTTCAAACATTCAAGCGTACTGGTTTTGTTTTCACCTCATTCATCTGCGTGTCGGGTTTTTCCGGCGGCTGCTCTGCGCTGTGATCGGCAGTGAATCGGGTTTCTCTGGCGTGTTCGGCGGGGTTAGTCCAGCTGTTTTCTACGGGTTTCAGTGAGTGCTCGTTGAGTGTTCGGCGGGTTTGCACACACATTACACATATAAAATACATTACATACATACCATACATACATTACACATATTAAACACATAGAACATACATACCATACATACATACATTACACATATTAAACACATATAACATACATTACACAAATAAAACACATTACATACATACCATACATACATTACACATATTAAACACATAGAACATACATACCATACATACATTACACATATTAAACACATAGAACATACATTACACAAATAAAACACATTACATACATATCATGAATACATTACACATACTGAGCACACATTACACATGTAAAATACATTACATACATACCATGCATACATTACACATATAAAACACATTACATACATACCATGCATACATTACACATACTGAGCACACATTACACATATAAAATACATTACATACATACCATGCATACATTACACATATTAAACACATATAACATACATACCATACATACATTACACATACTGAGCACACATTACATATATTGAGCACATATTACATATCAGTTACAAGTATTTATAAAGCGCCAACAAGTTCTGTAACGCTGTATCACACACACATTACCCATGACTAATTATGTGCATATCATACAATAAATATTTCACACATATTTTACATACAGCCAACATATATTTTGCCCAAACACTGAGTGTGTCATGGATGGGTGGGGGTGTACGAGGGTAGTTTGGGGGGGTTGCTTTCAAGGAGCTGTAGACTCATACTACACTAGGGAAAGGTACATTCTCCAGGTCTGAGCAACATCACCTTTTATTAGATCAGTGAAGGCAAACCTTGGTACCCCTTATGTTTCTGAACTACATGTCTCATGATGCTCAACCAGAGTGTGACTAAGGATCCAAAACATCTGGGGTGCCAAGGTTCCCCATCACTGTATTAGATGATCCAATAGAAACAACGCTGACAGGTTTAGAATAAATCCCGTCTGTACGGCCGACGCGACTACAGGTTTCTTAACCTATCATGAAGACCCCCATAAAGCAAGGATCTCAATCTCTGGCCCCCAGGGGTCAAATTGAGGGGGGAACGTATGGGAACACAGTTCCTCCACTATTTGTTCTGAGGGAGCAGTTCTATACATTATGTTTCTACGCAAGCATTTAATCATAAAATATAAAACTTCACGTGTTTCTGCTGAACTGTAAATACATACTAATATATGCTATCAGGGTTCTTCAGAGAGAGGTGAAAAGCAGGAGAATGACTGGAGAATGGAAAATTCTAGGTCAAAATAGCCGATTTGGAAAGTGAGATGAATGGGAGAATTTTTCTGGTTTGGATATTTTGACCTAAAATTTTCCATTCTCCAGTCATTCTCCTGCTTTTCACCTCTCTCTGAATAACCCTGTATATATTCATAAATATATCATATTTGCGGGTGTGCTTTAAGTGCGAGATAATCGCTAATTGGGGACAAATCTTGGTTGAGTTCCCACACTTTTATTTTTAGGACCTGAACCGTGCTGCCCCCACCCCAAATTTTTATCTATACCTCCTTGTATTGTATTCAAAGCATTATGGGCGTTGTAACACATCAATGGCTGCGGGGCCAGGGTTTGAGATCCCGGTCATAACGACGATACATTAATAATGCTCCGTCTCAGGCCAATGTAACACATGTCCTAAAGGTTAATCATCTGCCGCGGAGTTATATTACTGTGGAAGCCATACATTCATTCATAAAACACTTTTATATTTTGTTTTGTAAGTGATATATTAACCTTACATGTAGCAACAAGAACGAGCCCAACTGTGCAGTATTAGAAGTACCCTTAATTACATTTTTTTTATATATATATAAAAATATATGCATATGTATATACACTACTTTTGATAGAAATGGTCATAAACCTATGCCAATAATCTGTGAAAGATTATTATGGTTTGGCATATACAATAAGGATTGACTGAAACCCGTCAGCACATTTGTATATTCCCAGTGATTCTGCATATATAATGGTAACATGGGCCTTTTCTCTCCACCCATTGTGTCATCGCTGCTTCCTTCCACACCTCTTTCAATCACAAAGGGTTTTATATAAACAGATACCAGGTGAAAGGGTCACTTAGCATTTAGGGCTTGTCCAGACTATTGGCCTCTCTCTACACTAATCCAATATCCAATTCAGACTTCCCTTGATAAACCCCCGGACTAGATGCTGCATCCCAGTCCTCACTGACCCATCACATTCAAGAGCTCTCTGTCGGTGGCAGGTAGTTGACCGCATTGAGTTTGTTGGGTTTGCCAATTCAGACTTCCCTTGATAAACCCTGGACTAGATGCTGTATCCCAGTCCTCACTGACCCATCACATTCAAGAGCTCTCTGTCGGTGGCAGGTAGTTGACCGCATTGAGTTTGTTGGGTTTGCCATTGCATTCCCTGTAAGGTCCTCTTGCAAAAACCCAGTGGTGGAACTTCTCTGTGAAAAGAAGATTTTCTAACTTGAAAAGGAATGCCAGTACCACATCTTCTCTCTGGCCTGGGTGGCTTGCTTGTTCCCAATGGACATCGTTCACCGTCTCGTCAATGTTCTGCATCCACCAGCTCCAGGACCCATCCAAATAGCACCGGAGAAAATAACGCTTTAACATCTGGCTCATCTACAATACGGACACAGTGCTGCAGCCATCTTTCCAAAACATGGGCAGCGTGCAAAGTTGCGTTGTGCCATTTGATGTCCTGTGGTTATCATTCTCAGAAGGACACAGAGATATACCATCCATGGCCTGTGGAAATCCCAGATGCTGGTGTCCACAATGATCACCCTAAAGGCAGCCCTACGTCATGGAGTGCGGATGAGAGGAATCAAAAAGTTGGTTTGGATAACAGTTTCACCTATACAGACCTAAAACTAATGGGGGTTCCAGTGTTCAGCAAGGCCAATGCTACCACCATAGATATGGAGACTCCTACTGGGCCACCCACTGCACAGCCTGCACCTCAAAACTCCAGGGAGGAATCTTTCTCCCGAAAAGCGTCTGATCCTGACCTCTCACAACTGAACGTTTCTATGTCCAATGCGGAGATAGATGGGCTAATCTGGCAAAAGTTGATCGAGCTCTTCAGCTTCCACCAAATCGACGAACTGGCGCGGTGCACCTCAGAAACGGTCTTCTTGAAGAAGAGCAGCCAGATCATGGAACTGATAAACAACCTAACCCAGGACTTCCAACTGGAAGAACTGGATGCAGAATGTCGACTAGTCCAAGGTATTATCCGCATAAGCACCCGCAAGGACCAGGCGCATCCAAGTAACATCCGCATGGGAGGACAGCAGCACAACAGTAGGTACGATGGTATGGAAAGTGGAATTACGTTGATGCATGTGTCTGAACTGGCCACGCAGGATGAGCTGGAAGTGCAGATTTCTGAAGAAAGAAAATCAGACATCATGGCGAGGAACTTGAGGAGATAGAGGAGCATCTAAGAACATCACACACTTGCCAACCGATTGTCCAGAGGTAACGAACTCCTCGCAACCCTTTCAGGCCAAGTGGTTTCAATCTGAAGACACATTTTCCGTTTGAAACTTCTGTGGATTTCCAAATTACCATCGTGTCTTTCGTGTCTTTTTAGATTTGTATAACGACTCCTTTTTTTTTTTTTTGCAACTTCCATTCCATGGGCCTGAAAGGGTTAAATGGTGAAACACCTGCAGTAGAGGAAGTTTTATTTCCATGTCCCGAGGACACTGTATTTGGAGACCTGATACTTAATTCACTTTCCAGGGAAGAAGGAGAATCGCGTCATTATTGATACAGGATGATGGAATTTGTGTGCGGCAATTGTTGCATTTATTTTGTAGTGTGCAGGAAGCGTCTCCTGTACGTGTTCTATAATCTGATGTACATATTGATTTAGTATTGTTCCAATTCATGTTGTATATTGTAAATAATGTACATATGTAGACGGTACTTGGATCTCTTCCAATAAACGGTATAAAGTCTTCTTAAATTCCTCTTATTCCCTCTTCTGTCCCATGAAAATTCCACAATTCCAGGTGAAAAAACTACCTCTACAATGATTTCATTAATTTTTAGAATTCCCTGTAACAAATTATTTTGTTATGCACATATTATTTATTTATATACAGGGCTATTCAGAGAGAGGTGAAAAATCTTGAATGACTGGAGAATTAAATTCTAGCAGAGTTATTCAAAGAGATCCGATTTGCTGGCGAAAGGTAACCAGTGAAATTCAGCGTACAGTTACCTCTCCTGGCCATTCGGCTATCCAGAGAGCAGGCAGTTCGTAAAATGTTGGCGAATTGCCTGCACATACGGTGCCTGTTCGAGGGCAGTGAAATCCCCATAGAGAAGCTATTCAGAGAACAAAAACCAGCAGTGAAAAGTTGCCGAAATGCCCTGCTGTTCAGTGGTTTCATTCGACAGGTTTATTCAGGAGAATCCCATAGACTTCAATGTTAAAAATATTCCCGTTTTAATTCAATATCTAATAAACCGTTTATTATAATAATCTGCAGTAAAGCGTTTCCTTTTTTTTTTTTCTAGGATCTCTTAGGCATATTTCTGGATTTTTTTTGCGAAATTTTTTTTTTTCCCTTTTTTTTTTAAATCGTTTTCTTTTTTCTGTAACAGCCCTTTTTATTATCATTCATTGGATCTTATATGTAAATTTCAGACATTTTCACTCAGTAGTTTCTTTTCAAACATTCAAGCGAACTGGTTTTTTTCACTCCATCCGTCTGCGGTGTCGGGTTTTTTGGCGGCTGCTCTGTGCTCTGATCGGCTCCTGCTCGGGTTTCTCCGGCGTGTTCGGCGGGGTTAATCCAGATGTTTTTTCAGGTTTCGGTTTGCATTTGCCTGGGTTTAGCGGTGAGTGTTCGTCGGGTTAGCGGTGACTTTTCCCTGCAATACGATGGCCCTGTGGTGCTTGCTGAATACACCGCAGGGTCGCCGAAATGGGATCGCCGAATCGCACCGAATTGAAGAGAACGAAAAGTCACTGACCGTGCGCTGACTTTTCGATTCTCTTTGAATAACCCTGTAGGTCAAAATAGCCAAACCAGAAAAATTCTCCCAATTATCTCACTTTCCAAATCGGCTATTTGGTCTAGATTGTTCATTCTCCTGCCAATTCTCAAGGTTTTCACCGCTCTCTGAATAGTCCTGATAGTGTTTTACCAGGAAGGATACATTGAGATTTCTCTCGTTTTCAGTATGTCCTGGGTTCAAGAACATTGAAGTGTTACAGGAATACAAAGTAATAAAATATAAGGCTAAGGTCAGATGAAAGCAGTTTTAACGTGCGTTTAACCGCACAAAATCACGGCCGTGCTAGCAGCAAATGACGTCCAATGTCGGGTAACATATGAAGAACGGCCGCACGAAAGTCCGTCCGCGCAACGCAAGTGGCAAACGAACGCATTTTTTCTAGAACGTCAAACCGCTACTACTGACGTACAGAGTGCGCTGTGTCCGCTAGCGGCGTGTGTGCGTGATTAGGAGACGTCAGACGCTGCTAATATCCGACCAACATAACGTCCAGACGCAAAAAGTGTTTTATTGATGATCCGTACAAAATCACGGACGAAAATGCTCATCGTAAGACCGCTATCGCGTATTCCATGAAAAAATACGTCCATTCGTTCGAACGCACTTTTTCACAGACAACGCGAAAAATGCGTTAGTCTGACCCTAGACTAAGGTATTGTGTTTATGAAACGTGATCCAGTCTAAGCACTTACTTTTGGTAAAGGGAGGCTAAACGTAATTCAATCATCTAAGGCTAGGGTCAGACGAGCGTGATTTCTACGGACTGTACGTCTGTGCACACGGACGTACGTTAGTACGGAAGACACAGTAGTGGCCACACAGTCCGTTTATCACTGACGTATATTTTGACGGATGTAGGAGGGAAAATAAATTAAAAAGCAAAACCATTTTGTCCGTGAAAAATGCTGGACGTATAAATGCAGTCCGTCTGACCACGTTCCATCACTCACACACAAAGCTATGCAGACGTTGCGGACGCAGCGCACTTTGTGCGGCCGTTCTAGGGGTTGTACGTTCTTGCCTGCCTTGCGTCCGTGGGCCGCGGCCGTTGTGCGTCCGCAGTTCAGTGCGGACGTACTTCATGTGTCAGGCTCCAATGGGCTTTCTGTCATGCTATCACGGACGTACTTTTAGGCGCAATCACGGACGTGAACACTACGCTCGTCTGACCCCAGCCTAAGGTGCAATGATACATCTCCACATTGTACCATTGATCCACTACACACACATTGCAGGTTATTCACTAACCTCCGAAACTGCCACCGAATCGCAGCAAACTGTAAATTTCACCATTCGTTGCAATTTCGGGGCAATTCATCTATTCACAAAGCTGTCAATTCGCCAAATACAGGCCATTCATCAACTGCACCGACATTGCCCCATTAAAAACCCTCCACAAAAAACAAATGTTAATAAAGAAAGTGACCACGATTAAGGCTGGGGGTCAGACGAGCGCAGTGACTGCGCACAGTAACGGATGCACTTTGTATCAGTTAGTTTTGACTGATGTGAGAAAAAGCTGTATGCAGGCATTTCTCTACGTCCGTGTAGCTTTTTCACGTCAATGCCATTTCGGCGTCTGTTGCAACATGCGTTGCCCGCGTGTGAAAAAGTGCGCACGTGCTTCGTGTGTTGTTCCCTATTGACTCCTTTGAAAAGCTACAACGGACAGCAAACAGTGCAGTCAGACGGACGTGAAAAGTGCGCTCGTCTGACCCCAGCCTAAGGCCCATATCAGACGAACGCAGTGATCACGTCCGTGTCGCCACACCGTTTTGGCTAGGGTCAGACTAGCGCAGTATTAACGTGCATTTAGCAGCACTAAGGCTAGGGTCAGACGAACGCATTTTCACGTTGTCTGTGAAAAAGTGCGTTCGAACGAATGGACGCATTTTTTCACAGAGTACGCGATAGCGGTCATACTATGCGCATTTGCGTTCTTGATTTTGTACGGATCATCAATAAAACACTTTGTGCATCTGGACGTTATGTTGGCCGGACATTAGCAGCGTCTGACATCTCCAAATCACGCACACACGCCGCTAGCGGACGCAGCACACTCTGTACAACCGTACTAGCGGTTTTACGTTCTCGACAAAATGCGTTCGTTTGCCACTTGCGTTGCGCAGCCGGACTTTTGTGCGACCGTACTTCGTATATTGGCCGTCATTGCCCAGCATTTGCTGCTACTACGGCCGTGATTAAGTGCGCCTGCACGCGCGTTCGCACTGCCTCAGTCTGACCCTAGCCTAAATCACGGCCGCGCTAGCAGCAAATGACGTCCAATGCCGGGCAGCATACGAAGAACGGCCGCACGAAAGTGCGGCTGCGCAACGCATGTGGCAAACGAACGCATTTTTTCGAGAACGTGATACCGCTAGTACTGACGTACAGAGTGCGCTGCGGCCGCATAGCAGCGTGTGTGCGTGATTAGGAGACGTCAGACGCTGCTTGTGTACAGCTAACATAATGTCCAGACGCAAAAAGTGTTTTATTGATGATCCGTACAAAATCACGGACGAAAATGCGCATCGTATGACCACTATTGCATAGTCCGTGAAAAAATGCGTCCATTTGTTCAAACGCACTTTTTCACGGGCAATGCAAAAAATGCGTTAGTCTGACCCTAGCCTTAAGGTCCGTCGTAGCATAGAATCACGATCAATACACTAAGTACGTGCGCACCGAACAGCGCACGCATAACGCACATGGCAAACGGACGCTAGTTACGCAAGAACGTAAAACCGCTAGATGGACGCAGAGTGCGCCACGTTCAGGTAGCATTCTGTGCGAGTGATGATATGTCAGACGCAGCGCATTTGCAACGTCCAGCACCTTGACGCACACAATGGCTTTTCATATCCTGTACCAATTTATATCATTTTTCATATTAATTTTTTTTTTTACTTCCGTCAACAAAAACGGATCGTGTGGTTCTACAGTATCTTCCGTCAGTACGTCCGTCCGTTATGCACGCACGCAGAGTGCGCTCAGAATGCGTTGGTCTGATATTAGCCTAAAACTTAAAAGTGCAGGAACAAAGCGGGTCCCGCGCGCAAATGTGTTTAGAGACGTAAATCCAGTGGCTGTAAGAATATCACACAATGTAATCCACAAATCCTATCTCTTCCATAGCTCACACAGGAGAATACATTTAATATACATGTTTATCCTGTGTGAGCTATGAAAGATCTAGGATCTGGGGATTATATTGTGTTTACGCCACATTATATTGTGTGATATATATTCTTATAGCCACCAGATGTATGTCTCTAAATACATTTGCGAGTGGGGGGCTTTTGTTGTATCCCCAGCCAGCTCATTATTGCTGCTGTCCCTTTCCATGTTTTCTTTTTAATCCCAAAGTGGAATTGTTTCTGGTGATGGTATAAATATAAACCCATCAGTTTTCCTCTAAGGCCCCAGCCCCAGTCAGACGAGCGCACTTTTTGCATCTGCCTGACCGCACTGTTTGCTGTCCGTTGTAGCTTTTCAAAGGAGTCAATAGAGAACAATACACGAAGCACGTGCGCACTTTCACGCGCGGGCAACGGATGCCAAAATGGCATCAATGTGAAACAGCTACACGGACATAGAGAAACCCCTGCATACAGCTTTTTTTTTCTCTTTTTCTCTACATCAGTTAAAACTGACACAATGTAACCGCAATCTCATCAGTTACAAAGTGCATCCGCTACTGTGCGCAGTCAGTGCGCTCGTCTGACCCCAGCCTTCACTGATAAGT
Organism: Leptobrachium leishanense; assembly: GCA_009667805.1. Taxonomy (NCBI): domain Eukaryota; kingdom Metazoa; phylum Chordata; class Amphibia; order Anura; family Megophryidae; genus Leptobrachium; species Leptobrachium leishanense. The sequence continues at coordinate 18,704,537 of CM019066.1, forward strand.
AGCATGAGCATATGTGGCTGCTTAGAAAAGCAGCTCTTGGTTTCATTAGGTAGGACCCACCTGACCAGAGGTGCTGTGGCAGAGGAGCTTACACTTTAATGGCCATTTAAGTAAACCAAAGCCTCTGTGTTTTGCGTCGCATGGCGCTATAGGGGTGAGTGCAGATGACAATCTTTTTTCTTGTTATGTTTTATACATGAAGCAGGCTGGATACCTCTGGTCCACGCAGCCCCCCTGTTAGGGAATAGGCACAAACCGATTTATTTTTTTCTGTACATATCACACAATATAATGTGGTTTAAACACAATGTAATCCCCGAATCCAATCTCCTCCATATAGCACACACAGGATAATACATGTTTATCCTGTGTGAGCTATGGAAGAGATAGGATTTGGGGATTATATAGTGTTTAAAACATATGTTATATTCTTCCAGCCACCGGATTTACATCTCTAAATACATTTGAGAGTGGGGGGGGGGGCTGCATTGTTACAGTTTTCACCGGGGAGCATTTATCTTTTATTTGTTGTTACCCTTTTTTATATTCTCTTTCACCCCAGTGGAATGTGCAAATTGTAACAATTCTCTACTTCCCAGGATTTTCAATTGATTTTTGTATTAAAAAGTTTTTTTAATCGTGGTGGTCACTTCTCTATATATAAAACAGTTTGCGTCTGTCGCCACTGGCGTCGGATGCAATGCGCATGCGCGCTGTGATTACCAGCCAGCTTGCGCGAGGGACAAAAAAAATCCAGAATGTTTTTTTGCTTTTCTTGTCCCTCGCGGATCACCCCTGCCCTGAGTCTCCTCCGGCGGCTGGTGCAGAGGAGCGCCCCATGCCGGAACCAGCGCGGCGAAGACCTGGGGGCGTGAGCACGGCGCTGGAACAAGGTAAGTATTGGCCTCCCTGCAAATGGGCACCCCACCACCTGCTCCCATGAGTTTACAATCTAAGGGGTCCCATGAGTTTACAATCCAAGGAGTCCTGTCCCCATGAGTTTACAATCCAAGGGGTCCCACTAGTTTACAATCCAAGGGGTCCTGTCCCCATGAGTTTACAATCCAAGGGGTCCCACGAGTTTACAATCCAAGGGGTCCGGTCCCCATGAGTTTACAATCCAAGGGGTCCCACTAGTTTACAATCCAAGGGGTCCTACCAGTTTACAATCCAAGGGGTCCTGTCCCCATGAGTTTACAATCCAAGGGGTCCCATGAGTTTACAATCCAAGGGGTCCCATGAGTTTACAATCCAAGGGGTCCCATGAGTTTACAATCCATGGGGTCCCATGAGTTTACAATCCAAGGGGTCCTGTCCCCCTGAGCTTACAATCTAAGAGGGTCCTGTTCGCATGAGTTTACAATCTAAGGGGTCCTGTCCCCGCGAGTTTACAATCTAAGGGGTCCTGTCCCCGCGAGTTTACAATCTAAGGGGTCCTGTCCCCGCGAGTTTACAATCTAAGGGGTCCTGTCCCCGCGAGTTTACAATCTAAGGGGTCCTGTCCCCGCAAGTTTACAATCTAAGGGGTCCTGTCCCCGCGAGTTTACAATCTTAGGCTAAGGTCAGACGAAAGCAGTTTTAACGTGCGTTTAACCGCACTAAATAACGTCCGCGCTAGCAGCAAATTACGTCCAATGCCGGGCTGCATATGAAGAACGGCCACACAAAAGTGCGGCCGCGCAACGCAAGTGGCAAACAAACGCATTTATTCGAGAACGCCAAACCGCTAGTACTGACGTACAGAGTGCGCTGCGTCCGCTAGCGGTGTGTGTGCGTGATTAGGAGATGTCAGACGCTGCTAATGTCTGGCCAACATCACGTCCAGACGCAGAAAGTGTTTTATCGATGATCCGTACAAAATCACGGACAAAAATGCGCATCGTATGACCGCTATCGCGTGTATTCTGTGAAAAAATACGTCCATTCGTTCGAACCCACTTTTTCCAGGACAACGCGATAAATGCGTTAGTCTGACCCTAGACTAAGGGGTCCTGTCCCCGCGAGTTTACAATCTAAGGGGTCCTATCCCCGCGAGTTTACAATCTAAGGGGTCCTATCCCCGCAAGTTTACAATCTAAGGGGTCCTATCCCCGCAAGTTTACAATCTAAGGGGTCCTATCCCCGCAAGTTTACAATCTAAGGGGTCCTATCCCCGCAAGTTTACAATCTAAGGGGTCCTATCCCCGCGAGTTTACAATCTAAGGGGTCCTATCCCCGCAAGTTTACAATCTAAGGGGTCCTGTCCCCGCGAGTTTACAATCTAAGGGGTCCTATCCCCGCGAGTTTACAATCTAAGGGGTCCTATCCCCGCAAGTTTACAATCTAAGGGGTCCTGTCCCCGCGAGTTTACAATCTAAGGGGTCCTGTTCCCATGAGCTTACAATATAAGAGGGAAAAGAGGGGCCTGTTCCTGTGAACTTACAATCTAAGAGGGAAGAGGAACCTGCTCTAATATATAAATGTGTTTGTAATGCGCTGTCAGCTGCGCCCGCATCCATCACAGCTGCTTACTCGGCCCTCCTGTTGCGGACAGGACAGCAACGGACTCATTACAAATGCATTTATATATGGATATACTCTTGGATAGGACATTGAAAAACAAATGTGTGCACACGAATTCTGAGCTGGAAACAACAACAATAGACTGCCCTCCGGGCACAATTAACAACTAGTCTTTTATAAACCTTTTGTTTTTTTTGTGGTATCCTTATAGGGGTTATTCTCCGTTGCTGGGGAGTTACTGTTTGCTACAGGTGTGTACATCTAAAAACACAAGTCTCGATCTCTCATATATATATATATATATATATATAATCTCACTTTCCCCTGTGGGATTGGTTAGTGCAGTGATTCCCAACCCTGGTCTTCAAGTACACCTTAACAGGCCAGGTTTGCAGGATATGTGAAGCACAGCACAGGTGATATGATTTAATGCTCAGTGATTGCAGGATTCAGTCTGCATTTCCCCAAGGGAATCTGTAAAATCTGCCCCGTTGGGGTACTTGAGGACCGCGGTTGGGAACCACTGGGTTAGTGCATTGAAAACTCTAGATTAGTCTATTCACAGAACACCAAATTGTCCTGAAATTACAGCGAAACGACCCAAAATGTTTTGCAAAAACACTCTCTTTTTTAAAAGGCCTTTTTGTGTTCTTAAATACATTTATTACTTTTTAACAGACCTTTTTATTATGTTTAAAGGATGTTTTTTTATTATTGAGACACATTTTTATTGTTTTAAGCTCCTATTAGGAGATTAATAGACTTTAACACTTCGGTGGAATTCGTCATGGCTAATTCAGTGCTTATTTGTGCAATTCGGCGGTTTTAGCCGATATCCAATAACTGCTTCAACTCCTTCAAGTGCAACAGAATCGCTGAAGTAAACGGAAATGGGTCGAATTGCAAAGCGCCAAATTTGCGTTAAATTTTGATGCTTTGTGAACAGACCCCATAGAGTCGCTATTCTGTTACCCGCTGCATTTTGCCTTTCTGCAGCAAAATCCTGCGGCGGGCCTGAGAACCATTTGCGGCGCAAACCAGACCGCTATGGCAGAGTGGTTTAAGGCTAGGGTCAGACTAACGCAGTATCAACGTGCGTTTAGCAGCACTAAGGCTAGGGTCAGACGAACGCATTTTTATGTTGTCTGTGAAAATGTGCGTTCGAACGAATGGACGCATTTTTTCACAGAATACGTGATAGTGGTCATACTATGCGCATTTTCGTCTGTGATTTTGTACGGATCATCAATAAAACTCTTTTTGCGTCTGGACGTTATGTTGGCCGGACATTAGCAGCGTCTGACGTCTCCTAATCACGCACACACGCCGCTAGCGGACGCAGCGCACTCTGTACGTCAGTACCTGCGGTTTCACGTTCTCGAAAAAATGCGTTCATTTTCCACTTGCGTTGCGCAGCCGGACTTTCGTGCGACCGTACTTCGTATATTGGCCGTCATTGACCGGCATTTGCTGCTAGTACGGCCGTAATTAAGTGCGGCTGCACGCGCGTTCGCACTGCCTCAGTCTGACCCTAGCCTTAATCACGGCCGTAGTAGCAGCAAATGACAGGCAATATACGAAGAACGGCCGCACAAAAGTGCGGCTGCACAACGCAAGTGGCAAACGAAAGCATTTTTTCGAGAACGTGATACCGCTAGTACTGACGTACAGACTGCGCTGCGTCCGCTAGTCTAGTGGCGTGTGTGCGTGATTATGAGACGTCAGACGCTGCTAATGTCCGGCCAACATAACGTCCAGACGCAAAAAGTGTTTTATTGATGATCCGTCCGTACAAAATCACGGGCGAAAATGCGCATCATATGACCGCTATCGCGTATTCCGTGAAAAAATACGTCCATTCGTTCGAACGCACTTTTTCACGGACAACACAAAAAATGCGTTCGTCTGACCCTAGCCTAAGAAAAAAAAAATATCACTGAATTAAAGGAGTGAGAAAAGTTCAGTTTCTCAACGAAAACAAAACCATTTTATCACAATGGCGGATTATCCACTAACCTCTTTTTTTTTTCATAAAATTTTTTTTTTGTATTTTAAATTTTTTTTATTTGCCTCATATCAAAAGGTTTCCAATCAAATGAGTGATGGATAAAGGGCCCCAGAGGGAGGAGGAGGAGGAGGATTGTATCTTGACACAGATGGAATCTCCCCTCCCAATCCACACTGACACAAGGGTCTGGACTGACACCACCTCATTATTGGGGGCGGGGAGGTCATATCAAAGGAAATCTCTGTACTCCATCATATACAGACTCGGGGGAATGGACAGGGGATAGTTTCTTTTAATGGGTTAGCCCTCCTGTTAGTGTGTCCTAACAAAACTATTTCCTGCCTTCCATGACACCTCATTTGACCCTGTGCGTTGTAAAAATCAGACACAGGGTTCCAAAGAACCCCCTGCGCCCATCGCAGGAGTTTAGGTTTTCGATGAAACAATGCAGAATAATGCATTGTGTCATCGCCTTCACACTTGCCGGCATCATGGGAAGTGAAGGGAGTTAAGTGAACATGTGATGCTGCACTAATTAAAAAGTGAATAGTGCTGCATTATAGAAGAAAAACATTTTTTCATAAAATGTTATAATAAGTACACATAACCTGGTCATGTTTGGAATCTGTAGAAAGGCCATGCTCTGGCCTTTCCAACAATACCATGTATGGCCCTCTATCTTTTATGGTTGCGTAGACACAGGGGTCCAAATCACCTGTGTTTTTCCCATAGCGTAACCCCTGCCCGGTAAGGGGGTGGTCCTGTTTCTGATGTCATTGCGCGTGATGTCTGTGGGCATAGGAGGTCCCAAGGCATGACCCCCCCCCCCAGACCAGGAGATCACTCCCAGCATTGCCGGTAACCGATTGGGGGTGGGGTGTGAGTCCTCCACCTGCTGCGAGGAAACACTAGGACGTCGTCAAAACACGTCATCTGCAGCTAAGGGGTTAAAGGACCTTATATTATCTAGGCACATTTTTATTGACTGAAACTTCTATTAGACCTTTTTTTTTTATACAGATCGGTGGAATTCGCCAATTCCATTGTTATTGGCGGAATTCGGCTCTTTTCACCAATGTCCGATAACTGCTTCGGGAATTCAAATTCTGGCAAAATATGGCAAACTTTCACTAGTGAATTCACTATTTTTGGCAAAATGGAGTCACCAAAGTGCCCCAAAATGCGGCAAAAAAAGCACCGAAATTGCACTAAATTTCAGTGCTTTGTGAATAGACACTAGAAAATATGAAGAAAATGCATTTCATTTTTTGTAGAATGTATTTTAGGAGCCGCGCATTGTGCACCGCTTTGGGACTTGCACGCTTTACGTACGTAAGTTCTGTAGTGCCTGGATCGGAGCTGGGCGCATGTTCAGGTCCGTTCCAACGTCTGCCTCTCAGACCAATCGCTGAAGTGAGCGGTTTCAGGGGGGGGGTCACTTTTCACTTCCTGACCACTTTCAAAGGATAAAAGTGGTCTGGTTGAGTGTAGTCTCTTTAACCCCTTAAGGATCAATGACGTAACTGTTACGTCATAAATGCATGGACTTTAAAGACCCTTGGTCCGTAACTTCCCTGGCGGTCTATTTTTTTCAAAATTCTGTGTCTAAAAGCGTTTCAATTTTTTTGGGAACGGAAATGTGTTTATATAGTAAGCCGGTAATAATTAGGAATAACTCACTGAAATCCGTGCAAACAAGAGTCTAGTAAACACACGGAGTCAGGTAAAGTTTGAAACACGAAATAATAAATTTATTATCCCAAAAATAATTATCCAAAATAATGCAAATAAATTATAATCAAACCAAAACCACTGAAATCTTTCAGAAAACAAGGGTGCAATATAATAGAGGATTTATTCTCATCAAAGCAGCTTTACAGAAATAAAAAGCACATAATTGTTTCTAAAATGTATTAGGGCCTTCGCTGGTGCTTGCCCAGCTTCATCAGTTGGGTCTGGGCAAGCACCAGTGAAATATGGGACTCGTGTACATTTTACAGTATTTTTACAGTTGCAATTTTATATTTTTATTTTTTTGCCGTTTTCAAATTTGCCGCCTGGTCCCGCCCCCCTGCATCGTGTGGCTCGCAGGCAGCGGAACCAGGAAGCAAGTCGCCGGCTGCCGCGATCACACTGCGGTGACTGCGGGGGACGGCGAGGGAGCGCAGGATGCGGTGAGTATACAACCAAAGTGTGGCTCGGGTTACTGCTTGCGGTAGTGATATTTAACCCCGAGTCACACTCGAGAATAGTGCCAGGCAGGTTAAGGGGTTAAATTCCGTATTTCCTTACTGAAATGCAGTAAAAGGCTCTCCGTTTGATTTAAAAAAATATATATATAGACACAAAGTTTCGGATGATAAAAATGTGGCAAAATAAATTTACACACTGCAAATGATTGTAGTACGAATAGATATTTACAGACATTTTTTGTTATAGCATTCTGACAGGACATATACAGTATACAGTAATCATGTTTAATCTGCAGCGTCCGCTGGAAAAAAGCTAATTTGGGTCCGAAAACATAGCGTCAAATCCCATTTAAACATGATGAGCATAAAATGGACAAAATAAGCTCCGCACAATGGTGTGAAATGAATCTGCAGCTAAAGTGTAAATGACTTATCCCAACAAACAGGTAATGGGGGGGGGGCAGCACAGATATGAGCAGGCAGACATACAAACTGGCACATCTCAGGCACATTAGAAGGTCCAGAAAGAGGACTAGAACATTGTACTGAATCCGGCAACTGCAGGAATTCCACATCGAGTGTGCAACATTTCTGACGATAAGGCCGGGGTCAGACAAGTGCACTATGTGAGCCCATACTGACGTGCCTCCCAACGTCCATCGCAGCATTGTGACGCTTCGACGGGGCTGGTCACACTGTAGCACGCATGCCACAAGCGGAACTGCAGAAAGCCTCCCCGTTGAAACGCTAGACACGCGTTGGACCGGGCTGCAAAGCGCGATCCTCCATAGGGGGAAATCGAGCCCTACTGCGCTCAGCGTGGTGGCCAGATGGACGTCGGAGTAGAAGGACGTCCACTCTCATGGACGTTTCTTCCGCTCTCAAAGACGCTTCTCTGACCCCTGCCTAACTAGGGTTACCAGATCGGCCATGGTTTCCTGGACACATTATTATTATTGTCACCATTTATATAGCGCCAACAGTTTCCACAGCGCTTTACAATAACCATGCTGAACGAGATAAACGTACATATGATGAAAGAACAGGTATAGAGGGCCCTGCTAATAGGAGTTTACACATACAGGGTTATTCAGAGAGTGTGAAAAGCAGAATGACTGGAGAATGAAAAATTCTAGGTCAAAATAGCTGATTTGGAAAGTGAAATGAAAGGGAGAATTTTTCTGGTTTGGCTATTTTGACCTATAATTTTTCATTCTCCAGTCATTCTCCGGCTTTTCACGCTCTCTGAATAACCCTGATAATATATACATGCTGATTGGCAGTGCTTGAAAAAACCCCACCCCAGAGCATTTAGAATCCATACGCTGCAAGAAACCAAAAAGGAATCCCAGGCGACCGGTCTTTATTTTCTTCCTGCAGCATATGAATTATACATGTTGCAGGGCAGTACCTTGTGCTCCCCTCTGCAAGAAATGGTAATGCATGTCCAGGAAAACATATGGCCGACCTGGCAACCCTATGCATAACTCAAGTCCAGGGAACACGCAAGAACGAAGTTACTCCACTATTTTTTGCAGAGGGAACAGTTTTCATTGGTCCCACACATTAGTTTGTATTCAGATGTTCATTCATATCTTTCTGTTCAGTCACAATATAGGATTTAGAATTTTTGCTAAAATCCTCATATATACATAATTATATCAGATTGGAGTATGTTAAGTGCAAGATATGTGCTAATTGGAGGGTTATGTCTCTGAGGTCCCCACTTTTTTTTGACTCGACCCTTGCTTGAATCTATTTAGGCTAGGGTCAGACGAACGCATTTTTCACGTTGTCTGTGAAAAAGTGCGTTCGAACGAATGGACGTATTTTTTCACGGAATACGCGATAGCGGTCATACGATGCGCATTTTCATCCGTGATTTTGTACGGATCATCAATAAAACCCTTTTTGCGTCTGGACGTTATGTTGGCCGGACGTGTGCAGCGTCTGACGTCTCCCAATCACGCAAACACACCGCTATGCGGCCGCAGCGCACTCTGTACGTCAGTAGTAGCGGTTTGACGTTCTCAAAAAAATGCGTTCGTTTGCCACTTGTGTTGCACGGACGAACTTTCGTGCGGACGTTCGTCGTATGTTCCCCGGCATTGGACGTCATTTGCTGCTAGCACTGCCGTGATTTCGTGCGGCTAAATGCACGTTAAAAATGCTTTCGCCTGACCTTAGCCTTAAAGAGCACTTTCTACTTCATTTTTCACTGCAAGAAACATTACATAGATTGTCACTTGAAATAAAAGAAACCACACAAGGTCAGCATCACAGGGAACCTTGCAGGCTTATCTTTGTCTTTGCAATAGAAAAAACGTTATTCAGAGAAAGGTGAAAATCAGGAGAACTGGCAGGAGAAGAAAAGAATCTAGACCAACTAGCCGATTTGGAAAAGTTAGATAAATGGGATAAATTTTTCTGGTTTGGCTATTTTGACCTAGAATTTTCACTTCTCCAGGTTTCACCTTTCTTTGAATAGACCTGAAAGGGTTTAATAAAATTTGAATCTTCCCACCTGAGGAGCCTCTGTCTCCAGGAAGCTGGAGAACATGACCTTTGTGACTATGTACTAAACGGTCTAAAGTATTTCCCCCAAAGTAGTTAAAAATGACATTTAACATAGCGTACTAGTCATTTCCCCTTTGCGCCCCAAAATAAAATGGTAACTAGGGATGCCAGATCAGCCATGTTTCCTGGACACAATTTATTGATGGGCAATGCATGTAGAATCCATACACCGCAGGTGAAAAATCAAAGGAATCCTAGGTGATCTGCTTTTGGTTTCCTTCCTGCAGGATATGAATTTTACATGTTGCAGGGCAGCACTTTTCCCTAGTATGTGTACAGGAAAACATCATTACAGAAAGATCCCTATAGCACACTTCAAGCTGCTGCCTGCATATATTCTGACGCTGGTGGCTGCTGGCTGGCCAGTATTTATTTATCACTCTGATTACATCACTTTGCTGCGCCGAGAGAAAGGCCACACCCACCAGGCCACTGCTTATGACATCACACACTTACTTATATAAAGCCAGCCACGACGATGCTTTATTCCTTTAGCTGGTGGATTGTTGTAGTAGGGTAGCCTGTGTTGGAGAGTTTGTGCTAGATTTCCTAATCTAAAGTCTGTGTTTAGGCTAGTTTATAGCTTGTAAAAAGAAAAAAAAAAACGGAGGTCTTTTTGTTTAAAATGAAAGTTGTCTAATCTCTTAAATCAAGTGTTTCAATACCTTTTAGGCTGTCCAGCTCCTAGGTTTGTCTCCTGGATGTGTTCTTCTGTGCAGGTGGGGACTGCAGGAAATCCTCTGCCCTGTAGCAATGCAGGACAACAAACTTTACAATGTCCTACAGTAACTTTTCTTCCCTGTACTTGACTCCCTATAATGCAGGTCTGTACACCTTGCTGTCAAAGCCTGCTCTCTTGTTTAGTGGATTTATTGCTTTTCAGAGCATATTTGAGCATGTTTATCAAATGGTGACTTAGCCAGTTATTCCTTCATAAGACTGCACTTAAAATGCCTCAGTTGATACTGACTTGCACAGTATAAGGGGCTTCTATCAACCTAAGCTTTCACCTATGCCTTCAATTTACCTTTTCATTAACTGAGCACTAAGCTGTTATACTGAATCAAGTCTGGCCATTTCTAAGGACCAGTAATGCATATCTTTTAGTCTATTAGGCTCAGCCTTCTAGTATGTTTTGAGATTTTGTAGAGCCATATGGTGGAATGAAGTAGCCCAAGGACTGCTAGTCTTGCTAGCATTTCTCAACTACAAAGGCATAAATGTTCCTGCAGGTTTTAAGGTTAAACCTTTTGAATTGCCTGCATATCACTCACTATGCCGAAATGTGCATAATTCAGTTTTATTTGGCTGCTCCTGCTGTGGGAAGTGTTTCACCAGCTCACAATTTGTCCTGGAGTTCCTAGTAACTGTCAGTGTTTCACTGCTCTACCTCAGCTGTAAAATCTGGTTAAAGGAGCCAACAGGCTATGGTGATAAAGGCAGAGAAACACCCGCCCAAAGCATGGGAATGACCTTTAACACCTGACCATTCACAGGAATACTTCTCGTTTCTGAGCTGCTGTAGCCTCCAGGGTGGTTAAATTGGCTTTGTGGTTAAAAAAACACGATTCTGTCATCCAGTGATTCAATTACATAATTTACTTGTAACTGTGTTCCATGGTTTACCAGCATAATCTTGATTTTGGGATACACTACCAGTCTGATAATCCATTTTTCTATAACAAAAATCTTGCCAAGATCTTAAACTCCCTTGCCACATTTAGGCACTCATTGTTGCTAACATAGAAACACAGAAAAATGTCGGCAGATAAGAACCTTTCGGCCCATCTAGTCTGCCCAATTACATGGATACTTTACCTGGATTTATCTTTTGTTTAGGATAGCCTTATGCCTATCCCATGCCTGCTTAAATTCAATCACTGTTTTGGCCTCTACCACTTCAACCGGAAGGCTGTTCCATGTATCCACCACCCTCAGTAAAATAATGCTTCCTGATACTTTTTCTGATGTTACTAACTGCATTCCATCCTAGGATCACCTGAGATGGCGACCATGTTATTGAACACGTGCCTAAACTAATCATACTAGCACTTGAACTTGCCTTGTCAGTACTTGATTGCTGACATACTCCACTAAATGTCCTATGCTTGAGGTGGCATTAGTGAATGATCACATGCTGCATAACCTTTGCTTAAGGTGAGAAATTGGGCTAGAGGTGCATGTCAGACCTGATTACTTCCTATTAATGTAAAGGACTTTAAACAAACTTCTGTTTGGTCTTCTGATGTTCTAGGTTGCCAGGTGTACACTAAATCACTGATCCTTTTTTTTTTTATATATAGGTTTAAGTGAAGATCACTTGTATTAGCACTAGATGGCGCTGTAGAGTTAAAATGCTTTCTGATTTCATCTTTTAAATGTTACTACTTTTGCAATAAAAGGCAGATGGTGCAACTGAAATAGCATGTAACGAGCTGCATATTGGAAAATGCACTTGACTGAAGATGACACCATGTCTGCATTTTTGCACAGCAAAACTGTACTGGTAACACCAAGTCCTGGTGACATGATTCACATCTTTTTACGAAGTCCTAAGCTGATCCTAAAATAAATGCATTCCTTTTTCTTTCCATTAGGCAATATACTGCACTTAAACTCTGCTTTTTCTGGTATTTATAGAGGGTAAAGATGCTCCGGAGAAATGCAGAAGGCCCCAAAAATGGGACCAACTACATTACGTTAATGTTAAAAAGCACCTCCTGTGCAGCTCCGTCATGAGAACATCACCTCTATTCCAGAATTCTAATCATGCGACTTGGGTTTTATATTCAGACTTGCTTTAGACTCTAGACCTTCAAGCATCCACCTTCTGGACCTAGTTTCTAGACCACGGTCTGACAAAACATGGATGGCCACTTGAATAAGGTGGTACTAAACCATATTGTAATATCTGCTCTCACAAATACAATAGGGATTTGTTCTGTTTCTCATCTAAAGAGCAGAGGAACACATTGGGAATGTGGGTCTGCTGCTCAACATAAAGCAGTTATGTAGTAGGACCATGATTGCTCCTAACTTGGCTAAACTAAATGGTAATGGAACCACTGGCGTGCGCAGGCCATTACATTAGGGTGTGCACCAAATGAAACCTTAGGCTTAGACTTTTCTCTACAGTTAACCATAACAAGCCTGTAATTGGCGATGGTCAGGTTTTATGCTTTTCATCAACCAAATAAGGGACCTCTAAAAATGTTAATGTAGGTGTAAAGAGGACCTCTTCACCCAAGTAGCACAAATACTAGATGCTGATTACAGTATATGTAGCAAGCTGCACACAGGTGGCCTTAGTAACACAAGGCAGATTGCACACATGTGGGTACATGGTTCAGAGACTATTGCAACCACACGCAACCAAAATGTTAAACACAGCCAATGATGGAACATGTTTCACTGCATCTTGGCAGCTTAATCTGCTCTTTGGCAAAGTTGACCTAGATTGTGACCCAAACTACAGATTGTGGAACCGGATCTAATGAACGTTAAATTGCTTGGATAACAGCTGGAAAACATGGCATAGGATTGATTTTAAAAAGAGCTGATCTTCATGAAATGCATAGACTGAAATAATGTGGCACTTGCTACAGTCATAAGGAAATGATACGAAGTAGTGATTTCATGTAAATGGCAGTTCGGCTGTAACTAATCTTATACTCTGGTCAGACTGCTCTGGGAGATGAAGACTAAATTGGGTCAGTATAGAGAAGGCAAAAGTGATGCCTGTATAAAGGGTGGGGTTAAACCTCTTCTTGGAATGGGAGTGATCAAAGCATGACATTTTTGTTCAATATCTAGACACTTGCTTTTCACATCCCTTGACTATTCTGTTGCTCACATGGATCATGTTTCTTGATTAGCTTTTTTTGAAGATGTAAAAGGATCTTTTTAAAAGCTTGCTTACTGGTCAGATCACTTTAAGGATGCGTTCATATGCAGAATGCATTTTATTGTGCCACTAACATGGTGGGAAATGGCTATATTGAAGATGCAAACCTAGGTCTGCCCAACTGGGAAAGAATCCTGTTACCTGACAGCCTGTCTTTATGCAAAATTTTCTAAAAGTGCAGCTCATATAAAACATAATAGGAATAAGTGCAGATGACTTTTTTTATTTCACTATGCGAAAGAAAACACAATTGGAGGCTTTGGTTTCTTTTAATGGCCACAAAGTAAGTTCATGTTACTCTAAAACAGTGGTTCCCAAACCTGTCCTCAAGACTAACTGCCAGGCCTGCTAGATATCTGAAGCACAAGTGATATTGCTGCTCATTGATTGCAGGATTCAGTCTGCATTTCCCCAAGGTGATCCTCTATCTGGCCTGTTAGAGGGTCCTGAGGACAAGTTTGGGAACCACTCCTCGGGAAAGATCATGGACCTAATCAGGAGCTCTGCCGAAACCTGATCTATCCCATTTCTATCCAATAGATCCTGCCCATAGAGGACCTCTGGACTACAATACAAAGATCAAGCAAAGCACTCTTATGTGTGGGATTGGAAGATGAGATTTATGCCCATACTTTCTCTTGAGTCTATACTTTAATGTTCATTTTCACATCTCTCCTCCCACCTATTGCATGCATCTGATTACTTGATAGTACAGGTTTATTGTATCTCAGAATAAACTACCACATTGGAGATGATGTGCATCTAAGCATGACCACTAAATCTGTCATGAACTCTTAAGGATGATAAATGATCTAAGAGCATTGTTTTATCGTAAAATCGGTGGGTTCAGGAACCTGATCTTTCCTGCGCTCAAGGTTTAAGGATAATGTTTTTGAACAAATGGGTTTGAGGATGACTCTGACTAATGTCCTGGTCATACAGACTTCATAGTGTTCGTGCATGCCAAGGTTTAACCATAAATGTCACTAGATTTTTATGTCTTTAATTCCAGAAAGTCAGATTTGCCAGGATACATGTCAGTGCTTAAAGTCAATGTCCTTGACTTTGACACTACTTTATTTTATTATATTCCATCACCTAAACATATAATTCATTAACATGTTAGACAGCAAAATCTTATAAACCTTTCCTTTAGTATATCTATCTCTGAATCTTTACATTTCCCATTTCATATACCATCGTTTCTACACATGCAATTAAGAGAACTCATTTTTAGTTATTGTTTTCGGTCTAGTCTCTAGTTCTTAGAGCCCATTTTTATATTCAGGATTACCGCTTAAATTAAAGCTTCAAACTCTAGCATTGGTGTCAGCTCTAACCACCTAGACCATATAGCTTCATATTTAAGATCTCTATGGGCCCGGAGCTGAATATTTTGGTGGGCTTTTTTGGGAATTTAGTGAAATACATATTTTTAGATACATCTAACCAGGCAATTACTGTGAGTCATTTACAGCGTGTAAAATTTTCACGTTTCATCATCCAACCTTTGGTTATATATTCTATAGAGAATTCTTGTAGAAAGAAAAATTGAAATGGGAATCTGTTACTGCATTTTTCTGAGAAAATATACAATTTTATCCCAAAAATGTAATATTTCCCTTGTTTTGGATGGTGATTTATGAATGACGCAGTATAAAACACCGACCTTGCTCCTAGTGTAGGAAATGAATAATGGCAGTGGTATTGCTCATTTTATACGTCACAAATGGGCAATGCCATCATTTTGGAACTAAAGATAAGAAAATAAAGGTTCTTAGATTTTACATAGTCATGTTTGGTATTAATGCAAAGGTCAGACTCTGTCCTGTCCAATGATGCTGCACTACACCTTGTGAGGTGTAAAGATTAGTGACACAGGGATCTAAAGTCCCCCAGTGCTCTTCACTGCAGTGCAGCAGCTTAGGTTTTTGTAACAATTTAATAGTAGATTGTGCCATCACCTCCACACTTGTTGGTGACATGAGAAATGACATGGAGTTAGTGCAGCATCATTGTTCCCTTTTATAATTAAAGTGAAATATTGCTGTACTAGAAGGAAAAATGAAAAATATTGAACACTTTTTTTTTAATTGTTACATAAAACCTGGTCATGTTTGGTATTATTGGAAAGGCCATGCTCTGGTCTTTCCAGTGATACCTCACATGACCCTGTATCTCCTATGGACCTGGAGATATAGGGGTCCAAATGCCCATCAATGCAGACATAGTTCTCCTTTTCTCTGGGCCTATTCTGGGGCACGGGCCTGGAGCTGCTGCTCCATCAGCCCCTGTCTATAGAGCTAAAGTGTAGATACTTTCTCAAAAAAATTTACCGGTAAGGATACATTGAGATTTCTCGTTTTCAAGTATGTCCTGGGTGGCGAGTATGCACTGTTAGGTGTCTTTCCCAAGGACACTTACTGGAGAGGTGCTCGCCAGGATCGAACCCATGACTCCACAGGCTCTCTCCATGCAGAGCAGTGATGTTACCTCTATACCACCCAGCCCAGATATTTTATTGTACATTCTTGTCTTTTATACCACATGGTTAAAGGTGTAAGCTGTTGCTTCCAGTAAAGTGGGATAATGGCATTGGCTGTATTTGCTATCCCAATGTAAATGGATTGCTTATACCAAGTTGTAGAACTAGGTATATGATGTAACATCGTTGCGGGTGTAAAATCCTGGTGGGGGTTCTATGAATTTTATTTTGTAAACGCTTTCCCAATACAGTTTTATCAAGGCGCAACTCCACCAAATATGGAGCATAGTACCACATTCAAGATCGCATCCTCAGCATTTTGAGGATACACTTGGGCAAAATGCATTTATTCTATGGTGTATACCAGAGTGAAGACCTTGTAAGCGGTCTCCTGTATCTTACTAGCTACTGAACACTGAGTCAAATTGCATATCTTAAACAATGACTATCGCTTCCCATTTACTCTCGAAGGATGGCACGGAACTTGCTGCACTTGTCTGAAGAATCGAATAGATCTGAGAGATGCCATGTGTAGAAAGGTGATTAGGTGCATATACGTTCAAATGAGGTCAGCTGTCTCATCAGCTGGTGGCGTATCTGATTTTAAGTAGTGACGGACTTATGTAAAATGAGAAATATGAACCCCGATTGTTGCTCTCGTATTAAGCTAGACAGAGACCTTACTAGTAGTGGAAAAAATGTAAAATCCAAGGTGTATTGTCTCTGGTCATTTGTCTTAATGGACGAGGGGTAAGTCCTGGTTTAAATTGTTCATTAAATATCAAGGGTCATAGGTGATGGAAAAGTCGTTGAGCCCAGTGTCCTGCTGCCATATTCGGAGAGTTGCCAATACATATGGGGAGACATGTGTCATTCGTCTAGATTGTTTTCAAAGGAAGCCATGGGAGAGTTGAAAAGTGTTCCTATCGTTTCTTCACTCCCTCTCCATTGTTATCCTCTCTGGTCCATTCTACCACCTGTTGTAGATGACATGCTCTATCACATTGATAAAAAATGTGACCCTACTTTCTCACACAGCACTGAGAATACTGACCAGACTGTCCTGAGTAGCTGGACATGAATCTCCCATGTGGGTATAGATTTCACTTCTTAGCTATGGGGCAGTGGTAGCTGGACAAGGAGGCAGGTCCAAGAGATGCGCTTTTTTTAGGCACGGGAGTAATGTTGGACAATAACAGAACAAAAGTGAGGTTCCAGGGTGGAGCCCAGAGGACAAATGTTGGTGCAAGGAATGTTCAGAATCTCCCAGAAACCAGGGGGTTGAATGGCTTGTAAAGGGCATTTCCAGTTAGGTTTTAATCTTGACCAAAATAGTCAATATGGGAATCGATCACTCTTTCTACTTCTCTTTGCATTTAATGGTGTCTTGTGTCTACCCATTTAACTCTAAATTTTAACATTTAAGGCTACGTTCCAGTTGCAGAACACATACTTTGTGCAATACTTGTTTACCTGCACTTTCCAAACACCTGACCTCTTTATAACACAACATTCAGTGTCACCTTAAGGGAGAACAAGGTTGACATGTTGCCGCACTTCTAGAATCTGCACTCCTAGTTTCTAGTAACTAATGTATTCTGAAATGCAAGCAAATTGTTATCCTGTAACACTTGCCACTGCGGTGTTTCTACGTGTTTTTTTTTTTTTTTGTAGAGGCCTAAGTGATGCTGGATGGGGTGTTGTCAACTGCATTTTTGCTTAAGCAGGGAGATTCAGAAAGTGGTCTTCCACCCTGATGCCCTTTATCTCCATTTGTAACATCCCATGTCCACTTGCTCAATGACTCAACCTCTGCCACTTTTCTACCTCTCCAGTCTCTCTGGTCTTGGTGTGCATGCACAACACAACAGATGCATCCTAGTCTAGATTTTGTGGAGGTTTGCAAGATCAAGAGCTTTTTCTAGGGCCCACAATTCCAGTGGAAAGTGGCTATTAAAAAGGACTGCGTGTTCAAACATAGCCCCAGTCATAACTCGTCAGGTGCCTGTGTGATTTCTCTACAATCCATGTAGTCGCAAGCTTGCCAGTTGGTCTGAACATTGTTTTACTTCACTCTGCAGATCCTGGATCTGAGTAACTATTGCTCTAATTTAAATTTAATAGCTGTCCTTATTAACATTGTTTTTCAGGATCCATGCATTTGGTCTGGCCCAGATTTTTGCATGTACTGGCATAAGCACACCAGCTGCTCTATACATCGTTTTACGCTCTCATGAACTGCTCCAGCCTAAAAGCTGAAATGATGTCAAACACTGCATCACTGTCACATTTTGAACTTTCTAAATTTAGAAACATAGAATGTGTCGGCAGGTAACTAAGAACCTGTTTGCCCAATTATATGGATGCTTTCCCGGGATTTTTTAGAATAGTCTGTCTATCCCATGCCGGCTTAAACTCAATCACTGGTTTATCCTCTACCACTTCTACCGGAAGGCTGTTCCATGTGTCCTCCGCCCTCAGTAAAATACAAACTGATGTTACTTTTAACCCTTTGTTCCCCTAAGACTGTCCTTTGTTTGCTACTTTTTCATTTTAAATATATTCCCTTTTTAGGTATTGTTTTGAAAGGTGGGTACTGGCGCTAGCACTAATAGCTGTAATCCAAAGGGGAAATTTTTGATTGCAGAAAATTTCCTCAGATTCAATGAAATGGGACAGTGAGATTTACTCACATGGTATTGTGCCCTTATGAAAGTGGCACCAAACTTAAAGCGGCCGGTGATTTAACGGACACCGGTTCCCCCTCGAGCTCTTGTCAGCAGTGGTCAAGAGCAATGGTCTCCATCAGACTTGAAGCTGACCTGTTGATTTCACAAATTTGATAATGCTTCCCTGTAACTCAGCGTTTCCGGGTTGGATGTAGTCATCCGTTCAAGATGGGGTTTTCACACAGCACCTTTCTCTGCAGTTCTGTGCTTTCCCACTCAGCCTCTCACATGCAGCCTTTGTCTCGTATGTTTAAATGTTTCCTGTCTGAACATGTAAAACTTGAAAGATAAGATCATTAACCCTTTCCTGGTAACTTTACTCCGAGCCACACTACATATTAGTAGCCCTTTTCTGGACTCTAAGGTATCCTTCTGGAGATACAGTCTCTAGTGCTGCACACAATACTCCAAGTGAGGTCTCACCAGCGCTCTGTACGCCATGAGTGCTTTCCTCTTTCTACTGCTAATGCCTCTTCCTACACAACCAAGCATTCTGCCAGCATTTCCTGCCGCTCTATTACATGGACTACTTACCCTTGGATCCTCTGCAATAAACCCCTAAATCCCAACCCTCAACTATCAAGTGTTCTATAGTCAGCCCTTGGGTTTTTGCACCCTAGGTGCATTATCTTGCACTTACCCACATTAAAACTCAAATGAGACAGCTCTGACCATTTTTAGTTTACCAAAATCATTTGGCTGATCCCTCCCACGAACATCAACCCTGTTACAAAGTGTTATCAGCAAAAAGACCCTTTCCATTAATACCTTCTGCAATATCACAAATATTAAAGAGAATGGGTCCAAGTACTGACCCCTGGGGTACCTCACTGGTAATAAGACCTTTCGCAGAATAAACTCCCCTGACCAACACTGTCACTCAGCCACTGCCTGATCCATATAACAATAATGGAATCAAAGATCGCAACTTATTGACAAGACTTCTATGCGGAAAAGTATCAAAAGCCTTACTGAAACCTAAGCCATGTTTACTGTACCACCTTTTTGTGTTTTATATCGAGGTAAACCCATGCTTCTGATCCTTTTAATGTATTTCTAGATGTTCAATACTTTTAACATTGGTTTCCATTATTTCCCCACTACAGAAGACTAACTGGCCCATAGTTCCCAAATTCCTCCCTACTACCTTCTAGTCTCCTGTTACTACTCCTGTTAATGGTTTTGTTACATCACTGAGCTTTTTAAAAAAATTTGAATCCGTAGCATGAAATACTATAATTATGACGTAGCAAACCATAAGAATAAAGAGAAGGGCTGCCCAAACTCAAAGTAGGAAAAGGGTGGGGGAGTAGAAGGGAAAATGGGAGTTCAGGCATCGAGTCCTAAAGTAAAAGGTGACACCACTGAGCTCTTCTAATAACATTGGGTGAATCCCATCAGGCCCCATTGACTTGTCTCTTTTTAGACAGCTGAAGTAGATTCTCATTCTCAACTCATTTGTAAATGTGTTTTTCTGAGGTCCCTTTCCAATCTGACTTATCCTTCTAAATGCATACTACATTCCTTCTTGATTTTAGACGATAAATGACGGGATATATTCTATAATACAAAAATACACATAGGGTAATATCCCATAAAATCAGGTAAACACAAACTGTTGGCCACTCACAAAGATGAAAAATGAGGTGAGCCCTTCATCCTCCAGTACTGCTACTCAGCTGGTGTAACATTAGTGTTGTACTGTTGGTGCTGGTATCGCATCAATACTGGATCCATCAGATGATTATAGGATCTCGAAATAAATATATGATAGCACCAGACATCAATTTAAAAATTAACTTTTCAGAGTAGATAAAAACAGCTTAGCAGACCAAAGGCAGTAACATAGAAGCTTACAGCTCAACTTGTTTTGACCCTACAGGGTCTTCCTCAGGAGCAGATATGTTGTCTCCTCACCCCCCAACAGAAGTTCTTTTTATAGTCCATATTTAATAGCCCAAAACGATTCATCCTGTGTCAAATTCCCCTCGCTGACAATGACTGCCATGTTCAGGCTGCTGTGCATGCATCGATCCTCTTCGTCCCGCAGTTGTGGCGTATGGAACCCATTCCCAGCACGCGAAGATGACATCACATCTCTTTCATTGGGACCCATCAGGGATGGACTCAGACTCCCCAGATCTAGAAGGTCCAGTTATTTAGCTTGAAATCCTTAGCACCATCTTTGGTAAACAGCTGGCAATCCACCTCCACTCCGCACACCAGTCTTACGTGCGGTATATTGGATGACAAAAAATACATATAGATAAAATGACCCAACAGGTGCTAAATAAATACATAAGTTATCTCCCAGAAATCTATTGAACCAATGTACAATAACCCCATATAGATTGTAGTATATTTGCAAAGAAAAGAGTTGACACAATTCATTAACCATCTATAGATCTAATAATCGTCTTATCCAAATTTATTGCGTTTTATTTTAGAAAACCGGCTAAATCGATGTCAGTATTTAAACCCCCAGGTTGTAATGTTCTGAGTTGGTGTATCCAGAAGGTTTCCCTCCTGGATAATACTATCTACTTGAACCCCCTCTATACCGCAAAATAACAAATTCTTAATATTAAAATGGGGACACGTATTGCCGTGAACCAGGACAGAGTGGGTTTGAAGATTCTTGCGAATATTATGTTCAATGTGGCATTTCAATTTTCTAATTGTTCGTCCCACGTATTGTTTGCCGAAGGGGCATTGGAGAAGATACACTACATAAGTAGTATTACATGTCATCCATGACTTAATTGCATAGCTCTTTCCTGTTTCTTGACTACGGAAATAAGTGGTAAATGATGGATTATGTCTGCAAGCCTTGCAGTTTCCACAATTCCTAAAACCTTTATTTGATTGATCTCTAGGTGGGTTGGATGGTAAACTGGGAGCTAGTTGATTTTTAAAATTATTGGACGATCTGGTATTTTCCCCAACACAGGGTCTTGACGTAGGATTGGCCAATATTGTTGAATAGTTCTCTGTATTGGGAATTAAAATCGGTAATAAAGGAAAAACAAAAGGCATCTTTCTCTTCCTTGGATCTTTTTTTTTTTTTTTTTTTATCAGATCCACAATAAATTCCAACTGTTCGGATTGTTCTATCCAACTGTTCTACAGGGAATTTTGTTTTTTGAATCCGTTTATTTCTAATATTTAGCTTAATAGTCTGAATCCCTGGAGCAGTTTCTGCGCAACCTGAAACTGGCTTCTCGGAATGGATTTTAACCAGCTCGGATAACTGTCATAATGCACGTATCCATTCCCATCTGTTTCTTGAATGTATTCGAGATTTCTCATTGAAAAGTTGTATCTAGAAAATCAATGTTCTTTTCCATACACAGGTGAAAACTTCAACTTAAAATTGTTTTTAAAATAAAGTGGGGTATACCTTGGATGGGCGCTGCACACATGTGATTTATTCATCTAAGTCCTGTAAGTGGTCTTAAAGATCTTCTAATTTGCATATATGAACTAGATCATGTGCAATCGACATAAGCAATATTTAGACAATATAAGACAAATGCATAGTGTTATATTTGGATAGGATTGGTATCCTATAGAGTCTATGCGTCGATGGCAATGTATCAACAGTCTTATGTTGCCACCTTGTGGTCAGAGAGCCATCTATGGTACAGTCATCTGTAATATATTGCTTAAAAGAGGTCAAATTCTTGCTACCACCTGGTGGTCTATGGTGAGCAAGATGTTCAAAATAGAAAAATTCTATTTCTTGTCCGCTGCCGCCTTGTGGTCAAAGTGCGGTATGGAAATGTTCAGGGATATTTCAGTATTTAGTTGGTCTTATCGATGTCAGGATAAAGCCTCAAAACAAAGGGATAGAGAAGCAAAAAACAGTGTTTTACCATAATAATCACCTTGAGTTAAAGGGACAAAAAAGTGCCAACTCATGTGGATTTGAGCCGGTGTTGAAACCACGCTCACTCTTTTTCGCGTCCCTGGCCAGTATAGGCGGCCAGGAATCCTTCT
Organism: Leptobrachium leishanense; assembly: GCA_009667805.1. Classification (NCBI taxonomy): domain Eukaryota; kingdom Metazoa; phylum Chordata; class Amphibia; order Anura; family Megophryidae; genus Leptobrachium; species Leptobrachium leishanense. The sequence goes on from CM019066.1 coordinate 18,726,933, forward strand.
TTCCCTCCACCTCCTTGTTCCTTTCTTACCACCGACTTTCTTACTCTGCTGGGCTGGAGTCCTCGCGATGTCAGCGCTGGATTCTGCCCTGTGGGTAGGTTGTGCTGGGCTTGGAAAGAACCAGGAAACAATGGTGTTTGGGAAAAAAGTGTGTAATAAAATAAGTGAATAATATACAACAAGGGTTGTTGGAAGGGGTTTAACAAAGTATTAAAATCAAAGGGTGAGAATCCAGGACGTGTTTCGCCAACGTGTGGCCTCAGCTGGATAGTTCCTCTTAGTTCTTGTCCGGTTTTTATGGATTTTTGCTTAGTTTTCGGCGCGTTGGTCCTGCGCATGCGCTTTGCGGTGAAAATTGCGGTCGCGTGTTCTATTGAGTCACGTGGTTCTTGGCTGCCAGTAGGTGTCTAGGTTTTGATTTCCCCGCATTACTGTTGCTGAATTGGGTCAGGTTCTAAATGCCTCATTTTATGGTCTGAATAGATCGCAGGATGATTAGTGGGCTAAGTTCTTTTAGTCACTCTTTGGCTAGTCTGCTTACGGTGCATAATAAAACAATATAACAAGTTTATGCATAGGTCCATGTCTGCTATATTTTTATAAATGCAGGAAAGGATGTGGATGTAATATTTTGTGATAGCTTTTATGCTGGTAAATTGGGTCATGGTTTCTATATTCTGGGAGAGATGGAATGAATAACTCTTACTAGTAGGAATGAAATTTAAGTTAAATGTTAGAACATGAGGTGTTTGGTAGATATTCGTATCTAAATATTTTAATGGTCTGAATGTTGAGGGAGTAGCATTTGATCTGAAAAATAGGAGGTACATATTCCAGGATCATAGATTTTGAAGAGGGAGTAGCATTGGTCTGGAAAATGGGGGGTACATATTCGAGGGTCATGAATTTAGAATTTTCTTTGGAATGGAAGGGCTCCTGCGTTTTATGGGGATTATATGGATATGGGATCCTAGCCATATATGATATTAAAAACATGGCTTATGTGCATAACGGTTGTTAGTGGGAGTAATAAATTTTAATCTTTTTTGATGTGGATATTGTAGATACAGGATGGGTACTGTTAGCCTACTTAACAGGGTCTAGCGTAAATTCTTTGGCGTTGTGGATTAAAGGAAATGACAAAGTTCGAAGTCCATGTTAAGACCTTTAGGATGCAGCGTGTCGAACTCGTATATACATTTAATTTCCTCCTGGCCTATTTTTCTTGCCAGGTCTCCCCCCTCATCTGTTCTGTATTCTTTTAATTGCCATGAACTTGGTTTCTTGGGTCGCAGTTATGCGTTTTCTTAATGTGCTGGGACGCTGTATCTAGGCCTTTTTCTATATTTCTCACATGTTCTCGTATTCTTACCCCTAATGCCCTAGTTGTTTTTCCGATGTATTTGAGTCCACACGGGCAGATGATTAGATAGATCACGTTGGTTGAGAAACATGTGAGAATTTCTTTGATCTTCTATTTGCAACTGTGGTGATGTGTCTTTTAACGTTGCCCATGCTCCTACAGCTAATGCAGTTGCCGCAACCATAAAAACCTGTATTTTGTTTTAAATGGATATTTTGGATTTTTCATCTTAGCAACGTATTCGCTGGTGGTGAGTCTTGATTTTAAGTTTTTTACTCCTCTGCAGATGAATCTTGGTTCTAACGGAAGAATTTCCTGCAATATAGGGTCTTCTCGTAAAATGGACCAGTGTTTCTTGACTATTTTTTTTGAAGTCACGATCTTGTTGACTGTAGAATGACAGGTATTCCGGAGTTGGTAAAATCTTCCGTAGTTTTGTCGCTATACCTTAGGTATTCCTTTCTATCAATAAGTGAAATTTCATTTTTTGTTGACTCTAATTTTGGTTTCATATCCCTTTTCCATAAATTCGGATTTCAGTTTGGTGGCTTGGATATTGAAATCTCTCTGGAACAGTTTCTTTTTTATTCTTATGAATTGGCTTTTGGGCACTCCTTCTAGCCATCTTTTTTTTTTTAAACTTTATTTTTGAAATCAAGCTCAGTTCAGATACAATACACATAAGTACATTCCCATTTTAGAATAACATCCCTCCCATCCCACAATGGACAAGAGCCTCACAACACACACAAATTACACTAATACGTCAGAAAATTCCAACAGATCCAAGCGTGCCTGAGTGTTAGGTTTTAGGGGAGGGGAAGCTAGGGATCTAGACAAGTACCAAGTGGTGAATTCAAAGTCTCTTTTCAGTTGTACAATGACATTGTCCGGCAAACATGACAAAGTGTTCCCATTTTTCAAAAAACCATTGGACTTTATCGTCTTTATGCTGAACAGTTTCCACCCAATCATATTGAAAGACAGCATAAAAGCGGGAATAAAACATGGAGAATGTGGGAGCGGAGGTGGCAATCAAATTCCCCAAAATGACTTTTAGCCACAGCGGATAGCACTCCCAAGAGGGCCCTCTGATTCCTGTCCAGCTCTCGTCTCTCACTGTCAGAAAAGAGGTTGAACATAGCCCAATCCGGGGTGGTGGGTACTACTAACTTTAGGGTCCGAACACCAAATCTCCATATGGATTTCCAAAAGCTGAACACAAACGGGCAGGACCACAAGCAGTGGAAGAGATCCGCATTGGCATGCAAGCATTTAAGAAATCTACCAGAGCTGAGGGGCGTTATTCGGGCTAATCTGTCCAGGGCTATGTAGGCGCCATGTAGCAATTTCAAAAACATTTTGTCATATTGCGCCGAGGGAATTTGTTTGCGTGAGGTATTGGTGGCCGTAATTAAGGGAAAGGGCGATTTTGTTTGGGAAGGTGAACACACCAGGCCGCTAAACCCGTGGTCGCTACAGACCAGTCAAATTGAGGCCGAAGCAGGGCACGCAATGATGCTGTGGATGGGCCTATAGACGCCTGAGTATCAAGGGGGTTAGAAAAGTCCTGCGGTTGTAAGGTCTTTAACTGTGCTGATACAAACGCCGATAATTGCATATAATATACCGGGTGTAGGGGAGCCGGGGTTGATAGTACGCATAGATCTCTGTAGGAAACAAGGGTATGGGTTGGTCCCGACAATAGGTGCCCTATTTGAGTGAGACCTTTAGTCGCCAAGACCCGAAACGCCAAGGTTGCGGAACTGGACTGGAAAGCAGGGTTACGAAGTAGTGGTTGGAAGACTGGGGATTTCCAGGACAAGCCCCTCTGTTTACGAGCTCTATACCACGCCTCCCGGCCAGTAAAAAGCAGGGGGTTAGATCTCAAAGTTGGGGGGAGGCTCGATAGGGGCGAGTGGAGGAAAGCCAGCGGAGATAATGGGAAAGACATGGCTCGATCCAAGGCACAATCCGTGTACCTAGAGTCCGCTATCCAATCCGCCACAATTCGGTACAAGGTCTAGCCATCTTCTTAGGTGGCAACTGTCTTTGTTAATATAGCTGTTTGTATTCACTTGTTTAAAGAATGTCTTGGTGTGAATCACATTCCCGTCTGTGAAGATGGTTAAGTCAAGGTAATTAACGGATGTATGGTTCAAAGTGCTCTAGTTTTATGTTCGGATCTTTCATGTTGAGGTGGGTCAAGAATGTGAGTTCTTCTCCTTTTCCATATCATTAGGATATCGTCGCTATATCTTCGATATAGTATGTCTTTCTCCCTTCCTTCTGTGTTTTTTTTTTTTTCTCTCCCCTCCCAAGTGCTCAGAGGTTGGCAAATCTTGGCAAACTGAGTTCCCATTGCAATGCCTTTTCGTTTGTAAATAGTAGTCGTTGTTAAAGAAGTAATTGTTTTCTAGTATAAGCTTGATGCCTTCCAATATAAATTCTTTTTGTTCAGGGCGTATGTCTCTTTCCTCTTCATGATGTCTCCTTATGGCCTCAATTCTCTCTATGTGGGATATTACTATAGAGGGATCTCACGTCACATGTGACCAGGATAAAGTCATCTTCCCATGGTATTTGCTCTAGTTCTTGTATTACATTTAGGGTATCTCTCAGGTGGTATTTTGTTCTTAACACTATGGGTTGTAGTATTTTATCAATGTATTCTGATACCCTACTGGATTGTAAATTTTTTTATATTGATATATTTGACATCTTCCAATGATGTCCTGGTGCCATCCCACACCATCAGAACATCATTGCTATATCTACGCCAGAGGACCATGCCCGTCCCTTTCATCAGCACCTCTTCAATGTGCATTAATTCCCAATATCTCAGATATTTTCATAATTAGGGGCAAACCTGGTCCCCCATGGCTGTTCCGGTTAGTTGATAAAAAATATACCCTTATCCCAAAAATAATTGTAAATATGAATGAGATGGCTTGCAAAAGGAACCTCATTGGAGGAAAATTTTGAATCAGTAACATGAAATTGTAGAATTATGAAATCTAGTAGCAAACCATAAGAATAAAGAGGGGAGAAGGGCTGCTCCCGTAGGAAGAACGGGGTGGGGCAGTAGAAGGGGGAAAATGGGAGTTCAGGCATAGGAGTCACAAAGTAAAAGGACACCTGAGCTTTTAATAACTTTGGGTGAATACCATCAGGCCCCATTGACTTGTCGCTTTTTAGACAGCTGACGTAGATCCTCATTCTCTAAACTCATTTGTAAATGTGTTTTCTGAGGTCCCTTTCCAGTCTTTAAAAACTGAATTGAGGCAATCTGACTTATCCTTCTAAATGCATACTACATTCCTTCTTGATTTTAATCTAATGGCTTATTTTGGAGGTTTTAGTCATCTCCAATGTTTTCGCATCAAGATAGGGGGTAGCGCTTCACAAACCCATTGAACACATAAAATGGGTGTGTGGGCAGCAAAGATGTAGTGACAGTGATTCTCCTTAGGCAAAACTGCCTCAAATATACTAAAGTAGAGCAGTCAGTTCAATCACTAACACAAGGAGTTTTACTCACACTATGCTAGAGCTGCCAGCTCTCAAATGTAGTCATCCCAGATGTTAGAGGGTCATCTGGTCACCCCAAAACAATCCGCTGGATGTTGGGTTACTCCTCCAATAATCACAGCAGGCAATGAATAAAAAGTTTAAATTTTCTGGTAATTAAGAGGCCAGATGCGTTTCGCCTCTACAACAGGCTTAATCAGTGGCAGAACAGAATTAAATTTGACAGCATTCTCCAAATATAAATGTACGATCAGACCTGATCGCCGACAGCTGATCGTTGGGTCCAGCAATCGGGTCACTTCCAGTATGCACCACATTACGTCATCTCACGACGAGGCAGTGTTGCATCGTTCAAGTGGAAGTACAGAATCTTCATGGAAACTCTGCTTGCGTTCCACCCTGTAACACATGCGGTCATAGAGATTAACCCGCTCGTGTCCCATTTCTTAATCACTATAGTGTCCAAAATAAATAGTAACTGCCCAGCCGGACCCTACCCTAAATCATCCATGATATTGCATGGAATCTAAAGGATATCTGATCACATCAAAGAACACCGAAGCTTATAAAAATCCTAAAGCCATATTCCCTAAAATGGGAAGGTGGTTACTAGACAACCACTAATAGCCTCAGTTAAAAACCCAACTAAATATATAATGTATTTTTCACAACCCATAGTTTCATAGTCTCGGGATGAGAGAACACAAGCGACAAGGGCACTGAGGGAAGGAAAGAAATGGATGGAGAAAGAGAATCAATTTTTCCATCTTAAACACTCCCATCTCTCATACCTAGTGATATCACAAATGTCATTCAAAATCTTTGTCCTTTTGGAATCAAAGTATCAAACTGAAAAATAAGACGCATTTCCTCGCTTTAATTTTTTTCCCAAAAATCCTCTCTCCAGTGTCTCCAACTTAAGTGGTAAAGTCAGACCTCTAGGGGAACTACAATGTTTCTCCACAAAATGAGCCGAAACCGAATGATTAAAAGCCCCATTGGATATTTCTAACATGTTCCATAATGCGAATATGGAGGGATCTGGTATTTCTTTTATACCAGTTTGCAAGGCCAGATAAGGGCATAGATAATGTTTTTGGAATGGCACGTTAGAATCTGAGTTTGAAATCCCCCTTATCCCAAAAAAACACTCTAAAAATTATTTTGAGACATGTCTTTGCATGCCAAAATGGTGGTAGCCCTCCTTTACTTTAAACACATTAGAATCCTCTTTTCCTAGGTGGCTTCTAACTAAGCATTGTTTTATAGTAGGGGCTCCCCTATTTATGATTCTTGGTTTCTTTTTAAAATCTCCAGTGTCATAAGAATGGGCCAATGTTTTCTAACCTGAATACCTTTTCGTTTGTCCACTAAAATCATAAATCAACAGGACTGAATTTGTTCCTTTTATATTGAATAATTTCTTTGATCTTTATTCCCTACTTCCTCAATAAAATGAACCAAAAGAATTTTGTCCCTTCTCTTGAAAGTTTGTTGCCAAATGTTCCACCTGAGCAGTAGAAGACTCAATCTGTACAATTTCTTAAGCGAACAAATTAGCTCTTAGGGCCACTCCACATCTAAGCCAGCGCATGACAGCTGGTGGTATCTATGTAGTTAACATCTACCAGCTTGAAGTAGGTTTTGGATTTTACCGGATTATTTTCAAATATATACAGGGAGATCAAAAAAATTTAATCTTTGTCCACTTTTTTTTACTGAGTGGGCTATTAATGTGCTTTGGCAGCTCTTCTAAGTTGCTTTGCCTATTTCTGCATATCTTTCTGTTGATTATTTTGGCCATTTCAGTAGACCAGTGGTTTCTTTTGCTAACCAAGCCTAATGCATTTCTCTGTAGCCTTCAATACTTTTTTTTTTTTTTTTAATCCATTTAAATTACTCTTTGATATTGTCAAACTCTTGTGGCTCAGTCGCTTGTTTTTATATTAAACCACACTGGTTACTAGATCCCAAATTTTCACCTACATCTGGTCCTAAACCTTCATTGGTGAACATTAAATCTAATATGGCCTCTTTACAGGTCAGCTCAACTACTGTACATATTTTGTACTCCTGGTGCACCCAGCTATTTTGGTTTTAATCTTCACATCAGGAATATTAAAGTCCCCATAACTTCCCCCTTGTCATTTTGGCCATTTTCTCCAATAATCTAACTCTTCTACTTGCCCAGGGCATCTACAGATCACACCTACACGAGCTACTGTAAGATTACCAAAGGGTAGCGTAACCCAAACTGACCACCCCGCTCACTTGTGGTTTTTCACGTTCAGGGCCACTCTTCTATATATAGTACCCTAGTATTATGTCCCAGTTAGGGATTTCATTAAACCATGTCTCAGTAACCGCTGCTAAAGCTACTTCTTCAGATGCCATCATTGCCTTGGCTTCATGGATTTCATTGACTAAACTGCAAGCATTTATAGAAATGATTGAGGGTTATTTTTTATAACCTGCATGCTGCTTGTACCCTCAGATTTAGTTTTGGGAACAATTGTTTTTTTTTTTTTTTTTACCCTAATTTAAATATTCCTTTGCAAAACCAACTTCTCACTGAGAACATGTGCTCCCCCCTATGAGTAAGATGCAAACTTTAGTTCCTTTTTCCATTCCAAATACAGCTATTGTGGGACAAAGCCAAATCCTGGCACCCAACACCATTCGCGAAGCCACAAGTTAAAATCCCTAATGCGTATCTGCCTATCCTTAATGTTATGCACAGGCAGAACTTCAGAGAGACACTGGACACAAATTGCCATATGTCACCTCAAAGAACATAAACTTTGCCAACAATGAGGTTTCAGAGACAAAGTCCTTTTTTCCTAGATGGACGAGGACATCCACTTGCCCCTCCTGCTTTGCTTAACAATATTAATACGTCTCTTGGCTCTACGAGCAGCAGCCCCAGGAAGACCTCTCACCAAACCACTACTCTCCAGCTCAACACCACCTCTTAGGATGGCAATTGTTGCTGGGAGATTCTATAGTCCCACCTTTTCCTTGGCTGCAGTCTTGCATACACTTGTTTTTGGTTTTTTTTGGGTGTTTTTTTTTGCAATGGAGGTGCCTCAGCTTTGAGCGTACCTCAATCTTCCCACTACACTCTTAAAGTGCCTCAAAGAATTAAGGAGCCAGTCTGTGGGACATGCCTTCTATCCACATCTTGAAGTCTACCAGACCCTACAGAAGTCAATCTGCCAATCCTAGGAGGCCTCTGTAGCAGTGACCTTACAGTCCCTGCCTGAGTTTAACAACTTACAAATCTGAAACTTCAAAAAATGCAATTTCCTGCTGCAATAAAGAGAAGTCTACATGCCAGGCAACCTCCAAAAAGTGATCTAGAAACAAAGGCCTAACACTTTATTACAATGAACGAAGACTGACATTTTAAAGTGAACTTAAAACAAGCAAATCTTACACGTTTTTGTTTACTACTTCCCCGAGTATCTCCAGCATATCTTAGTGCCACACTTGGATTGCACTTGGAATGAATAGGGTTTCAGTAAACATCCATTCCTCAAGACTTGAGCCAGGCTGTTCCCCATGCTTGGTTTAACAGATGGCTTGTTAAAAAGACACGCTTACACTTAGGTTTTGAAAAGTTAAAGCTTCCATGGTGAGATGCATGTTCCACATATAAATGAGTGTATGCATCTATCTTGCCTTGGCCTCTATACCTGGATGCAGGGACCTGCTGCAGCAAATACTGGGAATGATTTCAAGGTTTCCATGAAGGTGGATATGTAATGTTCTCCCTGCACTTTAAAAGGTGGAAGTCCCTTGAGTCGCTTTTGATCTCTCAGACCAAGCATCTTGAGACCACTTTAAGCAAATTCTCAAACCTTCAATTGGTGATCATTTAGTTTCTAGTGTATCAAAGTCTGGCATGACTTTCTCTCAGGCAAGGTGCACATTGCCCAACTCTTCTAGGTGATTGCATCTCTTATCTGACACTCCAGGGTTTGATGTGATTCTTGGACAATTCTGATATTTCTTTGATAAATGGTTCCTGAGCTCAAACACACGGGTTCTGTGGTAACCACAATGGTTTCGTGAGCTTGGGCTCTGACAAGGGACCTGCTGTCCATGCACCAGGAGCCCTTCCCAGAAGCAGTTCATTGCATGGACAGCCTGAGTGCTACAGACTGCAAGGTTTCATGGCTAGGCTGTAATTCTTAATCTGTGTTTACACATTTTAGCAGGTATGTAACTGTCAAAGCATCACCTTAACAAGATGCCTCTTGTCATGTATTGGCAGCTACATGGTATGTACTAAATGTCCAACTTGAAGATTCATATTTGTCGGTGTGGATACACTTCTAAATCAAGATACTCAAAGAGAATACTAATTACCGACTCCTTTTTAATGTGGTTGAATTTTATAAAGTGTTTTTTAATCCAGTGAGCAGCAAAAGACATTTTGACACCATGGTCTGTCAAGTCTCAGTATTGATGTGCAGGGCTTTTCGGCTTTTTATTTTCATTTTCGGGGCTTGAGTCATTTCAGATTTTGCTTTAAATAATTTTTAAAACCGTCAAAACAGTTTAATGAACTTTAAACTTGTGGGATTGAATTTTTAGACGGAATCAAAGTTTAGGGCCAGGTATCCCAGCTTTGGCAAGTTTCACTTTCAGAAAAGTCATTAGCTGAGGGCACAGAATATTCTCTAATAGAGAAAATCCACACTCTGGCCAGTGGTTAACTTTGCAAAAGTAAGCCACACTTCTAACTCCCAAAATTTAAAGGGATCCGTTTTGTGGCCAAAGGAGCCTCTGCAAGGTAAACTGTCTAAATCAGCATCTTTTGGCAGCTGCTTTTGCTTTCTACAGGTGTTCCCCTGCCCCATAATTAATGGCTATAACCAAAAGGCATTTTCTGTTACGCTGGTCTGAGCAGCACCACTAGTCTGACATGTGGTATGGTCAGGGGTGGCACCTGGCATAAGCCTTGGGATGCAGTTCAGGGGGTCTGAGCCTTTTGTTGCGGGGGATACACTGGTACCTTTTTTAGTGTATACAAGTATTGTAAGGTTTTGAGGATGAAATTATACTTGGCTTCTGCGCTGAAATCGACTCCCAGGAGGTGGTCTCTCTCCCAAAGAAAACACAAAAAAATATATGGAGACTTCAGTATTTGGTTATCCGGAATGCAGGGGAAACCCAAACAGCCAAATTTGCTGGTTTTTCTGTGTTCATTAATGATATAAACTAAATTTGCTAAGAAATTTATTCAGTAAAATATAAACGCCTGATGCGTTTCGTCCCTTAGGACTTTTTCAAGGGCCGTAATAAAGCATAAAATCAATGCAAAATGTCATAACCTAGCTTTTCCCATTCCTTTTTATATAGTATGACAAAGTCTCTGGTTCTTTTCCAAGTCACAGCGTTCTCCTTATATGGTTATTTCCTGTGTTCATCAGTTTTCCCATAGTCCCTTGTGTTGAGTCCCATAATACTATCCCGCTGTCCCTATCTGTTCATATTCTTGGTATCTGGACCCTTCCTCCTTTTGTATCCCCATTTCCGGATCGTTCTTGCGATACGTCACATCCGGTTTCAGTGATTGGCCCATTCTCTCCACTTTCAGTTTCGATCTGTCTATGTAGTCTCTCTTCCTCTGATTTTGGAGGTTCCTAATTCCTATTTCATATCATTCCACCGAACTAGATAACAGGAAGTCCATGGGGAATTAAAATAATAAAATGAACCATGAAAGTTTCTTAAGTTCTCTATTTATAATATATCAATTCACTGTTCCCATTCAAAAACATGTTAAATCTAATTCCTCATTAAGACTCCCTGGTGATAGGGTCTTTAAATTTGTATATCGCATACGATTCCCGCTGTAATAATTTAGTTTGATCACCACCCCTCCAGCACACTTCTACTTGTTCAGACCTATAAATTCATAATCTCCAATTGAATGCTGCACATTTATTAGTGTATGGGAACAGTGAATTTTTTCTGTTATTTTGATCCATTATTTTCATTTTAATTTTCGGAAGTTTTCCCTGTGTACTGTTTTCCACTTCCACATTTAAACATGTATACCACAAACTGCCACATGTAAATCTTTAATTTTGATGCTTTACTTTGTAATTTTACTATAAAAATTAACTTTTTTAAGATATCTACAAGCCTTTCATTTTGAACATTTTATAGAATCCCTTAGACTGGGTATTATTCTCTTTATTTGGTTGGAATGTGGCACTTGGGGCAATAATAGACTTTAAACTTTTTGCTTTTTTTTTTTTTATAGATTACATGTGGTGTCTCAATGTCCCTCAGACTCGGATCTTAAAATAAACCAATTTTTTTTATATTTTTAATTCTATAATGATGGACATATTTGGAAAAAGAAAATTGGAAATCTTTTTTTTTGTCCTTTTTGATTTCAGGAGATTTTTTTCTAATGTTCTTACTTTACATATGTTTGACTTCTTTATGCGAGAAACTGATAAGAAAAATCAACTTGTTTGAAATAATCCTCCTGCTCTGTACAGTTCCTACGAACTCGTACTGCTTGACTTCGTGGGATACCTTTTTTAGCCAAGGTTTGTAGTGGATACTGAAATAATATACCTATTACCATCAGCTGGTTTGAAGAAGCATCTACTTTTAATCTGATCTTCCTCAATAAAAATGATATCCAAGAAGTCAATTTGTTCCTTATGGAATTTAGCTGTGAAGTTTAAGCCATAATCACTGGAGTTCAATCCTCTATAAAATATTAATCTTCTAATGTACCTACGCCAGAGCAAGTTTGCCCCCCAATGGGAGGTACCCCAAATATTGGAGTCCTCCCAGTATGCCATATAAATATTGGCATAACTAGGGGCAAACTTGGTGCCTATGGCAGTACCATTGACTTGTAGAAAGAACTGATTATTAAACAAAAAATAATTATGCTCCCAAATCTAATGGCCTTACACAAATCTTTCATTTCCACATTGATTCCTTCTTCCTTGGATAAAGTTTCAACTGCTTTAATGCCCAGATCATGTTTTTTATCACCGTATATAATGAAGTCACATTAAGTGTTGCCCAACCATATGTGGGGCGCCATTCCATATTTTCCATTTCTTGTAAAATATGGCTTGACTCTTACATAAGATAACATTTAACTATTGGAGAAAAAAGTCAAATTCTGAGATTTGCAGTTATAGAAGCTATCCCGCTAATAATTGGCCTTCCTGGGGGTTCTTGAATATTCTTGTGGACCGAAGGCAAAAAATAAAATATAGGTATACGTGGATGGTAAGACATTAAAAATAATTTATTGTCCTTCTGATTCCTTTCTCTACTGCTTCGTCTAATACTTCCAATTCATTCTTGTACCTCTCAGTTGGATTTTCTTGTAAATTCTTTATGTAATTTGATACAATATTCTCATGGATTCCTTTTCATAATATTCCCTTGACATTAGGACTACTCCTCCCCCTTTGTCCGCTTTTGATATCTTTCCTTTCCTTAAAAGATTGTATAACTTTAAATTCCTTTTTATATTTCTTATCTGTTCATTTTCTCAAATTACATCAATCACAAAAGGACCTTTTTCATAAGGAAGAAAAGTAGATTTGGGTTTAAAATTTGATCTTAAAGTTTCTTTCGCTTGGTTCGGCACTTTTTTTGGTTCTTCTGAAATGTTTCAGGGTTAATTTCCGTTAACCTAGCATCTATAATTCAAATTTATTAACTGGTTCAACTGGTCAAAGGGGCAACCAGAGGTCAATGGGCCTGAGTGCAGGAGGGGGTCTGGTACACAGATGATTAACATAATTCAGGGACCAAAGGAAACACGGCCAGATACACCCAAGGGTAGACAGTCAATGCAAAATCAGATTGGATTGTGGGAAGTGAACCTTTATTCCCAGCAGGTGTGTTTTCACTTGTTAACTGTATGCTGGTTTGACTGAGAGAAGCCCTTTTCAAGTACCTCCCACATGCAGGTAAGGTTCTTGGATCCCTGACAGGTACTGGTGTCATTGCCAGACGTCTCCTTTCTTGCAGTGTTTGTTTTTCCATTCCCTCGTATCTGCTGTATCAATCTTTCCTTCCAGGTAATGGGGGAATCGTTGAGTGCCGTCTTGCATTTTTAAATCTGTGGTCACACATTGTGGCAAGCATATGCTTGGGACAAGGGTCAATGAGTTTTTTTTATTCTGCGACCCGGTTGGTCTTTCAGTCTCCTCAGAAGGGCAGCGGCATGTGTATTAATGCCAGGCAATTGTTCTGTTGGACATAAAGTCATCCGTTGTGAGAATAGCAGTAATACTTCAGCCAGGCTCGGACTCTCTGCTCATGATTTGTCTGCAATATGCAAAGGCTTCAGAACTGCCTGTTCCATCACAGCCCAGTCCTCCCTGCCTAGCAGCCTGCCAATGAAATGGTCATACGCCATTGCGTGTATTGCTTTTTGCTGTTCTAAAATACTTTCCAACATGTCTAATATAGAGTTTCACCTTGTCGCTGCATCTTGTTTTAACCGATGTTCCGGGAGTCCTAGCAATTTTTCTATTTCAACAAGTGACCCCCCCCCCCCCAACCTTTCTCCAGTAATACTCATCTAGTGCCTGCTTCACCACTAAATGCAGGATGTGAGCCGAGCACCACACACCCACAAATCTTCCATCCCAGAGAGCCTTTATCCTGTTGGCTCTACCATCAGTTACTACAAAACCCATTTGAGCTTGTGTACCAGACTGCTCCCCTAGCCACTGTGCTATCGTGTTTTCAGGGCATATAGGATGCTTGTTCATTTCAGCCCACGTCTGCTACAGGTGTATTTTCCTGCGTGCATGCTTGGTGTTAATGTGGCAACTAAACATCACTAGTTGGCACAAATTCAGTTCTGGATCTTTTTGAAATGACCTGTTTTGCTGAACCTGATGTAGATGTCTTGTGTATTTGAAGCTTTGTTATGACTCTTGCTAATTGTTTCTATTCCATAAACTGATAGCCGTGTATTAAAGTTGATGCTAATCAACTTTATTAATCTTAAATTGTTTAGGATAGCCTTATGCCTATCCCATGCCTGCTTAAATTCAATTACTGTTTTGGCCTCTACCACTTCAACTGGAAGGCTGTTCCATGTATCCACCACCCTCTCAGTAAAATAATGCTTCCTGATGTTACTTTTAAACCTTTGCCCCTCTAATCTAAGACTATGTCCTCTAATTTTGCTACTTTGTTTCCTTTTAAATATACTCCCTTCCTCTACCTTGTGGATTCCCTTTACGTATTTAAATGTTTCTATCATATCTCCTCTGTCTCGTCTTTTTTCCAAGCTGTACATGTTAAGATCATTAACCCTTTCCTGGTAACTTTTCTCCTTCAAGCCGTACACCATTTTAGTAGCCCTTCTCTGAACTCTCTCTAAGATGTCTATATCCTTCTGGAGATACGGTCTCCAGTACTGCACACAGTACTCCAAGTGAGGTCTCACCAGTGCTCTGTACAGTGGCATGAGCACTTCCCTTTTCCTACTGCTAATACCTCTCCCTACACAACCAAGCATTCTGCCAGCATTTCCTGCTGCTCTATTACATTGACTACTTACCCTTAGATCCTCTGCAATAATAACCCCTAAATCCCAACCCTCAGATGTATCAAATATTCTATATTCAGCCCTTGGGTTTTTACGTCCCAGGTGCATTATCTTGCACTTATCCACATTAAAAGTCACTTCTTAATCTAGATGGTCTGGTGATACTCCTACTAAATATGTAAGTGGTTTCAAAATAACAAGGTTTGTGGAATGGAATAAAAAGTAAAACAAGTGGTCTTAATGGTTTATGCCAGTACTAAAAATGAGTGTGCGGTAACTCGTGATGAATCACTGTCAGCTTTTTGTCTCTAGTCATTCTTGGTCTAGACACTTGTATGGCAGGGATCTAGTGAACAATGTTCTGTCTGGAGATTAAGGTGGTGACTGCATCCTTCAAATGAAGATTACGCAATTCAATTTCTTTATCCTCTTTACGCTTTGCCTCAAAGGAAACACAAAAGCAAAAACCGTGCAGCCAATGTGTAAAAGGAATGAAAGGGTTTAAACTCCTGTTTAGTGGTGTCACAAATCAGACACCAGGTGTGACTGCAGTCGGCAGAACTAGGAGGGGGTACCGGATCACTTTTCAGCAAACGCCTGTTCCGTTTCTCTAGATCTCGGACAAAGTTTGTATGTAAAATTTAATACAGCTAAGATGCGTTCCACGTTAAATTGCCTGTGTATATATTCGTAAGTCCTGTAGTGTCTTTAGTCCCTCTTTTGGTGTTGTCTGCTTGTATCTTACACGAAAGTGAACAGCATTTGTGGTGGCTGCTGGGGCGCATGTGGGTGTCACTCTGCTGCGTTTTGCGATCCACTTTGAAGATGGACGTGCATTCCTTTCATGATTTGTTATACATTCACGAGGGCAAGGAAAAGGTTGTATAGAATAAGCCTCTTGCTCCACCCCTCCTGCCTCTCACGCTCCTGCCGCCTCTCACGCCTCTCGCGCTTATCACAACCGACACGATCTGTCATCTCTAGCACACACTGCGCCACTAATCTCTGTTCACTCAGTTTATCAAACTGCCACACCTGGATTTTCAGGGGTGGGATTACATAGTTTGCAACAGTGCATTGTGGGAAAACCTCCTGGCTTCGCTAAATCACTTTTTTTAACATGTTTCAGTGCTTTTTCTGCTTAGATCTATTAAAGATCTAACAGTACAAGATATTGATATTTTATGATTTAAAGTTGTGCAATGTTTGGGAATGTGGTGTAGGAAAAGCTGGTTGGATTCAGTTTGTTAACTTGTTTCCACTCTAGTGCTTCACGCTCCTTCAATATAATATATAATTAGCTTGTCTCTTAATCCCCAGTCTAACAATACAAGATAATAAGGTTAAAGTTGCGCAATGCATATTCATTAATCTTTCATAAAAAATACGTACGATGGATCAAATCAACAGATCATCGTGGCATCCGAAATACCATAGGTCTAAGGCCAGAGTCAGACGAGCGCACTGATCGCGTCCATTTTGCTGCACATTTTAACGTCCGTGGTAGCATACAATTATGATCAAAAGCCCACACGAAGTACGTTCGCACAGAAGTGCAGACGCAGGTTTGGCAAGAACGTAAATCCGCTGGAACGGAAGCAGAGTGCGCTACGTCCACATAGCTCTGTGAGTAGTGGAACATAGTCACACGGACTGCATTTTTGATGGACAATGTTTTTCATTAATTTATTTTCCCTTCTGCATCAAAAGTCGGTCACAAAAACTGACTGTGGCCACTACCTTGTCAAAGTCTGCTACTGGACTCTGCTATCCCACCCACCCAGTGCTGGTCTGAAATTTGTAGCTTATTTTCCAGCTGCTTCCACTTTGCAAATCACCCTAATTAATCCAAGGTTCTAGCCCTTCCCATGATGTTAATCTGTAATATTTGTGTTTTGTTTTTAATAGTTTGCATTTTATTACTTTGTATTTCTGTAACACTTCAATGTTCTTGAACCCAGGACATACTTAAACGAGAGAAATCTCAATGTATCCTTCCTGGTATATAAATAAATAAATAAAAAGTACATCCATTGTGCACAGAATGCATTCGTCTGACCCTAGCCTTGGCCAAAACAAAATGGACCCTTTGAAACGAAGAGAACAAAGACCGACATTCCCTGCGTTAACGAAATAAGAATCGAGCCGAAACGAGCACATCTCTATACTGTAGAGGTGCTGCCATGCAGTGTGAGGATTCATATGCTGCAACAATACAGAATCAGCAATGGAACAAAAAATACGATGTCCGAAATGGAACCAAAATCACAAATGGAACTAAAATGACTTGCGATTTTACGTTCATTCAAAATAATTATTTTGTATCGGAATTTTTTTTTGGATGTTGTGCTGAATCGGATCAGCACCGAAATACACATCTTGCGAATCCAAAGCACCGATTTGTGAGAAAAAAAAAAACGGTCCGAATCGAAACGCACATCCCAACCATAAGGTGCTGGTGCATCGAAAAGGAAGTTATCAGAGGGGGAGGAGGTCTAGCAAATAATATCACTTTAGTTGTAACTATTGTACTAAAAGTCGTGAAACAGATGGTAAGCGCCACACAACATGCCGTAATCACCCCAACTCCAATGCTACACCAGCAAATAGTGGTTTCCCCCACACCATGAAATATGAATAAAATGGGACGTAACTGAGTGTAAAAGAATGCTCTTGAGTCTGGATGTCTCATGCGAATCCGCAACACATCATGGTTATGTGGAGGAAGCATATACAAAACATCATAGTGCTAACTGTAAATTATGTATTTAAACTGTATAGTGGTAAGATTATGCCACTCACAAGGATGGAGCCCTAGTACCGGCTCAGTGGGGAATTGCCTCTGGGTGTTTTTTCTTCCTCGTTGGCAGGTGACCCCCCCCCCCACACACCTTTTTTAGGTATAGAAATTCTCTTTGGACACCATGGAGCAGTGGAAACACGGAGAGAAATAGGAAATACAAGCTTTCCTAGTGTAAATCTCTTTAGTAAAGGGTACACAACTCTTCTGCTAATTCGAGACTTACGTGAGATGGAGCTTCCAGAGCTCAAATCGAATCGCCCATGGATTTTTATGGAAAAAAAATCCAAATTAAAAACAAATCTGGAACAGGAAATGTGGTCTTTAAAAAGTGTATAATAAAACAAATTAAAAAAAACCCCTTAAAATATGGCCCCAGAACGCATTTTGCTGCTAAACAGCAGCTTCCTCAGCTGGTTGAACAAATGCATATGTGAGGGTATCTATACAGTTTTATTAATCATAAAATTACCCACCCCTGTTCCCAATGAGTTTTAAAATTTCCAATCGTTGGGCGCCGCCATCTTGCGCATGTGCCGCAATGTTCTTCCGCGTTCCACACTGGTTTCAGGATATCTCTTTGAAGCGTGGCCATTTTGCGCATGCGCAGTCCTTGATTTCATGTTTTGAAGCGATCGTTGGTTTCAGTCATGCGGTATTGTCGAATTTAGATCTTTGTTTGGACAAATTCGTTATCTCAAGCCCATTTTTATGGTTTTGACATGAAATAAAACAAATTCATGATTTAAAAAGAAAAATGGGAACATTAAAAATCACTCCCCCATGCCATCTGTATTTTAGAACATGTGTTTACACCTAAGTTGCTTTAATTCTTGGTTGAGATCACTGTTAATCTCCGACCTATAGTGAATTATGGGATGAAACCTTAAATTTAAATGGGTCCCACCGATATGTTTTATAAGTATATTAAATAAAATTAGGTCAAATTGACCCTACTTTATTTCAATACTGATTTCTGTCAATCTACCTAAACTCCTATGTACCTGGATTTAAGAAATAATATGGACAATACCGCTTATATGTAAGGTACTAATGTGAATCTTAAATATGAGATCCTAAAACGCTCAAAAGGTCATATGTATATAAATATGCACCTATGATTCCTCTAAGTATGTGCAATAAGTGTGGAAGTTTAAATGATTGATCCAAGACTTTTGATACTAAGTGCTTCGAATAATCATGTAAATATACACTAAAGTATCTATGTGCATCATGGATCTATATTTACAAATAATATTAAAACAAGTGAAATGAAATAATAAATTATACTGTAAAATAAATATGGATTAAAAAATATATAAAAATTAGGAAAATAGTTAGTCATATATATATAAAATTATCAATTCTAATATTATAACCAGATTATTACTAGTGTCAGTAATTGCACTTACATTTAAAGTGCTTTAGTGAGTTATATGTAGGTGTATACATTTTTAAAGTGACATGTCTTTCACATATCTAAAAGTTGATAGTCAATAGTAGGTCTGCACTCACGGTTCAAATATTTCACGTACCCGGTGCTTGGCGGAGGCCTCATGAACGTAAACGATGCTGTATAGAATCACCCGCACTCCAGGCTTTTGCACATTCCTTTACTTTATTGGAAACGGTAAGTCATGTCAACGTTTCGGTTCACTTTCGGAACCCTCATCAGGACGAAAAAAACTGTTTGAGGTGCAGAAAGGTGCTGGGATGGCCCATATATCTAAATGTGGTTTGTTTGAATCCCATAATGGTGTTGTATATTAAAAATAGCTGAATCATTCTAATGTCATAACCCGAATGGTGCTAATATCAATAATTGCACTTATATATAAAGTACTTTAGTGATACGTATATGGATATATAGTGACATGTGTCTTTCACATATATGGTAAAACTTATTGGAAAAAAGTGCAAAAGGTGATATATTGACCCATGAGGTGTAGTTGAGGTGTATGTATTTGAATCCCATATCTATGGGGTTCATATCAAACATACTTAGACGGAAACTTCTGTATATAATGCCAGAAAACATATTTTTAGTTCGATTTCAACATAATGTAAATATTCACTGAATAAAGTGCAATAATGGTTTAACTGGAACATTAGAATATTATATTTAGCTAATGTGTGTCCTTTTGGACTACTATACTTAAACCCCGAAAATGTAAAATGCTTTCTTTTTTCCCTCCCCCCCCCCTTTTGTAGGTTCTATGGAATGTAATTCTCTTTGCTGATATGAAAAACATTAAATGAATCAATCGTGTCAATCAGTGTGAACTGAAATATACAAATGGCATAGCGGAGATGACTATAGAAAATGAGTAATTTCAAAATCGTTATTCAGGCCACCCGGTGACATAGTGCCTAATTTGAAAATCTCATCTCCTTGCCCTAATTTTTTTTTTTTTTTTTTTAGATCTTCCTCTAGCTTTTAAATGTTTTATAGCCATAATTTCAGACCCATAGGGGAACCATTGTGTTTTAATTTGAAATGTGAGGACACAGAATGCTTCTCGTACAAATTTCTCACGTGTTCTGAGATTCTTACATTCAAAGCTTTTAGTGCGGCCCACATTGGAATGTCCGTGTGGACTCCAATATTAAGTACAGGACGTTCTTGGAATAGCAATTCAGTGCGTTTTTTACTGTTTTTGATTGTGGTATTCACCATGAAATTTCTTTGTGCCTGTAGATCTGCAAGCAAGGCATTGTCCACAGCTATAGAACCCGTGTTTTAGATTGAAGCTATGCTTATCCTTAGTAGGTTTTTTCCTAAATTTTTGGTCCCTCTGAAGATTATCTTGGGTTTCTTTCCTACGAGGCTTGTTAACTCTTTATCGTGGCATAGAACATGCCAATGTTTGTTAAATATTTTTTCGATGTTCTTAGCTTTCCCACTGTAGTCCCAAATGAAAGTGATTTCCTCTCTCCTGTTCAAATTTTTCGATTTTTATATTTTAACAGTGTCTCTATCTTCATTTTCTAGTTTGGAAATTATGAGATCTAATTCCTTTTTCATTGTAGCCTTTTTCCATGAACTGTTCTTTTAGGGAGATTGCTTGTTTGAAAATTGTGATATCCGAGCAATTTCTTCGTCTGTCCTTTTGGAACACCTTTAACCATATTGGGTTGTGACAGCTTGTGATATCTATGTAATGGTATCTACCTCCCTTTGAAAAATGTTTTGGACTGGATCGCCTTTCCTTCTCTATATCTAGATCAAGGAATGTAATTCTATCCCTATTCCATTTTGTTTCCAACTTGATACCCCATTCTGGGCTGTTTAAGCTGTCAAGGAAAAGTGTGAGATTTTTCATCTACAAAAGATTTATAGACTAGAATATTTTGGTGCGCCCAGCTATGCGAACCGTAGACAAACTGGGTTTCCCAGCCTGCCATATATAGGTTCGTATAGCTGGGTGCAAACTTTGTCCCCATTTTAGTGCCGCTTTTCTGGATATAGTACTCTTCGTCGAATTTGAAATTTATTTTTTAAAATGAAATCCATACTTCCAACTACGAACGGTTTGATCCACGAAGGTTTTTTTTATATTTCTAAGGCCATTTTGATGTGGAATGCTACTATAAAGAGCGTTCACATCACATGTTACCATTATGTTGTTTTCTCCCCACTTGAGATCTTTTAATATTTGTAATGTGCTCAACGTGTCTTTGAGGTAAGAGGGAACTTCTTTTACGATGGGTTGGAGTAGGGTGTCAACCTACTCGGATAGATGGCTTGTAATGGATTCTATACCTGCACCTATGGGCCTACCAGGAGGGTTGGTTAAACCTCTGGATTTTTGGTAGAATGTAGAGATGAGGGGTTTTGGTGTATTCCAAGAGTATGTAATCATGTTCCTGTTGGGATAGAACTTTCATATCTCTTCCCTTTAGTAATAGAATATTGAGATTCGTCCTTATGTCTTTTTTATGCGGTCTGATTTTAATTTTGCATATGTGATGTCATCACTTAAAATCCGGGGCACTTCTTCATATGCCTTCCTAGAAAGAATGATGGTCGTCCGTCCACCTCTTGTCTGCAGGTTTAATTATTGTACAGTCATTATAGAAAGGAAGAAAATGGGCGCAGATCACAGAACAGACAAATTAAAAAAAAAAAAAAAAATATATATACAAATGAGAAAATGCTGCAAGGTCCCATGTGGATCCACTTCCTATGTCCACATAACAAGTAACAGTAAGAAAGAAAAGGTCCTCGCGCAATATGAACAAATAGTATTCAAAATCTTCTTTGATCCCTCTGAATTCCTAGAAGACATAAAGATGGACACATATTGCGCAGTATGTCTGGAAATGGGAATCAAGGTCGAGAAGAAAATAGTTAAACTCACTGTTTCAAGAGCCATATAAGCCGGCTCTATGCAAACAAGCATAGGATATATACAGTATGGCAACGATATAATCACCAACGTCACCAGCTTGTTTGTGGGATAGTCCGCTCCGCCAATGTGAAATCCAGAATGATGTTGGATAATGTTCGGTTTGCGAGCCAACTCTCATAAGGTTGATATCCCAAGAAAATAATGCACGTAGATAAATCCAATCAAATTTAAAATATTTATTAAAATAAATGGAAAGGAATGGCACTAACGCGTTTCGACTTTCAGTCTTTCTCAAAGTGCATCTAAAATACAATACATCAAATTCACATTTTTATACTTACAAGAAGCAGAATTGTACAGTCATTCTCAAGATTTTTTTAGAGCTTTGTTTTTCTTCCTTACTCATTAGGGTTTTTCTCTTTAGTAGACATTGCTTCTATGTCCTTCATAACAAGACTTTCAAATACTTTGATTTCATCTGAGATGACGTGGCGGGGGAAAAAAATTGATTTTAATTTTTAAATCCGTGTGTATACTGGATCCCTGGTTTGGTGGGATTTTTCTCTAAAGGGTATCTCAAGAAGAACTTTGAGGCTCAATTTTCGCTTAAATCTTTGAAGGTCAATATAGACCCCAAATTTATCCAGATGGTTTGACGGTGTGTATTTGAGGCCCTTGTTGAGAACTTTGATTTCTGGATTGGTCAGATTTCTTTGGCTCAGATTGAATATGCCCTTTGATTCTATCTTTCCTTTTCTCTTCCGTACTCTGCATCCTGATCTTTTTTCCTCTTCGGGCCATTCCCAGGATCTTCTTTCCTACTTGTATTAATCTTGCATCGATATCCCTGTGTTCTCCTTGTTTCTCTCCCCTGTTTAATGGGTCCCTCCAAATTCTCCTCAGAACTGGCTTCCAGAGGTGTGTATCCATTAGGGGTATATTGTCTCTTGTTTTCAGTCTCTCTTCTGGAATGCTGTATACAGGCCAGAATTGTCCCTATTTTCTGGATTCCTGTTCTGAGGTGGATTTCTTTGCTGGGGTCTATATGGTGTCTTTCTCATCATACGTCCGTCTCATGGGAGATTGTCTTTTTCCCCACTTTGGTCCATGTTGATGTTGGTCTCTGTAGTTCCATTTTATAGTGTTGATCTGGGCCTCTTCTTTGGTCAGAGTACCCATTGGGACCACCTTGATATTGGCAGGGTTCATAAGAAGTTCTTTCTTGGTCTATTCAATTCTCCCTGTGGTTCTGGATATTGTAGTTCTTTCTATATTCCCATTTTTGATTTCTCGCAGCCCATCCCCCCACTTGGGGTTCTCTATCATTCTTTTAAAAGAATTTTCTTCGTTCCTTTCTCCATAATTTTTATGGACCTGGCCACTTCTGTAGTCTTCTACATCCCTTTCATAGTTTCGTTTCTTGATGACCAGGACTTCTCTCTAGTTTTTCTTCTAGACCTTTTTATGTTTTTTTAACTTTTTTTTTAAAAACCACATTTCCTGTTCCAGATTGTTTTATTATTTGGATTTTTTTCCATAAAATCCATGGGCGATTCGATTTGAGCTCTGGAAGCTCCATCTCACGTAAGTCTCGAATTAGCAGAAGAGTTGTGTACCCTTTACTAAAGAGATTTACACTAGGAAAGCTTGTATTTCCTATTTCTCTCTCGTGTTTCCACTACTCCACGGTGTCCAAAGAGAATTTCTATACCTACCAGGTGGGGGTCACCTGCCAACAAGGAGGAAGAAAAAACACCCAGAGGCAATTCCGCACTCTGAGCCGGTGCTAGGGCTCCATCCTTGTGAGTGGCATAATCTTACCACTATACTGTTTAAATACATCATTTACAGTTTAGCACTATGTTTTGTATATGCGTCCTCCACATAACCATATGATGTGTTGCGGATTCGCATGAGACCTCCAGACTCAGAGCATTCTTTTGCGCTCACCAGTTACGTCCTATTTTATTGTACTAAAAGTGTCTAGTGCATATTGAGCATGAACAGTTTATGAATGCATTACAAACCACTAAGTACCTGCATTGAATGATTAGATACTTCCATTGGCAAAGTGTCTAGTGCAGGATGTTTGGGTCTTTAATCATCAGGGATGTGAATCTGAAATGGCCCAAATGACTTCATGGGGGGGTTAAACTTCTACACTAACATATGGGTGTATAGACTATCCAAAACCGGCATGGTATTAGTCGTGTTATTACATGTCACCAGGGTAGCTTTGTTTTTAAATTTGGGATAGTTGGTCATGTCAGAGTGCTGGGTAGGGGTATGGTGGTGGACACTTGTAAAAAATAAAAAAAAACTCAATCCTGGTTTAAACCTTTTAGGACCAGTGTTTTTTAGGTTGTAAATCCACTTCATCTCGCTTTAAACCTTTTTGGATAGGTTTCTCTAACACAATCTTCCAATGGCATTAGCAGTTTAATAGCCAGATTGAATTGTTGGTGCCTCAAAGTGCCTCAGTTGACAATCTCAGAATCAGTCTGCGGTCCTTAAATGACCTTTTGATGCCAAATCCTGAAATGTCAATTGACACTTTCTAAGTGGCATATTCTCTGAACTCCCATCTCCACGTAAGCCTCAAATGGCTTTATATCACATCTGGGTGGAAATCTACAGTTTTGTAGTATTGGCATAAGGGGAGAGGGGGGGTACTGACCCTGTTTTTACAGCCCACTTATCAGATTCTAGCAGGTCACCCAAGATGGGCAATCCAAACTTGGTGGTGGCTGTTACTTCTTAGCCAACCATAGCCACCAGTGTGGAATGTTCTTTAACCAACATTTCTCTCCAACTCAGTTCATCTTCCCTTTTGGGCCATGAAGGGCCACTAATTGAGCTAGTTGGGCCGCAATAAAGTGTGTAATATGTAGTCCCAAACCTCCATTCCTATGTGACCTATATAATGTTGACCGGGCCACACTGGTCATTTTTCCTACCAAATAAAAGCCTCCACCTTTCTCTGTAAAGCCTTTCTATCACTTAAATTGGTACTGGCAGCACTTGGTATACATACATTAGTCTTGTGAGTATTCATTTTTACGCAGTTTTTCGACCAACCCATGAAATGTAGCTCTTCTTCCACGCTTCGAAGTCGAATATTTCTTATATAAAGGCATATAGTTTGCTTCATACAATTTAATACGTTGTCCAGTGGTGTATTTAGGTTTTGTGCTGCCCTAGGCCTGACTAAACTCGTGCACCCCCTAATTTAAATTTGAGGCACCCCCTCCTGTCAAGGGCACACCTCTTCCTGGTTAATCCCCACCCTTCCTCTTTAAGCTCCGCCTTTTCCTCTCTTTATATTAAAAGTGGATACCAAGTGCCTACTTGTATATTTTGTATACCATTTCAAATGTATCGCAAAATAAAATTATGAAATGTTTAAATTCAAGCATTTTTACAAAGAACAGCCACGCATGTCAAGTATACTGGAACACAGCCTCTCTAATTGGTTGAACAATAAAATCCACAGAAACGTGCACTGCATATGAACGTATCACAGAGCTGTACAGCAATAAAACTCACAGTAATGTGCAGTGTGTATCACAGAACCCACAGCAATAAAACTCCCAGCAATGCAATGTTTGGTGTGTGTCAGCGTATCAGAATCCACAGCAATAAAACTCCCAGTAATGCAATGTGTGGGTCAGCGTATCAATCTACAGCAATAAAACTCACAGCCATGCAATGTGCGGTGTGTCAGCGTATCAGAATCCACTGCAATAAAACTCCCAGCAAACCGAGTGTATATGAGCACACAGCAATTATTTATTCTACATTTACCAGCCTCTGTCCGCGGTAGGGCTGTGTGCAGAGTCAGCAGGGACTGTGTACAGACTCAGCAGGAGGTCCCTCCAGGCCACGTTAGGATCACGGCTGTGCCTGTGCGTGGAGCCATCTTGTCAGCAGTGGGGTGCCACTGCCAGAGGGTGCACCGTGGCTTTGATTCCCTTCCCGGTGGGTGTTCAGTCCAGAATAGAGTGACAGTCCATGTTAACAAAAGGGCGGGCAGCTGTGTGCATGTGTGTCACGTGGTTCAGCCAGTCAGGTGGTACTGAGACTCAGTACCACCGGACTGGCTGGACCGAGTGTGACCTGCACGCAAGCAGCCTCACCAGGAGCCAGGCAGCTCAATGACAAATTTCTATCACTGCAGTGCTGGTTAAGGAAAGGTCCACTTTAAACAGCAGTAAGCAGACAGGGCTTCATATTCTGCTGATAAACCCCCCTTTACCTGCTGTTTACTGTCATCTTCTCTCTCTGGACACAAATCACATCCCCCTCCCCTCTCCTAGAGCTGCTGTGGGGCAAGGGAGGAGCTATGGAGGGAGGAGAGGGGGATTTTTATTCTATTCGATTTTATTCCGTATGCAAACGCCATGCTCCGCTGCTCGTTGTTTGAGAACACAGCTCAAAGCTGACACACAGTGACAGTGGCACCTCCTAGTACCCCCTAATGACACCCCAATAATCACTGGTACCTGGGGAGGCCCGCCCTCCGCCACTCCTCTGTACACCACTGCTCTGGTGATATGCTCACACACAAGTTTGGCGAACTGCCAGCAAGTACGGTGCTGTTTGAAGGCAGTGCAAATCCCCATAGAGAAGTAATGGTTAATCTATTCAGAGAACACCGAACAGCAGAGAAATGTCAGTGAAATGCCCTGATGTTCGGTGGTTTCAATCAGCAGGTTTATTCAGGCGAACCCCATAGGTTTCAATGTTAAAAATATTCCCGTCTTTTATGCAATATCTAAAACCATTTATTATTTTAATCTGCAGTAAAAAGTCTTTATTTATTTTTTTTTTGTACCTTTTTTTTAGTGATTTTTCTGAATTTTTTTGGGCTGAATTCCCCCCCCCTTTTTTTTAATAGCGGTTCTTTTTCTGTAACAGAACTTTTTATTATCAATCATAGAATCTTATGTAAATTCCAGACATTTTCGTTCAGTAGTTCTTTTGAAAACAGCAGGCCATGGGTTTGCGGTGGCGGCATACAGCGGCCGACTCCATGCACTTTAGGGACCCTGCAGTGAATGGTGAATTCACTGCAGGGTGGGGAAATTTTATTCCCCAAAGTGCAGGGAACTACAGAACACCAAAATGTTGGCGTCATTTCGGTGCTCTGTGTAACCCAATTAGTGGTGAGGTTTTTTGTTGCCCCCTGGAAAGTGAAAGCCTAGGCCTTGCCTACCCAGGACATACTTGAAAATTAGTGACATCTCAATGTTTCCTTCCTGGTAAAATAGTTTTCAAAAGTAAAAAAAAAAAAAATGCCGCCTAGGCCAAGATACACCAGTGACGTTGTCCAATCAACCCCTAGATACTTCAGCAATGTATCTGCAATACGAAAACCATTAACCTTGGCCGCTCTTTCTTGAAATTGTGGGTTTAAATAAAAAGCCAATGCTTCTGTTTTTTTGTTTTCATATTGATCTTGTATCCTGCAACATCTGAAATTAATCGCATCTCCCTTAACCCCCCCCTGACAGTTTCCCTGAGTGGTTCAGGGTTAACTTTCAGTGCTGAAACCGGAAACACGAGCCACACTCGGGCTGCGTACATTACCTGGCCTGCGCTCCCTCCTTGACCTCTGCAATCGCATTCTCCAGCAATCGCAGTGTTTTCTTCCTGGTTCCCTTGTGAGAAGGGAACCAGGAAGTGGGACATTGCAATCATCCGGGGGACAGTGAGGGACTGCAGGGCCAGGTAACACATGCAGCCCGAGTGTGGCTTGGTTAACCCGGAGCGCCACATTTTTAGCACCAGGGGCCAAATCGTTACAATTCAGACATACAATGTCAAAATCGTTATGCCAGGGAGGTTAAAGCATAGAGTTCTCAGGGTCTGTCAGCAAACAATCATCTGCATCTACCTCTTTTATAGATTGATCCAGGGGTAGCAATATCTGCTATCCTAACATTGTCTCTAATCTCTGGAACCCCTTTTTAATATAACAAACAGCAATGGTGACAAAGGACAACCTTGTCTTGTTCCATTACGATCGTTCAAAGAGCACCTATGGGAAGTTTTTCTATTAACATGGCCTTTGGATGATCATACAAAGATTGGACTGCCCTTCTATATCTTTCGGAAATTAACATAGAAGCATAGAAAAATGTCTTCAGATAAGAACCTTTTCGGCCCATCTAGTCTGCCCAATTACATGGATACTTTACATGGATTTATCTTTTGTTTAGGATAGCCTTATGCCTATCCCATGCCTGCTTAAATTCAATCACTGTTTTGGCCTCTACCACTTCAACTGGAAGGCTGTTCCATGTATCCACCACCCTCAGTAAAATAATGCTTCCTGATATTACTTTTAAACCTTTGCCCCTCTAATCTAAGACTATGTCCTCTTGTTTTGCTACTTTGTTTCCTTTTAAATATACTCCCTTCCTCTACCTTGTGGATTCCCTTTACGTATTTAAATGTTTCTGCTCGTCTTTTTTTCCAAGATGTACATGTTAAGATCATTAAACCTTTAATGGTAACTTTTCTCCAAGCCGTACAGCATTTTAGTAGCCCTTCTCTGAACTCTCTCAAAGATGTCTATCCTTTTGGAGATACAGTACTCCAAGTGAGGTCTCACCAGTGCTCTGTACAGTGGCATGAGCACTTCCCTTTTCCTACAGCTAATACCTCTCCCTACACAACCAAGCATTCTGCCAGCATTTCCTGCTGCTCTATTACATTGACTACTTACCCTTAGATCCTCTGAAATAATAACCCCTAAATCCCTTTCCTCAGATGTTGAGGTTTGGACTGTATCAAATATTCTATATTCAGCCCTTGGGTTTTTACGTCCCAGGTGCATTATCTTGCACTTATCCACATTAAAACTCAATTGCCACAGCTCCGACCATTTTTTTAGTTTACCTAAATCATTTGTCGTTTGGCTGATCCCTCCAGGAACGTCAACCCTGTTGCAAATCTTTGTGTCATCAGCAAAAAGACATACTTTTCCATTAATACCTTCTGCAATATCACTAATAAAATTATTAAATAGAATGGGTCCAAGTACTGACCCCTGAGGTACGCCACTGGTAACAAGACCTTACGCCGAATAAACTCCATTTACCACAACCCTCTGTTGCCTGTCACTCAGCCACTACCTAATCCATTCAACAATATTGGAATCCAAGCTCAAAGATTGCAATTTATTGATAAGCCTTCTATGCGGAACAGTATCAAAAGCCTTACTGAAATCTAAATAAGCAATGTCTACTGCACCACCTGTGTGTTATTTTTGTTACCCAATCAAAAAAATCAATAAGATTAGTTTGGCATGATCTCCCTGAGGTAAAACCATGTTTCTGATCCTGTAATCTATGTGTTTTTTAGATGTTCAACAATACTTTCCTTTAACATGGTTTCCATTAATTTCCCCACTACTGACGTAAGACTAACTGGCCTATAGTTCCCCGATTCCTCCCTACTACCCTTGTAAATGGGCACATTTGCTAATTTCCAGTCTTCTGGGACGACTCCTGTTAACGGTTTTGCTATTACACCACTGAGTTTCTTTTAATGTAGTAATTTAGGGTGGATTCCATCAGGCCCCGTTGACTTATTTGTCTTTAGTGCCCCATTGACATCTCTTCTAGTACTGCAAATGGATACAGCCGCTCAAACGCCTTTTTGGCATCTAGTAACAGGATCATTTGAAGGGAGTCTGTTTATATACCAAATATCTGCTGCTCTGCTAGTATTATAAGCATGTCTGGGATACAAAAATGTTAGCCTCTGTCAGCTGAGAATCTAATCTGGATCAGATTGAATTCAGAGTGTTCTCCACAACAACGCAGTGAAATTGACACCCGGTGTCCAAAAACCATGCTAGGCTATACCTCGGCAGTTCAAGCTGCCTACTATACCCGCAATAGATGGGTAGAAAATATTAGCGTCTCCCATACAAAATTGCTACGATAGTCAGACCTGCCCAGCGTCCTCAGAACATTCTCAAACACTGTTAACCTCACATGATTCAATGCATTTCGTTGTTACCACGGCTTTATCGAGAGTGGTCCAACTAATCTCGGTCCCTATCAACCATAATTCATCCGCCCCCCCCCCATTCATCATTCTGCCTTCATTAACCTGCGTCCCTACGTGTCTACGTTCTCTTCCATCTCGTTGTGCGCATGCATTTTTTTTCTTCAATAGCAGACCCCTCTATAGTAAGAGGTTGTCCTGTTTCAATAGGTCATTGCTCATTGGAGTATCCACCTATCAATAACGGGGACGAAAGTTGTGTTTTGGTAATCTATCCTGATCTCACGTATTCTTTAGGAACGAGGCGTGAGCATCGTATTTTAACAAGTCTCTGTATTTGTAAAGGACAGATATATACACTGTTGCTTATATAATAATTGGTATGTCTCGGCATTTAAATTTTAGCACCTACTGTCTGATAGACGGCGGATGATCATGCATCTATGACTGGGGATACAAAGAGACTAAAGTAAATTAATGTGGGGGAAGGTTAAGTGAAGGAGCGATACGGCAGTAAATTTTAATGGCAAAACTGTCATGAAATTGCACTGTACAGGGAAATTTACTGTTCAGTGCTTATTGAATAACCCTTAAAGTCTTTACTGCCTCTGGGTAGGAGGATCAGGACATTAAATACCAATCGTTATATCCTTAAACCACCCACAATAACTTGTTTTCCAGATGTGGCCACAGCCATTAACTTCTAGATTGGTTTCAGTACTTGACTGGGGAAAGTGAGGGTAACTTTTTTTTTTTTTCCCCCAGGGTGTCTTCCTAAACAGAAACCCAACACTTGGGTAAAATGTCCCTTTTTTTTAAGAACTTTGAGGATTATCTCTAGGTGGGTTGAAGGTGGTCTAACCTGAACACTAGTGCGGTTTATGGAGACTCGAGTTGAGTCACTGTCAGCACTTTAACCTGCATGTAGTCTTTCTTTTATCTACAGAAAATCAGATGTCATGTTTTTACCAACTCCATACCTGCCATTATGGGTGGGTGAAGTCCAGTTTAATCTGGCAGGCCTTGTCCATCTGCACCATCCTTCAGATCTAAAAGATGGTTTCTGCAATGCATGGGAACACTGACCAGCTCCACATATTGCTTCGCTTAACCCTCAATCCTTTTAGGTGAAACGATTGGTCCTTGGCCATGAACACTGATTGCTCTTCAGGATCCATGTGTACAGTCCGCATGTACTGGGTGCCTGGTCCAAGGTATCACGTTCTATGCAGGTACTGGCATACACCAGCTGCTCCATACATCGTTTTACAATTTCCTCTCCAATACCAACTTGTCACAGATGCATGACAGCGCACACGCGTAGATCCTACATTTAACTCTGGGTGTTGGGCTGAACCTTAGTTCTAACACCCAACGGGAGCAGCAAAGACATGTCAAAGCCCTGGCATATACACCTTCAATTTTTTTAAATGCTACTGCTCAGGTATTGGGGAATCCTATTCTCAGGATTGTGAAGTCTAACTCCTGGAGCAGAATAGACCAAAAGGTGGTATTGATGGGAACATCCTCTTCCCTTCTGGTGTTCATGGCTGGCAAGCTTTTGGAATTGAATCTTGACCAACTGCAGCCAAAAGAAATCTTCCATGTCACATCACAATTTTGATAATTTTTTGGTGTAGGATATGGTGAAACCAACGGTTGGGTTTGACTAGTCATTAGGTCAAAAGTCAGATTGCAACTTATGTCAAATTTTAGTCTGCCACTTAATTGATTGTATGCTTTATTTTTCTATTGCATGTTCTGATTTAAAGGGTGTGTAGACTGCCTGCCTGAGACTGGTGTACAGACTCATGGTTGTCAAGTACAATAACACGTAACTGTTCTAAAAATGAGCTTTAGTTCTTGCTATACCATAAAATATACTGCTCAGCTTGTTAGAGGATGAGGTATTCAGACATAAACTTATGCATATAAAAGTGATAGCACCAGTTTCTCTCGTGGCTGAAAAGCAGCATGAGCATTTGAAGTTGCTTAAAAATCAGCTTGGTTTCATTTAGGTAGGACTCGCCTGACCATGGGCGCTGTGGTGAGATTACACTTTAATGGCCATTAAAGGAAACCAAAACCTGTTTCACATGGAGCTACAGGAGTGGGCGCAAATGACAACTTCTGTTTTATACAAGGAGCAGGCTGGATACTTTGTCCATGCAGCCATCCTGTTAGGGAATAGACGCAGAACTGTTTTTTTTTTCTGTACATGAACAACAGATCACCTGAAGCTGCAGAGAGCAACAGCCCCATTATCACCTGTTAACATGGGTTATGATGAAGGCAAAGTCATATTTCTGCTAGTTAAGTGACTTTGTTCTCTACTTTCAAACTCGTCAAACCTGAGGAACTGCTATCTGTTCCTATGTTCAACCAGGCTATTAAATGCATGTACATAGAATAGGAAATACTTTTTCCTTTATTAGGTTTTGGAATAAAAACCATGTAACTTCAAGCATGGAAGGCGTGTAATTGTAGCTTTCTGAGAATCCATAGATTGCTGTTAATAAATTTAGCTAATCAAATCCATGTCCTGTTTACTGAAATTCCACTTATGGTAATTATAAACTGTTTTCTTCTCGTATAGCAAACAAGGCAACAGCGGAGATCTCAGCAAAATCAAACGTCTGTCTTAAGAGAAATTTGACCTTTTTTGTTAGCCAGTTGTATTTATTAGATTTCAAAGAACTTATAACCAATGAGAACATTCGTTTGTAGACAAAGTTTCATATTCACCCCATAGGAATGTGCTATAACAGCCAATCAGTATACAGATCTACTATGACATCAAAGTTGACCAATCCCCAAGCACTTATAGGAAAAACTTTTTTTCTGGCTTAACTTTCACGCACTTTTTCCTGCACTTCATGTAACAAAAACAGGAAATCTGCTACAAATTCCACAGGCCATATCCTATAGAAGGAAAAATTATACATGCAGAATTGACACTTAAAATGGGCTGTAACCTTTCTCCCCCCTTTTTCTATCAGAACAGGCTTTTCAATACAGGATGGTTATATTCATACAGGAAATTGAAATCTAGCACTGTTGTAGTACTTCTGTTTGTATGCACTCCTTTTTGCTTTATATTTCATTGTACGTGGGTCTAATCCTACATTACAGAACTTCCAGAATAATACAAGTGACAAATGAACAAACTACTACTGAAGGTGCAGGAAAGACAGTAATGAGAGGTAACTAAATCTAGAAATTACTTTAAATTTCTCCACAGCCTCCTTGATGGCTTCAAAGATGGATAGGACCGCAATGTGAATTTAAAGATGGCTACTCCAAAATGGAGTCAGTTCTGGGAGGATGGATT
This sequence comes from Leptobrachium leishanense, assembly GCA_009667805.1. Classification (NCBI taxonomy): domain Eukaryota; kingdom Metazoa; phylum Chordata; class Amphibia; order Anura; family Megophryidae; genus Leptobrachium; species Leptobrachium leishanense. The sequence continues at coordinate 18,759,894 of CM019066.1, forward strand.
AGATGTTTGATCATTTTTGAAGTCTAGGCTGACTGAATCACAATTTAGTCTGACACTGACGACCCCACTTTGAAAAGCCAAGATGGCTTAGTATTAAATTTTCTATGAACTGCAACCAATCATGTAAGGAATAGGATGCTTTCTACAGGTCCTTAACCTTCAAACCAACTCGAGTGTCTGAGTCCAGCTTGTATATTAACAAAACCTTTTTGGTAAAGGACTTTACTTGGATATAAGGCATATTACATCTATTAACGATTTAGACTTCACAGCTCTCCTGAATAGAAACTTCTTTTGAATTCTAGATTTCCGTAAACGAAGACAAAGTAGGATGCACTAATTTCTCAACTTTAAAACTTGTCAGGTGTCGCTTGTACGCATATTCTATTTGTCTGCTTGTCAATAAATCTGGCTTAACTCTCTAGATGATTATACATGCCCATCTTCTTGAGTGTTAGTCAAAAACCATCGTGCCAATTTATGAAAGTGCTGTTCTAAATGATCAGTTGATAGAATTAAGTTCCTTCGGGGCTAGTGTGCTGATATTTGGACTTTCTAACGCTGGAGAGGGATGGTCAATTGTGTTCGCAAAAAATATATTCATTGTAGACTCAGGTTTCTTTCAATCTGGGTGTCATTGAATCCTAAACATTCCAGTTTGCTTCTTTTCAATAGCTTCAGCTGCCTTGAGTGTATTCTGAGACAATGATTTATATTGGGTTGAGCAACAATATGCCCTTACACCAAATCTTCGTACCTAATTATATGTATAACAAAGATTGATATTTGGGTGGGAGTATAGATTTGTTTAACATATTCAGTGGTTTTTTTATTTGAATCAATAAAGTAGATTTTTAGTTTCTGGCTGGTAGTCTCCATGTGAGACTCTTTACCTGATACGGTTATCCCTGGAGTTTCAGTCTGGAAACCCAGTTATTGAAGCTCTATTCATCTTACAAGTCTCCAAATTATTGGATTCCTTTGGATTCCTATACTAATTACTGGCTTAACTCTCAATTCCACCAGCGCATGAGCTGTCATGAACTGTTAATTTGGGGTGCTAATCATCTGACCTGTAGATGGTAGATCTGCTCGGATTAAAAAAAAAATTTTAACCTCCCTGGTGGTATTCCCGAGTCTCGGTTAAATTTCACCACAAATGGTAACCCCGAGCCACGCTCAGGCTGGATGCATACTCACCACCTCCTGCACTCCCTGGCTGTCCCCTGCAATGTGATCGCGGTGAGTTGCTCCCTGCGAGTCACACGATGCAGGGGGGCGGGACCAGCAACAAACTTAGAAAAAAAATTATTATACACTGTATAATCCAATGTGCAATGTTTATGAACAGCCACTAGGTGGCACTACAGGATAAGAAACAGACCATACATCATCTCACCCTTGTTTTCAGACAGATTTCAGTGTTCTTTGTATTTTATTGAATATCATTTATTTGCATTATTTTGGATAATTATTTTTGGGATAATAAATTGTCGGGTTTCAAACTTTATCGGACTCGGTCAGTTATTGGCGCTTTACAATAACCAAAGGGAACAAGATGCCTATAAACGGACATAGGATGGAAACAAGAGGTGTAGAGGGCCCTGCTCATACTAGTTTAGTCGAGGGATTAGGGTTCAGGAAGGCAGGATCATTGTCAGTTGTTTGAAGCTGCTTCCATGGCCCCATTGTTCCCAATCATGTAAGTGGATGAGCAAAGGGAGTTACATCAGTGATGTTACCCACTAACTTGAAGAGATGTGTTTTGAGGGATTTTTTTGAAGGTCAGGCTATAATTTCCTCCATACCAATGTTCTAATCTTTTTTTCCATGTTTACAAACTGCACTTTATATTGACGGAACCTAGAATAAATTGTACTGGGAAACCATTCCAAATTATAAACTTTCCATCTAGTAAGGGGGGTTAAATTTTGGTAATGGTCTACCTGGAAGGGACTGGACACTTTAAATGCAAAATGTATAAATTCATTGACCTTTACATAACCTCTATTGTTTCTTCCACAATACGTATGTCTACTGTCCCTAAAAAGTAAGGCTAACCAGACTACATTTCCTTGGATTTGAGGTAGCATACAGCCAACAGTAGACCTATCACTTTCATACAATGCTGTAGAATGTGTTGGTGCTTAAATGCTTCATACCTCCCAGAAGCGCTAAACCTAGTAAAAATAATTTAACATGTAGTAAACACATGGTGTTGTACAAAGTCATTCTTAATTCAGATCACCTTTTGGATTTCCAAGTCTGACTGTAAGACACAATTTGCCATTAAATGCATCACATTGTATTGGTAATTATCTAGATACCAATTTATCTGTGCAAATGTATAAACCAGTATTTGTTGGTGTATAGAACCCTTTCGTACTCACCGTTGCTCTCCGTACACAAGCCTAGTGCATGCACTTGTTAAATAGAAAGTTTTCATGAAACGGTGCCTTGTATTCACATTTAGTCCCTCCAGATTATAGCAGTATGTAGTGATAGACGTCTATTGGACGAACGTTTATGACGGAATGGAGATGTTGTTCCGCCTGCGGGTGTGCTCTATCTGCGTGACCCCGTCGCTTACCGCTGGCCCGACTACCGAGTGGCGCACACTCGGCGTCTCGTGCGGCCTGGCGTGACCCTAGGGTAGGGTTAGCGGGCGGTGGAGGGGACCCCTGCCTAGAACCAGTCCGACCACTGAGCCGCGCAGCACTCAGCGTCCCGAGCAACTGGTTCCCTGACCTTGCGGGTGTGGGACGCCTGTGGGAATCGGCCCTAGCAGCCGCGGAGAAAGATTCGGATCTTATGGGGAAACGTTTCGGATCTTATGCGGGAAACGTTTCCGATCCGGGGCGGGTGTCTCTTCGGATCTTGGGCGGTGGAGGTTTCGAGTCGGGAAGGGATGGCGGGTCGGATCGGAACTGGAGGCTTCGGATCGGTATGGGAGGGAGTTTCGGATATGGCGGGACCAGTGGAGAGTTCGGGTCTTACCGCAATGCCGAAGCGCGGTTCCCGGCTGGGCCGTTCGGTTCGGATCTCCGTCTTCCTGAAACCGAATCTTCCTGAGCAGCGCCTCTGCCCTGATACTCGATGCAGGGTCAGAGCGCTCGATTCGGATCGTATCCGAGTGGGCACCGTACTCTGAGGCCGCGGGGGACACTCAGATACGAAAATACGGTGGAGAATAAAGTCACACCAGTCAAAGCTGAATGCACTGCAGAATCTGGCTTTATTGTTTACAGTCCAAGCATTTATTACCTCTGCACACAATTAGAATACAATGGGACTCCTTGCCCGCCCTCCCAGGACCCATTGGCCCTTGGCCTTCAGGGAGTCGCCAATTCGGACCGGATGGTCCGAATCGGCCATTTTACGATTCGAACCGGATGGTTCGAATCGGCCATTTTCCGAAACGAGAATTCCAACTGCGCCACAAGGATCGGAAAATGGCGGCGAGCAAGGCAAACAAAGGGAAAATACATTACACCATAAACCAACGGGGAACACTTTATTAACACCACACAATGTCACATCTAAATAAAAATACTGGTAAACGGGGTGCGTGCCACCACACCCAAGTGTCCATGTCCCCACTGTCACTGCACCGCCCCTGGCTGAGGGTGCTGGGCCATCCCGTGACACTCCTCCCCCTCCCCAAGGTCCGACGCACTCGGTTGGACCCCACCGGGTCGTACCGAGGTAGTCGGGGCTCCCCAATCCCCTGGTTCCCGGGCCGACTGTCGCGATAACCCATCTGCGTTACCGTTCTGCGACCCGGGCCGATATTGGATGGAAAAGTTGAAGGGTTGGAGAGCCAGGCTCCACCGCAACAGGCGGCCGTTCTCCCCCCACTCGGTTGAGCCATACCAAGGGGTTATGGTCGGTCATCACGGTGAAGGACCGACCGTAGACGTAGGGTTGGAGCTTCCGTAGGGCCCAGACCAGGGCCAGGCACTCCTTTTCCACTGCAGCATACCCCACCTCTCGTGGCAACAACTTCCGGCTAATAAACGCCACCGGATGGTCCCCCCCGTCGTCCCCCACTTGACTCAGGACAGCTCCCAGTCCGAACATGGACGCGTCTGTGTGGACAATAAAACGTTTATTATAGTTGGGAGCTGCCAGCAGGGGCGCTTGGGTCAGGGCGGCCTTCAGCTGCCGGAAGGCCTGTTCGCACTCCGGGGACCACAGGACTTGGCGGGGCAGGGATTTCTTGGTCAGATCAGTCAGGGGTTTGGCCAGGTCACTGTAATGGGGTACAAATTTTCTGTAGTACCCCGCGGTACCCAGAAAGGCGAGGACCTGGGTCTTGGTCACCGGGGTGGGCCAATCCAGGATAGCCTCTATCTTCGCGGGCTCCGGCCGTTGTATCCCGCACCCCACCCGGTGGCCCAGATACTGCACCTCGGCCATCCCCACCTTACACTTCTCCGGCTTTAGGGTCAGGTTGGCGTCCCTAATCCGGCCCAGGACAGTCCCTACATGCTCCAGATGTTCCTCCCAGGTCTGGCTATAGATGGCTATATCATCCAGGTACGCGCAAGCGAATCCCTGGAGGCCATCGAGGAGGCGATCGATTAACCGCTGGAAGGTAGCAGGGGCGTTCTTCATCCCGAACGGCATGACTCGAAACTGGTACAAGCCGAACGGGGTGATGAAGGCCGACTTCGGGGTCGCCTCCTCGGCAAGGGGAATCTGCCAATACCCCTTGCACAGATCCACCGTGGTCAGGAAATGACCCCCGGAGATCTGATCTAGCAACTCGTCGACTCGGGGCATCGGATAAGCGTCCGTAATAGTACAGTCGTTTATCCGCCGATAATCGACGCAGAACCTGGTGGTACCGTCCTTTTGGGCACCAGGACCACGGGCGACGCCCATGGGCTGGCCGACGGCTCAATGACCCCCAGCTCCAACATCTCCCGGATCTCGGCCCGCATGGACTCGCGAACTGCTTCCGGGAGCCGGTAGGCGGGCTGTCGGAGTGGTTTCTGACCGGGTGTGTCCACCTGATGGACGGCCTGGTCCGTATATCCGGGAGGGCCGAGAAAACCCCCGGATAGGCGAGAAGCAGCTGCCGCGCCTGCGCCTGTTTCTCGGGCCCTAGCTCCTCCCCCAGCTGCACCTGCTCCACCCCGGAAGGCTGCTTGGCTACCCCCGGAGTTCCTCCAAGGGAAAGGGTTCCATCTCCTCGGCCGCCGGCGCGCATATGGCGTCCACCGTCTCTGGCCGCTCATGGAAGGCCTTCAGCATATTGACGTGGAACGTCCGCTGGATTCTGGTGTCCGCGCAGCTCACAACCACATAGGTGGTATCCCCCAGCTGGGTTACCACCTTGTAGGGACCTTGCCAGGCCGCCTGCAGCTTGTTCTGCCGCTGTGGTTTTAACACCAGAACCTTCTGTCCCACACAGAACGAGCGGCTGCACGCAGCGCGATCGTACCACGCCTTCTGCTGAGCCTGGGCCGTCTCCATGTTCTCCTGCACGAACCCCTGGAGGTCCGCCAAGCGCTCCCGCAGCTTCAGGACGTACTCCACCACGGGAACTCCGTCCTCCTCCGGCGCCCCCTCCCACTGAGCCCTAACCAGATCCAGGGGACCTCGCACCCGGCGTCCATATAGCAGCTCAAAGGGTGAGTACCCGGTGGATTCCTGCGGAACCTCCCGGTAGGCGAACAGCAAGTGGGGAAGATACTTCTCCCAGTCCCTGTTCTCATGCACAAGGCCCGGATGAGCTGCTTCAGGGTCCCATTGAACCGCTCGCACAGCCCGTTGGTCTGGGGGTGATACGGGGCGCTGTGCAGCGCCTTAACGCCACAGAGACGCCAGAGCTGTTGGGTGAGCTCAGCGGTAAACTGGGTACCCTGATCGGATAGGATTTCTCGGGGAAACCCTACCCTCGTGAACACCCTGAGGAGCGCGTCCGCTACGGTGTCCGCCTGGATGTTGGCCAAGGCCACAGCCTCGGGGTACCGGGTGGCATAATCCACTACGGTAAGAATATACCTCTTACCGGTGGCACTGGGCCGTGGCAACGGCCCTACGATGTCAACCGCCACCCGGCTAAAGGGCTCCTGGATAATGGGCATGGGCCGCAAGGGCGCCTTCGGATGGTCCCCAGCCTTCCCAGCTTTCTGGCAAACTGGGCAGGTGCGGCGGGTGTCGTTGCTAAGGCGAGGCCAGTAAAACGCGCGCGCCAGCCTGTGCCGGGTTTTCGTCTGGCCTAAGTGACCTGAAGGGAATGTCGTGGGCCAAGCGCAGAAGCTCCTGCCTGGGTCCCTGCGGCACCACCAGCTGCTTCTGCGGAATCTGCTTCTTCTTGGCCCCCTCCCTCACGGTTTAACGGTACAGCAGCCCATCCTCCCACTCCACCTTGTCTTTCCCCTGGCCGTCCAGGCCCTGACCAGCTCGGTCCCGGTAGCCCTGTAATGTGGGGTCGGTTTGCGTCTGGTGGCGCAGCGTCTCCGGGGTACTCCACGGGGAAGGGAGGACAGGCGGAGGGGAAGAATCGGGTCCCGTCGAGGTCGGGGAGGTGATGGCGGTCTGGGAGGTCGGGAAGGTCCTGGGGTTTTGGGCTGTCGGGGGGGTCGGGGAGGTCGGTAATGGTTGGGGGGTCGCGGAGGTCGGGGAGGTTTGGGAGGTCGGGATGGTGTTGGTGGAGGTCTCACCTGGGTCCCATTCGGAGCGCCCCTGTCTTGTCGTCGGCTCTGTTGCCTAGTGGTAACCGGGGTAGCTGCATCTGTGGAGTAAGCGGAAATGAGCTGCCCCAAATCATTCCCCAGGAGCACCTCGGCCGGCAGTTGTCTCAGCAACCCCACCCGCACCTCCTTCTCCCCGTTCCCCCAGTCCAGGTGCACCCGGGCCGTCTCGAGCCGGAGCACTTTTCCTCCCGCCACCCGTACTGCTACAGTGCTCTGCAGGCGGTCGCTTGGCGGGACCAAGTGGGCCGGACCAGGGTGATGGTAGCCCCGGAGTCTCGCAGCCCCTCAGCGGGCCGCCCGTTTATCCACACCGCCTGGCGGTGGTGTCGGCGGTTGTCATCCGCGGCGGCTTGCACGGGGTCGGCTTCGTGCAACTGCTCCCACCATTCCTCCGGGGCCTCCGGCCACGGAGCTCCGGCGTCGCAACAATGGGCCGCCGGCGATGGCCTGCCGGCCGGCCGGGTCAATTCCGGGCGGTTGGGGCAATGTTGTTTGTAGTGCCCCTCCTGGTTGCACCCGTAACAGCGGACGTTAGCCATGTTGGTGGGCCGGCTGGGGGCCCGTGCTACAGGCGCCCGGACCGCTGGTGGTGGAGGTGGTGGAGGTAGTGGGGCGGGTAAAACGGGACGGCTGGCCAGGGTCCGCTCCCCCCCCGGCAACTTCCGGGTGTCCGTGTACTCGTCGGCCCAGGTGGCCGCTTGTTGCACCGTATGGGGCTTCTTGTCGCGCACCCACTCTCGGATAGCGGAGGGTGTGTGCTCGAAGAACTGCTCGAGCAGCAGCAGTTGGGTGATCTCGGCACCGTCTCCGCTTGGCTTCCCGAGAGCCAGGTGCGCAGGTCCCTCTGCAGCCGATGGGCCCACTCCACGTGGGTGGCGCCACTGGGCCGGCGAGAATTCCGGAACTTCGTCCGGCTAGCTTCAGGGGTCACGGCATATCTACTCAGCAGCGCCTGCTTGACGTGCGAGTAGCTGGTGGCCTCGTCGTCCGGCACCGTACGATAGGCCTCGGCGGCCCGACCGGTCAGCTTACTCGCCAAGATCCGGATCCAGTCGGCCCGGTGCACTTCATGCACCCGACACAGGCGCTCAAAGTCTTGGAGATAGCTTTCGATTTCTTCCTCGGCTTCCCGGAACTCCTTGAACGCCTGGAACGGCACTTTCCGCCCGGAGTATCGGTCCGATGGCGAGCGGCTACTCCGCCGGCTTCGCACTTCGGCCAGCCGCAGTTCGTGCACCCGCTCTCTCTCCCTCTCCTCTTCCTGACCGAGTTCCCGACCCAGATTCCTCAGCTCCGCTTCCGATGGGGCCGGACCCATCATGGAGATCCGCTCCCGCATCTTCCGGCAGAATTCACTATCCTCGGCCTCAGCGGGGACGGCAGCCGGTACTGGGTCCGCGGGCAACGCCGCGAACGCCTCCTCCTGATCCATTCTCCTCAACTCCTCTATCAGGGTCTCCCGACTCTTGGAGCCCGGGACACCGCCCCGATTCTCCAGCATCCCACGCAGGACGTCCCGCTTGTAGGCAAGTATACCTGATCATGATGAGGGTCCCCCTGGGGTCTGCAGAGAGCGATCCCACCGCTGCCACCAGTATGACGGAATGGAGATGTTGTTCCGCCTGCGGGTGTGCTCTATCTGCGTGACCCCGTCGCTTACCGCTGGCCCGACTACCGAGTGGCGCACACTCGGCGTCTCGTGCGGCCTGGCGTGACCCTAGGGTAGGGTTAGCGGGCGGTGGAGGGGACCCCTGCCTAGAACCAGTCCGACCACTGAGCCGCGCAGCACTCAGCGTCCCGAGCAACTGGTTCCCTGACCTTGCGGGTGTGGGACGCCTGTGGGAATCGGCCCTAGCAGCCGCGGAGAAAGATTCGGATCTTATGGGGAAACGTTTCGGATCTTATGCGGGAAACGTTTCCGATCCGGGGGCGGGTGTCTCTTCGGATCTTGGGCGGTGGAGGTTTCGAGTCGGGAAGGGATGGCGGGTCGGATCGGAACTGGAAGGCTTCGGATCGGTATGGGAGGGAGTTTCGGATATGGCGGGACCAGTGGAGAGTTCGGGTCTTACCGCAATGCCGAAGCGCGGTTCCCGGCTGGGCCGTTCGGTTCGGATCTCCGTCTTCCTGAACCGAATCTTCCTGAGCAGCGCCTCTGCCCTGATACTCGATGCAGGGTCAGAGCGCTCGATTCGGATCGTATCCGAGTGGGCACCGTACTCTGAGGCCGCGGGGGACACTCAGATACGAAAATACGGTGGAGAATAAAGTCACACCAGTCAAAGCTGAATGCACTGCAGAATCTGGCTTTATTGTTTACAGTCCAAGCATTTATTACCTCTGCACACAATTAGAATACAATGGGACTCCTTGCCCGCCCTCCAGGACCCATTGGCCCTTGGCCTTCAGGGAGTCGCCAATTCGGACCGGATGGTCCGAATCGGCCATTTTACGATTCGAACCGGATGGTTCGAATCGGCCATTTTCCGAAACGAGAATTCCAACTGCGCCACAAGGATCGGAAAATGGCGGCGAGCAAGGCAAACAAAGGGAAAATACATTACACCATAAACCAACGGGGAACACTTTATTAACACCACACAATGTCACATCTAAATAAAAATACTGGTAAACGGGGTGCGTGCCACCACACCCAAGTGTCCATGTCCCCACTGTCACTGCACCGCCCCTGGCTGAGGGTGCTGGGCCATCCCGTGACAGTTTACATTTAAAAGGCACGTTGTGAGTATAGAACACTTTTCAGATCCTAGAAGCTATGAGCAAAATCATAACATTGGACCCTAAACAGCAGAGCAGACGGGTAGGGGGTTAGGATGGGTTGGGATTGTTGTAAACACAGAATACACAATAAGCGAATACACAAAGTGAGATCATGGGTCCGTAATACCGAAGCATCCTATGCATCTGATCGCGCCTAAAGTTTTCCAAAACACAAACCACGTACCCATGTACTATGCTACGTATTGCGTGATGTTATGGTGGAGTTAAAGGTAGATTCTAGTTTTTTTTTTTTTTCCCAATGGCGCTAAAGGAAATTTTAAAGAATCGTGTGACCATTTAAAATAAAAATGATCATCTTTTGAGAACCTTAATTTGACAGGCCACTCCGTCCAACCTCACGATTAAGGCTAGGGTCAGACTAACGCATTTTTCGCGTTGTCCGTGAAAAAGTGCGTTCGAACAAATGGACGTATTTTTTTACCGGAATACGCAATAGCAGTCATACGATGCGCATTTTCGTCCGTGATTTTGTACAGATCAATAAAACGCTTTTTCCGTCTGGACGTTATGTTGGCCAGACATTAGCAACGTCTGACGTCTCCTAATCACACACACCACGCACTCTGTACGTCAGTACTAGCGGTATCACGTTCTCGAAAAATGCGTTTGTTTGCCGCTTGCGTTGCGCGGCTGCACTTCTGTGCGGTCGTACTCTGTATATTGGCCATTGGCCGTCATTTGCTGCTACTACGGCCGTAATAAAGTGCGGCTGCGTGCGTTCGCACTACGTTAGTCTGACCCTAGCCTTAAGTGGTGTCCGATCGAGTACAATATTTAGCTTTCTGACGGAGTTTGTGCAGGTTCATCCTTAGATTCAAGAAAAAAAAAGGGTATGTGCAGCCGCTAGAATTAATTTAATTTTAATCCACCTCCCCACTTCCAGATATGGGGGGACTTCATATATTTATCAATATGCGGCTTCACTGAACAAGTGCAATAGAAATACTCCCAAAACATTTTGTACCACAAATATTTCACAAGCAGGTGAAAGTGCAGATCGCGCAAAAAATGATGGCTCATCAATTTCACAAACCTATATATTTGCAAACCCTTATCGTCACTGTTGGGGTGAAGCGGGAAGAGACATCCTTAGATTCAGTTCAAGGCTAGTGTCCTGAATATAGCAGCCCTTTTCATATAGCAGCCCTTTTCACATGCCGTGCATTGATCATGTACACCACATTAGACGGGCAGAGGTATGAGCCCTTGATGTTGTAACATGTTGGCAGAATTTGCAGGGGGACTTGTTGCATCGTGAGGTCCCAGATTTTTCACTAAAGGTGAACTAAAGAGACTCTAGACCAGCGTTTCTCAACGCATATCCTCAGGACCCACTAACGGGCCTGGTTTGTGGGATATCCGAAGTACAGGATCTAATTAGCGGCTCAGGGATTGCAGTATACAGTCTGCATTTTCCCCAAGGTGATCTGTAAAATCTGGACTGGAGTTAAACCCTGCGTCTAGACCAAATAGCCGATTGGGAAAGGGATAAATGTGAGAATTTAGAATTTTCACTTCTGCCAATTCTTAGTTTTTTGGGGGTTTTTTTGCATTGACAATTAGATGTGTGTCATACTGTGCCGGGGGAGTTTGCTGCGGACCAGTCTTTTTTGCCTCAGGTTTGGGGGTGCTGAATGCCAGTAAGGGGTTGTGGGAATATTTCTTTGCACAGAGTCCTCGGTGACCGGTGGCTGCAGATCTTTTGAATTTTGCAAATACCCTCAAGTGGCATCTGGCTGTTTAGGGCTACAGCTGTTGACGAATTGTTTTCAGGGCTGATTCAATTTTTTTCTTCTAGAAATTCTTTCTAGCCTTTTTGCTTAAATGATGCAGACGGTTTGCTTGGGTGTTCATCCCTGTCTCCCATGTCAGCAGATTCGGTGGTACCTGATGGCCTCAAGGTTTGTGGGTCCTGAGAACAAGCAACGGCACTAGTGGTCTGCTCTACGCTGGGGCCCGCTCCGGGTCTCACGGTTTCAGCTCAATTATGCCATTACAGGGATAACTGCTCCTTTTACGTAGCATTTTTCATCAAAACGTCATATATTGGTGGAAGTGTAGGAGGATAGACAAAGATTTTTACTTTCCTAGTGTAAATCTTTCTTAATAATGAGCATGATTTTTCTGCTGATTCAAAACTTACAATTGGTGGAGCTACCAAAGCTCAAGTAGGAACGCCCATGGATTTTTTTTTTATTTTTTTTTGTAGGGAAAATCCAAATGAAAAACCGGTTCTGGATGCCAGGACGTGATAAGCCTCTCAGTGCGCTGGTTTGTAACAAAACACCACATGAAAAATTGCTACGTAAAGGTGGGGGTCACCTAACAAGGAGGAAGACAAATCACCCAGAGGTGAGATCCCACTCAGAGCCAGTGTTGGGGCTCTACACTTGTGGTGAAATTATATCGTCCCTATTAATAATTCTTGCAGTCTGCACCATAATATTTTAAATTTGCTTTTTCAGAACCATATGATGTATTGCGGGCCTGCATGAGACATCTGAACCCCAGAGCATTCATTTGCGCTCACCAGATAGGTAATTTGTCTATTTCATGGTGTGGGGGAAACAACTACCTGCTGGTGTAGCATTGGAGTTTGGGTGGAGACAGCGTGTTGTGTGGCGCTTACCATTTATTTCACAATATCACTGATTATAGTTGCAGCAGGTTTTGCAATTGCTGGCGCACTGTTTCTCAGCAGCAATGCTGGGATTTGGTCAGGTCCTTCTGTACGTCTGTGGCCTGAACTGTTACTAGTCTGGTCTCCAGAATTAATTTCCATGTCATCACGTTCCATTTGAGAATCTGTTAAATAGATGATGCGCTTCCAGGCTTCTTGCTTCCCTCCTTTCAAAAAAGATTCTCCTTAAAAGTATTAGGCTTTAGCCATTTTTGTTTTTTGCATACATGGGTATTCCAGACTTTCAGGAGCTCTGAAAGTATTCAATTGCATAGTCCAGGTCTGGGATTAGGTTTACTAGAAAGGGGGCGTTCAGTGGGGGCGCTCTGATCTCTAATTATAATTCAGCTGCTGCTGCCAGAAAGGAGAAAAGCACAGACTCTCGAGGGGTTGTGCGAATGTATAGTTTAGAAAATTAGGGTGGTTCCTACTGGCGCAGTAGATATTAATTTTCAAGTGTTATTAATATTTCATGGAGTAGTGTGTATCAGTTCCCAAGTCTCAATGTGTGTCGTACAGAATATGACTTCTCACGGTTTAGAGTGCTCTCGTGATATCATATATCGGTGACACAAAAGTGCAAATGCAACAATAAAGTGCGTAAATAGTGCAAGTCAAAGAGGTGAAGGTTGGCGGAACCGAAAGGTCAGGTTCAAATTGTCCAAAGTTCAAAGCACTTATAGTCCTTGATGGCAATTCCTTAGGTTCCGAAGTGGAAGGGTTGTGCATCAAATGTGCCCAATGACTTAGTCAACATTACCCTTTCCACATGCATTTGCGGATTACTCCTCACTATGGCGATTTCTTCCTGCGGTTGCGATGGGCTCCGATTATATATAAAACAGAAGAGGGGGAAGAAAGTGCAATATTGCCTCGGCACTCTAGTGTAAATGGTGAAACTATCACTTACAGACTCCAGAGCCTCATATGTCCAGGCTCTGGATTGGAATGCCTTGAGCCAAATAAAGAGTGGCTTCTGCCCTTCTTTGTGTTAGCCGATTAAGGAGCCTTCGAAATCCAGGCTCAACTTATAGGCATGTGGCACTTCTTTAGGGTTTGTTGTTCTGTTGGTTCCTCAGAAGTTGTCTGTGGCCTGAACTGTTACTAGTCTGGTCTCCAGAATTAATTTCCATATAACACGTTCCATTTGAGAATCTGTTAATTAGATGATATGCTTCCAGGCTTCTTGCTTCCCTCCTTTCAAAAGATTGTCCTTAAAAGTATTAGGCTTTAGCCATTTTTGTTTTTTGCATGCGTGGGTATTCCAGACTTTCAGGAGCTCTGAAAGTATTCAATTGCATAGTCCAGGTCTGGGATTAGGTTTAGTCTGTGCCATGGGAGGAGTTTGAGATCATTTAAGAAGGATTCAAGATTACATTTCTTGAAAGACCTGCTGATTACATTTTTTGGAGATTTTGTGGCCTTTATTTTGCACACACAGTACACTAGGCAGTGGTCACTGAAGCTATTAGCGAACGTCGGCCTCTAGTATTCTATCAGGATATGAGAGAATCCGTCCAGCAAGGTATGAGTTAAGGCTTTTCATATTATGAGTGGGGTAGATTAATTGTGTTAACTGGAAAGCCTTAAACAGGGAGCAGGGTTTTTTTTTTTTTTTTTAGGATTCAGCCAATCTATATTAAAAATCGCAAGGACCAGCAGCTCACTTTCTATTTTGAGCTACCAATTTACTAAGGATTTGGGTTATGTCTGAAAGAGAATGCATTGGAACTCGGTGGGCGGTAGAATCCAGTAACAATAATTGATTTACTGAATGGGATCTCAATACCAGAAAGGAAATCAAATGTGGCTGGGGAGCTAGAGTTCTGCAAAGGGGGTGAACTTTATGGACTCGTCAACATAAATAACAATTCCCCCTCACTTCGTTCTGTCCTTTCTATAACAAGAATACCCTTGTATTGATATGGCAGTCTGGTACTTTAGGGGATAGCCATGATTCTGTCATCACAATGGTTTAATCGAAGCACCAAGCTTTGTCCAGATGAGAGCTAGGAGCACAACCGTTGTGGAGCCTGGTCCTGGAATCTGTATGTTGTGTGTGCTGTAAAAAAGAAATCAAGATTACATTGCATCTTCGAGGGAAGTAGGGGCATTGAATTCTCTAGTGCAGTGAATCCTGCCCAGGGCAAACTGAGTGGAAATTATGGATAGCAATGTAATTGCAATACAATGCAACTGTATGTAATTTAACTTTGAAAGCTGGCCTTGGAGGTAGCTGGGCCTGTCTGTTATGTAGAGCGCAGCGTGCCCTTGGCAGCTGGTATTGTACAAAGAGGCTCACTTTGCTTGGAAAAATCCATCTCGCGTTTGGTTGGAACATATTGAATGCATTGTGAAAGTCTAGGAGTTCCTCTGTCCATATGTCATCTAGGTATCTCAGATATTTGTGTGGTTTGTGAGGGTGAATGGTCAACATCGGTTCAAGGTCAGCAATGACAATACTGGCGTTTTAACATTTTACTATCCATAGCAGTCTCGGTCACTTGCCAGTCGCAGTTATTAAGGTTGAAAAACTCAAGCTTGGTTATTTCACCATGTTTGAGGTATAGTGGTTGGAGATATTTGAGACTGGCATTAATTCCTTTAATGCTGGATGTTACTGTGTAGGGATTCTAGACCTGTTAAAGATCAGCACTTAGCAACATTTTACTTTCCATAGCAGTCGCGTTCACTTGTAGGTTGCAGCTTTTGTTAAAACTGCCATTGTGTATAAAACCAGTAAGCTTATTTTCCCATCATATATTGGCATGACTTTGAGGCGGGCATTAATTCCAATTTAATACAGGAAGTTACTGTCTAGGGATTCTCCATCCATAGTAACCAATCCAGCGTTGGTAGGTAGTGCCTGGATATGTCTGACCTGTGTATATCTGGCAGTATCGGATAGTAAAGGATTCACCCTCGGAGGCCAGAAATTTTGTTCAGGGAGTGTCCATACATATGTGATAATGGATCATCAGGGTTTTGATTTTGGGCAATTTGTAGAGTGCCTGTGCAAGGTTTGGCAGGGACAAGAGTCTCCAATTCTTGCTGTAGATCCTTTTGAGTTCAGGTTTGGGTTTTGTATAGTTGTGGGTTTGAGTAAATTGTCTTAATCTTAGATTTTAAATTGTCACCTTCTGCAATGACCTGGATGCTCAGGACTACTGATCAATCCTTGTCAGCTGATTTGAGGTTTTTTGTTTTGCATTTTTCTGGGCCATTCTTCGTGCATGTGAGAGGTTAGGTGGCATTTGTGACTGGTAACACAAGATTACACTCATACAGACGTTTCAATATAGCAGTCCAGTTTGACCATACATCTTGGTGAAGGTGTGAAGCTTTTGGTTTTCCCTTCATGTTGGAAGCATTGTAACTTCAAGGAAATTCCTTAAGCCTGTCTTCGCAAGAACTTTGCGTCTGAAATATATAATTGAATGTTGTCCACTTTAGTGCTAGGACAAACGGTTAAGTCTTGCAACAAGACTCCTTTCTTGGATAACAGTGTTAATCTTGCCAGAGATGGTGGTATAGGCAGTGGAGAGCTGATCTGTTATCAGTGGGTCTTTATCTGCAAAGACACCCTGCACAAAAATTGCACTTTTCAGCCTATGGCTTAACACAGGAACGGCGTTACTGCTACACAAATGAAAGAGTGACATTCCCATGTGTTCCTGCAGGATTCGAGCCCTGTTACTCATACTCGGTAGCTTGCCTGGCTCTGAAATCCACCAGTGCTGACCTCCAAAATCTGAGCCTTTTACCATTTCTTCCCCTCCAGAGTTCCTGGAGTCCTGTTGATTGTGTGCCATCTTGGAATTCAGTTCCTGTTTACAGCTCTGGTATCTAATGTGTAATGGACTGTATACTCCAGTTCCTCCCCCAATGCACACACTGCTGCTTGGAGATCATTCCAAAGGCATAGCTTAGCTGCAGGTGCCCAGACAGGGTCAAGCCAGTGTGCCTTTGGGATATACACCTCCTGTAAGTGCCTCCCCCCCCCCCCCCGATATCCATGCCCTGGATTGTGGAAGAGCTGTTCACATGGTGGTTTCAGATCTGATTCTATAGTTTAAGAGATTGTACTATTTTATAGCCCTTTCGCTTAAATGATGGTTTGCTCAGGTGTTCATTACTGTGTCAAATCAAATTCAGTGGTGCCTGGCTGTAGATGCCTTGTTTGGGATGAAAGCTGTCCATGTGGGTTTTCTGCAGATGAGTGCAGCATGCCATTGGCAACTGATGTGGTTCAACCGGGAAGCTCGCTTTGCTTGGAGAAAAGTCTTCAGTTTGGGTGGAACATATTGAATGCATTGTGAAATTCTAGGAGTTCGGTTCCTTCTGTCCATATGATGAAAATGTATTGCAGATGTTTGTGGGGAGTGGTCAATCTCAGATCAGCCATGAAAAATACTGGCGTACTGCAGCGTTTTGCTACCCATGGCAGTCACTTGTAGGAATCAGGCAGAAAATGAATCAGTGGAGGCGCTGGTATTAGAGGTAACAGATGTTAAGTGGTGCTGCCAACCAGGAGTAACACAAAACCTCGACTAGTATGTGCTAAAAATACAAAGTAACAGATGTGGGGTCCTTGTGGTGCAATAGAAATTACAGTACAATGGTATTCAAGGGTTATTGCGTTCATAGTGTTAATACATCATTTATTACAGCCCGTGCAGAGATTAAAACAAAGAAAAAAACAGTGAATGGCACTACAATGTAAACTATTAGAACCAACAATAAAATCCTGCAGCTCACCAAATGAGTGTATCCCACACTCCAACAGTTGTAACACACCAGAAAGGTATATGGGAGCGCAAAACAGTCATTAATACACACGTGTGTGTATACTGTACACTAAGGTGGGTGACAGGTAAAGTTCGACCGCAGTTCAGTGTCCCAAATGCAATTGTGGATGGCCAAATCTTCTCTGAAGGGCTTCTCCCGTCGGGTCAATTTGGCTTATCCTCCGTATTATGATAGCCCAATGATATCTCAAGAAAAGGCACAACCTAGCATAACTGCGTAAACTCGTGAATTAACAAAGCTAAGTTCACTTTCCACGTATCCTTCACCTCTGCTACCCCTCACGGGGAACCCGGACTTCCCAGCGGGTCTACAACCGGCTATTCAGCAGAGACTGAGGGGGGGCTCTTTCGCCTAGGGCGACACATTTTATCAACGGCCAAGATCTCCGCCCACCTTGGGAAAGGGAGATACCAACTTCACCTCCTACCGCCTAGGAGCGCTTCAACTATAGTCAAGTTTCTCACTATTTGCTCTCTACCTGCCAGGCAGAGACTGACCCGTTCCCTCACACCCTTTGAATCCCTGTGTACCGCTCGGTGCCTGCTTAGGCATGGCATTTCAGTCGTGTACAGTCTTCAGGTCACTCAGGATCAATCTGTCCCAGCTTTTGAACAGAAATGGGACCAGATACTGAACAGTCCAATCCCAGATGAGAAGTGGAGTGACACTTATGACTTAACGCACCATGGCACACCACAGGCTCGCCTTCAGTCCAACTCCTACATGGTCATCTCGATGTGGTATTGCACACCAGTGATGCTCTGCCGAATTGGTCTCCGTTTGACACCTGCCTGCTGGTGTTACATGGAGGTGGGGATCTAACTCCATGTCTGGGAGTGCACACTTCTCAAACCATTTTGGAGCCAGGTGAGGGACACAATTGCAGAGGTCATGGACCTATAACTTACACACACAGCTGAGACATTCTTGCTGACTCACACGCCCTGTTCCGCTGGATCACTTATCCTCTCATGGGGCATCACTCTAGCTCCAACTTCCCCACTGGTCTCTTCACTGCACAGCCCCCCCCCCCTCCATGCCCCCCACATCTCACTTGCTCGCTCTTCCGGACACGCTCAGCCTGATCTCCACTACCTACCCCAAGTAAGTTTATGGAGTGGAGTGACGTGGTGCCTGCGATAGGTCGGCAGGTTGCCTGATGTCGTCCACCTCTTCCACTACCACAGTAGTAAGATACAGGGCTTTGGATATTGCCGCACAACGTGGAGGCGTGGAGATGAGCGCACTACTCACAACTGTTTAAAAACTATAAAAGCTTGAAATGGGGAACCCCTCTATTTGCTTCTTACCCTCCCCCTTACCCCGCCCCTTTTATTAATTCTGATTGCTAGGTTTCCTCTGCATAGACGACCTAAGTCGCAGGTTCAGCATTTGTTGTTTAGTCTACTCACCTACGCTAGTCCTGATGAAGACCTTGTTCTCATTATCGGCTTTACGCAACGCAACTGTACCGGTCTTGGACGTGTATTCATGTGTACTCCTGTATTACTGCTTTTTTGATTAAAAAAAACAAAACAAAGCTAAAATTGTACCACTCACGTGTTAGTGAGCCTTGTAATTGAGTGGCTCGGTAAAGTTGCCTAGGACCTCTTGGGCATGAGAGGGACCCACCTCGTAACTCCCGTATGGTAGATATCCTCCTGAAAATGTTTTGGGTGCCAGACAAATCCCACAAGGAGAATGCATGATCAAATAAAACAATATTTTAATATCAATTAAAAGAATAAGGTTAACGATGCGTTTCGCCCACTGGCTACAGGCCTTATTAATCTAACCCTTTATTAGTCTTATACTGTGTGGATGTTCCTCTAATCCAAGACCGCGTGTCGGCATCCATATTTGTTCAAACATGGCATACTTTCGGTTCCACCAAATGTGACTATCCCGGCATGTGAACCATGTTCACCTCCTTTCACTTTTGTTTTCAGTGTTACAATGCCAGCCATCACCTGAATATCCTAGCGGTGATCTCCGTACGCATACCACACATATTCTTTGTTCGAATATGTCTGGTCAACAAATTAAAACTTGTAGAAATAAAAATGAATCTCTGGTTTGAGCACTGCTCACATGAGTGGGATTTTATAGAACCCTTTTCTGAAAAATTACTTTCTTTTAATTATAAAATCTTTCATGGTCGTAGTGAATATAATTGCATATGATGGTGTATAGCAAACATATATGCAGTTTCAATTCATGTAAAACGTTTGCCTGTTAGCGTCTCATTCTTATAGATCGCTGCCACCTGGTGGTCAATGAGAACAATATTGTTGCTTTTTCCTTTCCCTCCGTAGCGGGTCCGGTTTTGTTTATAAAAGAGAACAGATTCCATAGTGCAAATCCTAAAAGTAAAAGGAAAAAGTGGTTGTGACCATTGCAAATTCACGTGGGCGGGAGCCAATATTACGATCACGCTCACTCTGTGAAATCTGACCCATAAAGGTGGCCAGTTCCCTTCTTTAACCTCGTTTCTCCTCGTGTCCTGCAGTCGTCTGTCTGCTGGGGGTGTGATGGAAGCCTCCCAGTAGAGCGATTTTACACTGCGCAGTAATCACAGAGCAGAGGTGTATAGGTAAAATAAAGGGTTTCATTGTTAAATATATAAAAATTCGGTATCCAGAACGCGTTTCGCTGATGGGGCCTCTTCAGCTGCATAATCCCAGTAAATGGATGTTTTTTTTACATACAGTTCGGTAATCCTGAGCGCTGATTGGTCTATTCGAGTTTTCCTTTCGTTTCTCGCATGGAATTCATTGTGCATGTGTGCAGGGTTCTTAGTTGATGCTTAGTCATGTGGTCCTTCTCTAACAATCATTGTGTTCTTCCATTACATTGAGCGTCCCTTTTTTTGGTTTGTCACTTTTGGGGAACAGTGGATGGTTCTAACTTGTAGTGTTATGGTAATGCTTGGTTACGGTCCGTTTTCCACTTAAGGGGAGAATCTCTGTTCAATAGGGGGTCTCAATGTTAATGCCTTGTTAAAGGGACCTGATATGTTCCTATTGACGTAATTTATCTCCGATTTGAGGGTAGCAAATATGTGGGTAATGGAGCCTGTATGCCCATATAAAGCCAATATTAAATATTGGGCAGTTTATGCCCCCCCCCCCCAGGAGGTGTATGTGTTTTGCCCCTTTAATCCTTTTAGTTGGAATGTTCATGAAAGGATACTAAAATGAATAGAATAAATACGGGACTTTTGGAGTTTGGATTTCCGTCCATTTTCTGGGGTTTGTTAATTAAGGAGATACTGTCGGAGAATGGATACATGGTTTCCGTGTAGGTTTTGGGCTAACTAGAAACCTGAGGGCCCCGGTGCAAGAATCCATGACGGACCCCCCCCCCCAAAAAAAATATCCATATTTTAACTTTTTTATGATTATTGCAGGATAAAGAGTACACCATTTTATATTAGTTCAACTAACCTTAATTCTTAACAGTTGTAGTTTCAGGATAGGACTTGGTCACTGGGCAGGTCGCACTGATGACCTGCAAAATATAAAGAAAAATCCATAAATCAAGGAAATTGTACATCCATTTGACAAAGTTATAGCAAAAGATCAATATGGCAACAAGAATATGACAATTTAAATAGAAAATATTAGACTGTACATATGCACACACACAGACTTACTCAAATGTCCACAGAAGAGGCAGAGAAGCTTCAAAAAAAGGGTCCACAACAGGGCCAACAATAATAACAAACATCAACTTTTTCATGAACTGGAACTATGTCTAATGGATAAAAACCTGTAAAATAAAAAAGTTGTACAATTAATATAGTTGAATGAAGGTAGTATTGAACAAAAACAGCCATTCTTTCAACTGAAGCGGAGCTTATCTCAGAACGAATCATGCAAGGTGCAAACCTAAACGGGGTTTGTTTAACTGTTAAAAACTCTGAAACAGTGTTAATAACTTGTAACAGAACGTAATATAGCTTTACTTACTACTGCCGTTAGAAGTTACGACGCCTTGCTTTGGCATCAGCAAAGTCATCTACGATGCTTTCGATGTTCAGTCTTCGAGCTCTCATTTTCGATGCTTAATAAAGCAAGCCCAGAAAGTCTTTGTGACATGGTGTTTCGCAAATAACTTTTAGTTTTAACTTTGAGAATGACCTTTCTGCAGTTGCTACGGTTACTGGGAGGGTGAGGAACAAAAGTAGTGCGACACAAACATCTGGGACTGTAGAAGACAGTGCACTGTTTTCAACGAGCAGGAGATGAGCAAGGTCCTTAACAGTGGAACAACTACGAACCTCTTCCTGAAGTGCCGAACGGAATGAAGTTGCCCCGGAAAATCTGCGGATATATACTCATTGTAAAGTTCCTGCAGTTTTGTTGCTTCTGATATTGGTCTCATCGGATTCAGAGGCAAGCATGGCTGGCTGAATTATTTTGAATCTATGAAAGACTGCATTCATTCCCTTAAATCGGTCTGACAATTGGTTTGTGATCATGTCCAAACACCTATAAAACAGTCGTTTTGAAGCGTTCCTCTGGATCAGCTAATCTTTGATCCATGCACAGCTCATCAAAGTGGCTCTTCACTTTTTTAATTCTTTTATTTGTAAACTCTGCTGAAATTCCCCACTTTTCTGCAAGTGCCGCTGCGGTTTCCTTAGCTTCCTCAAAGTGATCCCTGTAGGTGGAAAGGGCTGTCACAGCATTCTGAATGAGCTGCACTGCACTGGACAGTTCCATATCTTTAGATTGCAAAACCTTTGAAATTATATTTACATGGCTGAAGAAGAGAGGACAACGAGTAACAAACTCAAGATTCCATTTTCTTCTTTAAATTTGCAGCATCATCTCTTTCCTTTTTGGTTTTGATGAGAGGAGGATAAGTTTTGATAAAGCCTGCATGATGTCAACAAAACGGAACCGCAGTGCAAGCAGAGACTCGTGTCTAGAAGACCACCTTGTAGGGCAAAGCCGTTTTAATGTCAGAGGATTCAGACGTGAATTAGGAGAGAAAGGCCCATCTGCGTACACTTTCCCCAAAGAAGGTGTATAAACTGTGTACCACATCAAAGAATGAGGTCACTTCCGCTATGTCAGCGACAGCATCCTGAATCACTAGATTTAGATTGGACATACAGGGCATTCTTTTCCCGCTTTGCTATCCGAGCCTGTACACCAGAATAAACACCACTCATTGTTGCTGCACCATCATAACCCTGACCACGACACTTTGATAAATCAAGGCCCTTGCTCTCTACGCAGGCAACAATATTACGTTCAATCTCTGCTGCTCTCTGATCCTCAATGACATGAAACCCTAAGAAAGCCTCATTTACTGTGACACTGCAAGCTCTCAGATTCTGATCTCTTTCCACAGAGACATATCGAAATATCTGACTCATTTGATCAACTTTGGATATATCCTGTGTTGTGTCCATTTATTATGGAATAAAATTGTGCTTCTTGTATTTCAGACACAATTTCATTTTGCACTTTTTTGGATAGAATTTCTATTAATTGGTTTTGTATTTGGGCTCAAATATTTTAACGTGCCTTTGGGTAACTGAAGAAGTTCCTTTTAAAATGGGATCATACTCTGCCAGCAGCTCTATGATGGAGAGAAAGTTCCCATTGTTAACCTCTCCCAGACGCTCTCGGTGGCCACGAAAGGCTAGATTACTCATTGCCATTGTTAATGTCACATTAACAATTCTGTGTAAAACTTGCCTCCAAGTTTTTTTTCCCTTCTAATCTGGTTTTCATTTTCCTCAATTGTTTTATTACGCCTCCAATGATCATAGACTACACATGCTTCCATATGAGTTTGTGAACATTCATGAATCTGAATTCTTGCAGACAGCCTCTGCCACTTCTGGATCCCTTTTGCCCATGCAGGCTCAAATCCCACCTTTTTACGGTCAGCAAACAGCCAGCATGGCTCACAGTACGCAGCATTAAGCTTTGGAGAGTAACAAAGCCACATTACAGAAAGTTTAAGCCCTGTTTTTGTCACTCTCTCATAATAACGCTCAGAAAAGCACCTTTTCTGTGCATCATTATCCCGCGGGAAAGGTCCTGGAGGTCTACATGGGCCATGAGCTAAAATAAACTTTTTTACATTTGTATCTGTGATGATGACTGGGTAATGCCCCCTATCGGTCACAAATTTCTCACCCTCTACACTACTTCCCACAGCACTTGAAGATTCTCTAATGCTCGCCAGATCTGAATCGTCAATGTTGGTGGTGTCTAAAGGTTGGTCTTGCATTGAGCTGCTGCCTTCAAGTGGATCTCTGTTCTCGTCTTCCAGTGTAGACTCGGTGGAATGAGTGCCCTCAATGATTGCCATCTCACCAATTTGTGCTATATTTGCACTTTCTTCTTCAATACTTTTTTCAGTTTCCTCACTGCTAGCCTTAGAACTCTGAGCCACAGCTTTAGGAGTGAAGAACTGGCTTATTTTAGGGAGTTTTTGAAGTTTCATCTGCTCTTCCGTTGCCTTTTTACGCTTGTGAGCACCGCTCTTGGACTGAGTGGATGACGACATTATATATTTCTGTAAATAAAGCATATGACGGCTAATAGTATGCAAGCTCTTTAGGCAAGGAGGTAATGTTGTAAATGTATCGAGATAATCAAAATTATTTAATGTTTAAATTCAACCATTTTTACAAAGATCAGTCATGCATGGCCCTACTTCTTTTCATTAACCCTCCCCACTCTTTTCAATTCATAACCCCCCAGCCTTCTCATTTGCCAATGGTAACATCCAAGTGCGGTATACAGAACAGACAGGATCATTCAGCCTGAATCTCAAACAGAATGCAATTGGCATGGTAGACACAGCCCCCCCCGTAATGCAGGAGCCAGGAGGCCACCTTATTGAAAGCCCCCGTAACGCAGGCTGAGCTGAGGCAGGCCACCATAGTTACTCAAGGCCCCCGGCCCCCACCCACGGTACTCATTGTCATGGGCCCAGCCGCACCTACGGTAATGCAGGCCTGGCTGCCATATTGGAAGGGGGCCCCCCAGCGGCCCCCATGATAACACAGGCCTGGCAGGCTGTCTGCCAATATTGGTATTGAGACCCCCCAGGCCCCCACCCCAATTTGATTTTGAATGAACATAAAATTACCTGAGTCAGGTGGCGACGGCGTGCTGCTGGTGTGATTGCTGTGTGGCCCAGGCCGCAGGAGAGACAGCAGTGTGACAGGACTGTGACGAGTCTGCTGCAGTGGTGGTGGTGGCGCCAGGGCCCAGCTCCAGCTGAATGAGTCAGTCACTCAGTGAAAAAGTCAACTCAGTGAGTAGACAGAGTGACTGTCACGGGGGCCCAGCTGGGGCACGTCACGGGTCGGGAGGGACTGTCACACTCAGTGACACTGTGACACTCACTATCACACTCTCACTGTCTGTGACGGTGCGTGGCAGCGTGCAGTGAAGTGCACTGAGACTGAGTGACATGTGTGACAGAGTGACAGACACTCAGTAGTCAGTACTGTCTGCGAGGAGCGGATAATGGACTAGACTCGGTATCAGGAGCCTGCCTGAGTGTAGGACGGAGCCTAGAGGAGAGGAGGACTCTACTAGCCGCCCTGGAGGAGTGGAGACGCAGCTCGGGCGGGAGAGGAAGCGACGCGTTCCGGCCACGAGGAGGAAGGCCGGCGCGCATTAATTTCCAGGTCGGCGCCTGCTCACTGTCTCCTTGGCCACGCCCACACACACATGGAGACACATGAGTAGGCGAGCCGCGAGCAGGGAGAGGGGGTCGGCCGGACGGGGAGGAAGGACTTAATCATCATTCATGATGATTGATTGGATGGAAGAAGTAGAAGTAACAAGGATCATGACGAGCAGCCGCAGCGCCGAGGGCTCATCGGAACGCGATCGCGGCTGCTGGCAAAAATAGTGCGCTTATTGCGCTACGAAAAAAAAAATTAATTCTCCCCAAGCAAGTGGGCCCCCTCCAAGTGGCGGAACTGCCAGGGCCCGGTCACAGTTGCGACCGCTGCGACTCTGGTAGTTCCGCCACTGGTCATAAAGTTGAGATGGTGCAATTCCAGGAAATTGGGTAAGGACATAATGGCCCCCTAGGATGGAATGGTTCACATGCCAGTGTAGTGGAGGATCGTGCATGGGGTCTCAGGTAGCGAAGGGAACCATATCCATATGTGGTCTCTGGAGGTAGTGTATGATCGGAGTGGTATTGGAGGAATGAGTACATGAATCAAAGTCCATATTCAAACCCTTAGGGTGTAGTGTCGAAGTTGTAAATGCACTTAATTTCTTCTTGGCCTATCCGTTTGGCTAAATCTCTGCTTTTTTCCATTTTTTTTTTTTTTTTTTGATGGCCATAAATTCCAGGTTTCTCGGGTTGCAATTGTGCATTTTCTTAATTAGCAGGGACACTATGGGACTCCACACCTTTTTATATTTCTGTGTTCCTTTATTCGTACTCCTAGGGCTCTCGTAGTCTTGCCGATTATACTTTATGCCGCATGGGCAGATTAGAAGGTAGATCACATTAACCGAGAAACAGGTGAGTATATACTTTATTTTTCAGTTCCCTCTTCTATTTTCTATTTTGGTAATGTCTTGTTTCCCGTGCTCCGGCAGCTTATGCAATTATCGCATCAAATAGAAACCAGTGTTCAGTTTATAGGGATTCATTGTTTTATTGGGTGCATGTTTACAGGAAGTCAATTTTGAATTTTAAATTCTTAGTTCCCCTGCATATGAACCTGGGTTTGGGAGGTAAAATCTCTTGTAGTATGGGGTCATCGTTTAGAATAGGCCAGAATTTTCTATCTTTTTGAAGGCTTGATCTTGTTGACTGTAGGTGATGATTAAGGGTACTCCGATCTGTGTTGGATTTTCGAGGCGCTTGTTATATTTGAGGAATTCTTCAATTTGTCTCTTTCCTCCTGTCCAGGGTCTTCTGATAGTATCCTCTTTCCAGAAAATCTAGTCAGCTTTTGGGTCTGGATATCATAATCTTTGGGTTTGGAGCAATTCCTCTTAATTCTAATGTATGGACTCTTAGGCACTCCTTCCAGCCATCTGCATAGATGGCAGCTGTCTCGGTTGATGTAGCTGTTTGTCTACTTGCTTAAATAGGTTTTCGTCTCGATCACGTCTCCTTCTGGAAAGATAGTGAGGTCCAGGAAATTCAGGGACTCCTTACTCCATATAGTATCGCATTGGATGTTTCTGTCCTGTCAATTTAATTCTGTGAGGAATATTTTCAGTCTTCTCGCCATATTAGAAGTATGTCAGCAATATAATGGCAGTATAGGACTTTTTTTTTTTTTTTTTACCAGTTCTTTCTCCCAGTTATCCATGTAGATTCGAAGTTTGGGGCGAACGAGTCCCCATAGCCGTTCCTTAACCTGTAAATGGTAGTCATTGTTGAAGGCAAAATAATTTTTAGTATGAGTTGGATCCCTTCCAGTATAAACGGTTTTTGTTCTGATGGTATGTCATCTTCTCGGTGTATCCTTATAGCTTCAGTTCCTTCCTCATGGGGAATATTGCTATAGAGGGATTTGACATAGCTGGTAGCTTGGATGTATTCATCATTCCAGGTGATCTTGTTGAGGTCCTGTATCACATGAAGTGTGTCTTTTTAAGATGGGATTCCGTTTTGATTATCGGTTGGAGTTTGTCAATGTATTCGGATACTTGGCTGGATATGTAGTCAATACCTGAGATTATGGGTCTTCCAGGAGGGTTAAGGTTTTTTTTTTTTTTTTGTATTCAAACTTTTTTATTTGAACAGACGTCAGCGGTACAATAGGTCAGTGAAAAATAAATGAAAATGATCACACAGGATCAACATATAGTAACTCAGCAAATGGTAAAAGAACAAACGAAACAGAGAAACAAAACATTATTAAACACAGGACAGGGATGGCCACATAGGATCGAGATACGTCAACAGAGACACATCTGGTGATAGAAAGCCAGCTAGGTAAGGCAAGTTGGCCACATTGAAAAAACAGTGTGGCATAGGATATCCAAAGTAGGAAGGTGGGGAGGGGAGACATACCGAAAAAAGTGCTCCAGGACCCTAAAATGAGAGGAGAGAGGAAAAAAAAGGAAAGGTGGCTACGGCCAAATATGACTTTCCTGGCTCACTCCTGAGGGTCTGAGGAACCGCAGGAGGCCATGGAAATGTGCAGGTCACAAGGCCCGGGACATTCGAGGGCCAGGTGTGGCAGGCACAGCCATGGTGGCCACCACAATGGCACACCCCGAGTGTGCCCCAATCGCCAAAAGGGGAAAAAAAAGAGGGAAGGGGGTCTGCAGCACGATGTGGTATGTAGAAAAATAAAAGCATGGGAAGGGGTTATCAAAGTAACATACTCAGCTAAGATTCACTTAAACGCCGCGTTAAATAACAAAAGCAAGTGTCCACAAAGTCGTCCACAAGTGTGGGGGGTCTCAAGTAATATAAACAAAAATAGTCATCCAAGGGGTCAACAGAAAAACAAATATCTACTGTATAGTGAGGGGACACTCAAAAGGCAAAGGGATGTCCGCAGGGGGGTGTAGGTCTCAACAGGACAACTTCAGGGTTCAGCTCGGAGGGGGATCAAGCAGCCCCAGAAATACCCACTCACCGAGCCCGGAGAGCGGATGGCTCTGGAGAGCACGCCAAGGTGGGTTGGGGGTTCAGCCAGCGTCTAAAAATATGAAGACGGGTGAACGAGGGGAAAAAAGCCTGCCCGGACAGGCGATCGGCAGAGGGCCCCTTTGTTCCAGTGTCCCGTGCCAGAGTCAAGTCGCTAGGAGACAGCATGGCAGATGCTGAAAGATGGGCACTGAATCCAGCTCTCCGAGGTGAGAGCATGAGATGCGCAGCACTACCAGGGCCGCTCAGGAGTCGAGGAACCCGCCGGCTGGTCCGTCCACGTTTAGTTGGCACGATCTGAGTCGTCCCGGCACTCTGCTCCCTGCCACCTTCTTGACAGGCATCGCCATCCTCCCCACCGTCATCTCCGTCGGCAGCCACCTCACCAGGATCCCGGCGCTTGCTTCAGGAGCCACCATCGGGCCCACATCCAGAAGGTCAGGCTGCACCTCCTCGTCTCGTCTCAAATGTGGGGTGCCCAAACCAGGGAGTGCCGTCAGCTCAGATCTCCAAATCTCCCGCAGCTCTTCCAGAAGGAGCCTCAGGTCCCTCCTAGTGGCAGGTCTGTCGTCCCCCATCTGGGAAACAGTCGGTGGCATCCGGAGTCACCATCCAGTGCACCCCTCATCCCATGGTCCGCTGGGTCAGATGAGAGGGCTGACATGTCCGCCAGGGAGCCTGCAAGGTGGTAGGGATTGCAGAGAAGGTCTGGGAAACACAACCCCACGAGGCCTCAAAGATGGCCGCCTGCCTATGGTGAAAGCAGGCCCGGGACGGCTTCTACCCCAATCGCAGAACCGGAGGGGGAGCAAAACCGGCTCCGGTGTGCTCTTTCTGATGGTCGACGGCAGGAGAGTAAAAGTAGGTGTCCCCGATCTAAAATCGTTGCAGGTCATAGGCTTTAGTAAGGGAAGGATCGGAGCTCCACAAACACGTCTGTTCAAGCCCGTCGCCGGCCACGCCCCCTTAAGGTTTTTTTGTGGAGATGGTAAAAAGTGGGTATTTTTGGATGGTGAGGTATTGATGTTGGTTGTCAATTCCTTATTGTCCTCCTCACATCTCAGCACGTGGCCGCTCGACCCCATTCCCTCACATCTAATTCCTCCCCTCTCCTCCTCCCTCACCCCTGCTCTCACACACATCTTCAACCTATCTCTCTCCACTGGCTCCTTTCCATCCGCCTTCAAACACGCGCTAGTTACCCCTTTACTAAAGAAACCATCCCTAGACCCCAACTCTCCAACTACCGCCCTGTATCCCTGCTTCCCTTCACATCAAAGCTCTTAGAAAAACTAGTCTTCAACCGCCTCTCCCTCTTCCTGTCCTCCAATTCCCTACTTGACCCCCTGCAATCTGGCTTCCGTCCCCTACACTCAACTGAAACTGCCCTCACCAAAGTCACCAACGACCTAACTGCTAAAAAACGCGGCCACTATTCTATTCTCATCCTGCTTGACCTCTCGGCTGCTTTTGACACTGTTGACCACCCCCTCCTTCTACAGACCCTCAACTCTCTGGGTCTCGGTGACACTGCACTTGCTTGGGTTGACTCCTATTTATCCAACAGGTCCTTCTGTGTGTCCTTTGCTGGTAACTCCTCCTCTTCATTGCCTCTACCTCAAGGCTCTGTCCTTGGTCCTCTGCTCTTTTCCATCTACACCTCCTCCCTGGGCAAAATCATCAACAGCTTTGGCTTTAATTACCACCTCTACGCTGATGCCTCTTAAATCTACCTCTCTACCCCAATCTCTCTCCCCCTGTCCTTTCAAAAGTCAGTGACTGTTTATCTGGCATCTCCTCCTGGATGGCCTCCCACCACCTAAAGATCAACATGTCAAAGACTGAGCTCCTACTTATTCCTCCCTCCAATGCCTCCCCACCTCCTGACTTCTCTATCACGGTGGAGGGTATCACCATCTCCCCATCAAACCAAGTTCGCTGTCTTAGAGTTACACTTGACTCTGCTCTTTCCTTCATCCCCCACATCAAGTCTCTTTCCTCCTCCTGCCGATACCAACTGCGTAATATTTCCAGAATTCGGCCATTTCTTACCGCTGTCACCACAAAACAACTCATACATGCCCTGGTAATCTCCTGACTCGACTATTGCAATAATCTCTTATCTGGCCTCTCCCCCCTACAATCCATCCTGAACGCCTCCGCCAGGCTAATTCACCTCACCCCCCGCTCTGTCTCTGCCGCTCCCCTCTGCGAGTCCCTTCACTGGCTCCCCATCCACTGCAGAATTAAGTTCAAAATCCTTATCCTTACCTACAAAACCCTCACTAACTCAGCTCCCCACTACCTGTCCTCACTAATCACCAAATACACCCCAGCCCGCTCCCGAAGGTCAAACAGTGACCTGCGCCTAGCTTCTCCCCGCATCACCTCTTCCCATGATAGACTGCAGGATTTCTCACGCGCAGCCCCCCACTCTCTGGAACGCTCTCCCTCGTACTGTCAGACTTTCCCCTAACTTCTCTTCCTTCAAACGCTCCCTTAAAACGTTCCTATTTAGGGAAGCCTACCACCCAACTCACTGACGCAACCATCAATCACTCTCACCTTACAGTCCTCTCCTCCTGTTTCCAACCCCAACCCTCCCAGATTGTGAGTTCCTACGGGAATAGGGCCCTCATCTCCTCCTGTACTGTTTGTCAAATGTTGTTCAATGTATTGTAACCCTGTCTATACTGTGCTTATTGTACAGCGCTGCGGAATATGCTGGCGCTTTATAAATAAAGAATAATAATAAATAAGGATTCCTAATGTGTGCACTTTGTCAAGATACTGGTAGATCTGTTTTATGTCTTCTGCGGTATCTTTCGTGAGCTTCTGGTAGGTGCTGGTGTTGTTCAATAGAAAGGTATGAAGAATCATACAAGATGTTAGTATAACCACTCCTCCCCCTTTTGTTGGCCGGTTTGATCACCATGGAGGTGTCATTCCTCAGTTCATCCAGGGCTTTTATTTTTTGGTGAGGTTCTTTTTTTACCAACTTTTCCCCCAATCTCCCGGATGACCATTTTTCAAATGTAATCTCTGGTATCATTGATTTTTAGGATAAGATTTGGACTTTTCTTTCAGATCTGTATAGTTGCATCATAGGTGGTCTTTCTAATGGATTCTTTTGAAAATCTTTAAACATAGGTTCCGTTTAAACCTCCTGTAGGTCAATATATGTAATGAAGTGATTGTTCTGTGTGGGGGCATATTTGAGACCCTTGTTAAGAACTTTCTTTTGGTCTCATGTCAGATGTTTTATCCGTCAGGTTGAATATGCCCTCTGTAGGGATGTCCGGGAGCTCTTGCCTTTTTAGTGTGTGGGTTTCTCTTTTGCCCTCCTTTTCCCCCTTATTCTCTTGCTTTTTTTCCTGGTGATCTGAAGTGGTTTTCTTCTTTCTGCCATTTGATTCTGGGCTCCAGTACAGTTGTAGTTGATCCATTCTCGTTTGCCTTTATTAAATTAAAACTATGTCCTTGATACCTCCGTAAGATTAAGACATAATCAATAACTATTATAAAAACAGATGACAGGATGCAATGCCAGGCCTCAACTAAAAGTACAAGAACTAAACAGATATCGGATTGGCAGAATCACAACCCACTTCTACAAGGAATCCCCACAAATTAGAAAATATTTCACAATACAATTGACTAAAGGAAATGGCAGACCTCGGTCTATATTGAGACCCTTCGGAACTATCGTGTCTGAAGTGTAGATCCACCTCATTTCTGTTCAAACCAATTTATCAAATCTCCCCTCCAATTCCTTCTGACCTTTTCTAAGGCCCAGATTTTAGTCCCTTTTGGGTTAGTGATGTGCATCTCTATAATGCATGGACACACGGTTTCACATAGCCCTTGGTGATGTTGCACATATGCTCATTGATTCGAATAGAATCAGACCTCCAGGTCTTTGTGTATGTCTCTATGTATGTCTCTATGTATGTCTCTATGTATGTCTCTATGTATGTCTCTATGTATGGCTCTCTATGTATGGCTCTCTATGTATGGCTCTCTATGTATGGCTCTCTATGTATGGCTCTATGTATGGCTCTATGTATGGCTCTCTGTATGGCTCTCTGTATGGCTCTCTGTATGGCTCTCTGTATGGCTCTCTGTATGGCTCTCTTTTAAACCGCATGGGCACACTCATATAAACCACATTTTTGGATAAGCAAGGGATCAGTTCTTTAATCTTATGTTGTCCCCTTCTATTGATTTTCAAAAGTCCTAATTACTCTTAGCATTGCCTGGTTTCCTGCAGGTGCTACAATGGCCACACCCAGAAAACCCTGGATCAACATTTCCTTACTATTTATGGTTTTCTCTATTGGTGACTTAACCATTCCTGTCTTCATCTTGCTGCAGCTATAAATAATTCTAGGTTTATCTGGTAGAATATTCAGAATAGGCCAATACTTTCCAATCTTTTAATTACCATGGTTCTAGTCCAGAACAAAGGGAACACCATCTCTCTCATTCACCTGTTGTTTATATCCTAAAAGGGAAGATCTCTCCATTCTACAGATTTCATCCAGAGTCTGGAGCAGGTTCTGTTCTTTGTACCCCTTTTTCTTTAAAGTCAGTGATCCATTTACAGGATTGAGTTAAGAACTGCTCAATATCAGTACAGTTGCACCTTACCCACATTATTTCTCCCTTGGGTATGGCCGTCAACCAGGGGGATAGTGGTTGCTATCGATTGGTATAAAGCTATTAACATTGACTTCCTTAAAATGGGTCCTTGCTTTTATTCTTTTGGTCTATACAGATATTGAGGTCCAGATAGTCAATGTGTGTGGCACTAATAGTAAAGTCCAGTTTAATTCCCAACTGGTTCTCACTTAGATGAGCAATAAACCCCCGAGCGATTCCCTTCCTCCCCTCCAAATAATCAATGTAATCTATACAGGACGAGCTACTGGCCCATACCACACTGGATTCCCAGTGGGCCGTAAACAGATTGGCATGGCTGGGGGTGAAACTCCTTCCCATAGGAGTCCCATTAAGTTGCAAGAAGAAATCTCCCCCGTTACAGAAATTATTCCCTAGGATCAAACAGATACCCGCAATGTATTCTGTTTGATCACATTGGAATTAAGCTTTTTTCTCTTTCTCATAAAGAATTTTACCGCTTCATCTTTCCTTTTATGCGGTATTCTAGTATATAAGGAATTTACATTGCAGGTCGCAAGAATATAACCATTTTCCCATTTTCTTCCCTGTAGTAATTGTAATACCGCAATGCTGTCCTTAAGGTAAGCTGGAGTATTACCCACTAGAGGTTGGAGTAAATGGTCTATGTACTCCGATATCCTACATGAAATTGAGTTGATTCCTGATACTATGTTGCGACCGGGAGGGTTCTTTGTTTTTTTGGACTTTGGGCAAGTAATAAATGGGAATCTGTGGATGGATAACCTTTTTTTAAATAGTGGTATTCCTGTTCATTTAAGTATACCACTATCTTTACCCTTCTGTAAAAACTCAAAAGGTTCTTCATTGTTGGTAGGATCACCAGACCATTTTAAATGTGTAATAGTCACTTAACAAACTAAGAGCCTCACTATGGTATTGATATTTATTCAAGACTACCACTCCTTCCCCTGATCAGCTGGCTTTACCACCAGCGTGGTATCTTTAAGTTGTTTTAGTCCTTCGAATTCCTGCTCAGATTTCTAGGTTGATAGCTCCTGCAGTTAAGGGAATTCATATTTTTTAGATCCATAGACCAGTTGCACAAAGGCATCCATTTCCTTAGAGGCCAGATGTCTGGTGGAAAAACTGGACTTCTAATTGAGTATGCACAGATCTATCCTCTCTACTTGCCTTTCTAATGGAGTTTTAGAAAAAAACTTCCTTGTACATGACTTACTTTAGAATTTTTTTTAAATCCATAGAAGTATTAAATGGATCTCCCTTCGTATTGTGAGCAAATTTGAGGCCCTTACTTAAAACTTTGAGGGTTAAATATACCTCTAGATCTCACATCCTTCCCTTTTTTTTTCCTGAACCAACCTTCCTCTTCTAAACCCTCTTCTCTCAGGATTCTTTTCCTTGGTCAAACCTCCTTCCCTGGGTCCAAATGCCCCTTGTGGTCGATCTCTGTATTGGTCTGTATATAGTACCCTTGTCTGTCTCCTTCGTCCTGACCTTCTGAAAAACTTGTCGAAGTCTGAGTATCTCTTGGAAACTGGTACTGTGTATTGATCTCTTATAGGAGCTACGTCTCCTGTAGCCCATAGATGAAGCCGGCCCATCTATTCTAGCCCACTCTGGGGCGAGCTTTCCTTACTATTTCATCCCTAATGGCAGTTTTCTTTTCCCTATTCTCTAAAGCAACCATATTACTTCCTTGATTGCAGCTCTTTTCAAGGGTGTGTATTGTGGGAGATGGGTTAATGTCCTCCTCCACCCTAGGGTTGGTCTTATTAGAGTTGGGCGAAACCTATTGAATGCATTGTGAAATTCTAGGAGTTCGGTTCATTCTGTCCATATGATGAAAATGTTAATGTGTCGCAGATATTTGGTTTGTGGGGGGGGAGTGGTCAAGGATCTCAGATCAGCCATGAAAATATTGGTGTACTGCGGCATTTTGCTACCCATAGCAGTCACTTGTAGGGATTCGGTGGAGGTGCTGTTATTAGAGGTAACAGATGTTAAGTGGTGCTGCCAACCAGTAGTAACACAAAACTTCAACTAGAATATGCAAAAAATACAAAGGAACAGATGGGGGGGGGGTTCCTCGTAGCGCAATAGAAATTACAGTACAATGGTATTCAAGGGTTGGCACATTCGTAGTGTTAATACATTACAGCCCATGCAGAGCTTAAACAAACCAGCCATGACTACTAGTAAATGCAACCGTGAAACCATGCAAGTGCTAAAATGTGCAAATAGCAATATCGTGTGCATACAATGCAATAGGCAAACTCACAAATGCTACAAAAAAGTAGGTCTGAATAGGCAGTCAACACTAATATGTTCAGCATAAAGTGCAAACTAGTGCAATGGTAATAGTCGAAATCACATAAGGTGAGTGTCCTATAAAGTGCTCGTAGGAGACACACCCCATTCGGTTACTATTGAATGTAAGTTCAGTCTCAGTGCGTCTCTTGAAGCGTCCGGTCCTTATCTTGTCCTAATGCAGACTCCCAATGTGGAGAGATGGGAAAGAAAAGGAGCAGAGATGGTGCAAAATTGTATGGCTGCGTGATATAAAAAATATCACTTACACATTCTAGAGCCTATTACGTCCAGGCTCTGGGTTGAAGCACCTCGGGCCAAAATAAAGGATGGCCTCTCCCCTTCTTTGGGTGGTCTGGATTGCCTCGAGTGTGGGGAGAGGAGCGCTTTCATAGTGTAATGTAGTACAATAACTGTATATACTTAAATAAGTTGGTCACACTCACCGATTTGGGTAGCCTTATGTATTCATGCTCAGCTTTTCAGCGTTGGTACTTCTTGTGAGTATCTGGACCCCTTTGTCTGCTTACAGCTTCCTGGGCAGGTACAGGTGATGGAGAGGTACACTGGAATAACCGGTCTGTTCAGAGCCAGGCAGATGCTTAGGTTATACCATATGTGTGGCCAGTGCAATATAATGAAAACAGGCTTTAAAAATGGTTAAACAATTATTTATTGCATACAAAGCATAACATTATATATATATATAGATATATAGATATGGAGGGGGGGAGGGAAAATAAGAGTCCAAAATGAGACACGTTTCGGCATTCATATGCCTTCATCAGTCACTTGTACTGGTCAGCAGGTAAAAGGGGATCTGAGTCATTTCTGGGGTCTCATTTTATACAAAAAGCATCTGGTTAGTGCAAGTAGCATTTTCAAATGTTCCTGTGCTCCCCTTCTGGGTTCACGGGTGTCGCAGTCACATGATTCGTATGACCTCACGCTGCGTCTTGGCCATCTTGGGTTTGCGTTCCAAGGCTGTTTGCGTTCCAAGGCTGTTTGCGTTCCAAGGCTGTTTGCGTTCCAAGGCTGTTTGCGTTCCAAGGCTGTTTGCGTTCCAAGGCTGTTTGCGTTCCAAGGCTGTTTGCGTTCCAAGGCTGTTTGCGTTCCAAGGCTGTTTGCGTTCCAACAGCCTGGGTGTTGAATACCAGTCTCATTGGAGTAGGAATGTATAGGATCTGTACGAACTAAAAGATCTTAGATTGGGTGACCTCCAATGGCTAAAGAGGGGTGGTCTCTGAAAATCTCTGGGTAGAGTATCATCACCCCTGAGTATTTGCCTAGTTTTGTTTCAAAATGTGGTTGATATCATCAGATCTAGGAGTATACGCGGTGGAAAAAACAAGTGTAGAATCCTTACTAGTCTTATCCCTAACTTCATATATATGTGACTAATGTCATATTGAGGGTAATAGATACTCCAGTTACACATGAGTATCGGTGGATAATTATGTCTACAACAGCTATCATCTATATGGGATAAGTGGATTAAGATACTGATTTGCATAAAGAGGCAAAAGATACCGGTATTATGGGGATACGTGGAAAATTAAATACACTTATGGCTGCTTAATTCAAAAGTTTGCAACATGAGAAATGTACATTACCGGATGGTAATGGTCATATAGAATAATGTGAATGTCTCCATACGGTTAAACATAAATCGGGAGGATTGTAATTCTGAACAGTGACTAAGGAGGTAGCATAGTTCAAAATCCAGCTCTGTATGGGATAGGATGATTAAGGTGCTGATGTGCATAAATAAACGAGGACAATATTATGGAGATACATGGAAAGTTAAATACATTTACAATGGCTGCTAAATTCAATACAGTTGGCAACATGATCTTACCAGGCAGTAATGAGCGTCATATGGAATAATGTGACTGTCTCAATGCAGCTTGCGTCAAAAGGTTAAATGTATATCGAGGGTTGTGGGTGGAGCCAGAGAAATATTGAGCAGTGGATAGTTAATGCAGATTTTGAATTATGCCACTTGAGTCCTTGTGGTAAGGATCCCTGATTTTAAAAATCCAATTCATCTCTTCCTTTCCAATAAGTTTCTCATTCCGCCTCTCCATGGTGTTTCAACTT
This sequence comes from Leptobrachium leishanense, assembly GCA_009667805.1. NCBI lineage: Eukaryota > Metazoa > Chordata > Amphibia > Anura > Megophryidae > Leptobrachium > Leptobrachium leishanense. The sequence goes on from CM019066.1 coordinate 18,796,581, forward strand.
TTCTGATACCTATGAATTTGAGTCCCTCTGGATTTTGGGCAAGTTTATTTTTAAAGTGCAATGGAACACCCGATTCTCATACACTTTCCTGATGTTCCTTGTGTTCCTGGACATGGATGTTAAGGGGTCTGGTGGTTCGGCTCACGTATTTCAGCTGCACAGGCATATTAATAAGTAAATGACATTCCTCGTGAACCAGTTAATTGTCTTTTTAATTCTTATGGGACCCGTGACCCTGTCTACCTGCATGATTTGTTTCTTGCCTCTGGTATTGCAGCAGTTGAGACAGTTACTGCATTGATGAAAGCTCTAGTGATTTCTTGCACGGTTCTCTTCTGTGTAAATTTCATCTTGAGGTTGCTCACACCTAGTCAGATCATTCTAGGGTTTTCTGGTATGATGTCTTTCAAGAAAGGATCTTTTCTGAGGATCGGACAGTATTTCCTCACTGCTTTCCTGATGGTTCTGTTTTTTGGGCACTATAGGAAAAGATGAAAGGTACATCTGCTGTGTGTTCAAGACTCTGGTTTCTTCTTCAATAAGGTCCATTCAATATTCTCTTTTCAATTGTGTCAGTCCTATCCCTTTTCTACAATTGTTCAGTTTCTTTCATAGGTGGCCAGGTCTGTGCAGTTCCTTCAGATTCTTAAAAATTGTCCCTTTAGGGACTCCTTCTAGCCACTGGATATGTTGATTTAAAGCTGTTTATGTCAACTTGTTTGAACGTTTCCATCTTGAGCTCATCATTTTGGATATATATATCTCTCCAGAAAGTTGACATTTTCTTTGCTCCATGTGGCAATTTTTTTTTGTTTATACCCTTCACGTTTTGGTTAGGGTAAGTCTTGCAATGTGCTCTCACAGCTCTCCAGATTAAAAAATATATATATTGTCATTAACTCTTGCATAGATAATCTAGTATGGTATATCTAGATAAAAAGGATTCTTCCCAAAAGCCATAAATAAGTTGTAAAATGGGGCAAACCGTGTCCCCATTGCCATTCAGCTGCAGATAGAAATCCTCCTGAATGAAAATTGTTCTTGGATCAGGTGCATGCCCTCTAGGATAAAGATGATCTACTCTGGTTGAAATGTACCAGGCTTTTTAAAAAAGCATTCTGTCTTTATGTGGCATGATTGTATAAAGGGATTGTACATCGCTGGTTGCTAGAATCAACCCATCTTATATCTTAAGATATTCAAGATTTCGGTTGTATCCTTCAGATGGGCCGCGATATTGGTTACATAAAAGCATTAAGCATTTGGTGTGGGGATATCCCTATACTCCAAAGCATCCTTATGGAGACAGTATAAATAATGTAGCATATTGCTTATCGGCAAAGATAAAGTAAACTGAACAAAAGAACATATTGTAGGTGTGCGAATATTAGTTGACTCCCAAATTATTCAGAGAGCAATGATATAACATGCATAATAAAATGATTATTAAAGAATTTATAAAGCATGTTCTTTTAAAATCCATTATAGAGGATTAAAAAGGTACTGGTAAAAATAATCTTGTATATACATTTAACTTTAATATAACTTGTAGATCTCCTTTCCAATGGAGTACAAGATAGGCTTAGTGAATCAGTATTTTACGGTGCAATTAATATTAAGCTCAAATGTAGTGAAGGCATCACACAAATTCTGTATGGACGAGGTACTATACTAAAATGATCTAAGGAAGAATTATTTTTTTTTCTCTCAATTTGAACATTTAATGAGGTAAAATATTATCTGACCATTAGTTCCATAAGTATAAACAGGGTACTATATTAAAGATCTACATAAAAATGTACCGATCAGGATTCGAACAATTGGTCAGAAAACATATGGACCTTACTAATAGCTAGAGTATCTCTCAAGCCACAAAATCCATTACGGTACTGTAGCGGTATCACTTCCCCACGAGTAGCGGAGTTGAGATCCTTAAGGGCAAAAGTATCTGCTGGATTAATACAGGAGTTTCATAAAATACAGACTGTAACTCAAAAGCCAAGGAGTCCCAAGGACTGACTTGCCTCTAGGCTCTGAAGGTTTCGTGACAAACAGGTAACCTAGGACACGCTCAAACACAAGACGTAGTTTGACAGTCTTTATAGCATTCAAGGTGCAGGGCAGTCAACAGTACAATCTGTTTCTGCTTTTCTGTTATGTATGTCTGGATTGCAGATACCGGGCGAATACCCGAAGGTATTAACTTGCATACAGGGTTGTTTTCACAAGTATATTCAGATGCTTTCAGAAATAACAATAGGCAAAAATAAACCATCTTTCTTAATCGCGGTTTTCACATGAACAGTAACATGAGCTGTACATTGGGTAAAGGTACCTCAAAAGGTCATAGGCGATATCCCTAAACGAGATGGGACAGAACCCACATAACGAGCAATAAACCCAGCGGCAAGCATGGGGTTAAATTGCCAACGCTCAGACAGCAATATACAAACGAGCAGAGATAATGGTCAAAGTACAAGCCGGGTCCAATATCAGGAGCAGGAATCTCCTACAGAAATGGGTCGTCAACAGGGAATAGCAATAGTCTCAGATTAGCAGTGCGGGAAAAACTCCACGTCAGGACGACGAGGAAACTCCTCGCACCCTGTTTTAAAGCCGGCGGCTCTTTGTGACCACACTTGGCCCCACCCCCTCAGACGCCAATCTGCCAGGAGGAAGTGCTGGCACCCTACCAACCAGCGGTACCCCACCATACCCAGACCCCCCAGGGAGCACAGCAGGGGCCGAGGACGTAACTGGTACATTCAATGTGACGTGCACGTAAAAGTAAATTGTAGCAGAGGACAGATATTGTGGTGTTCAGACAAAGAACACCGTGCCTTTTAGTGTAACTAGCTCTAAAAAAGGATAGTCAAATGGGAAGGTTACAATTAAGAATTGTATAAAATGTGCAGAATTAAAACCAGCGGCATAGATGAAGGGTTGAGTGCTTCTAATGGTCATATAAAAACGGTGTAAAATACATTCAGAGCAACGTGTGCATAAAATTAAAAATTTAGAAATGAGGGGCTCTTGTTATATTGCCAGAATAATTTATGGTAGTATAAATATGGAGATAGGGATATATTTTAAAAATGGAAGTGCTATGCATATAGATAATATCTGGGTGAATATGTTAACAGTGGCGTAGCGTGGGTTGTCAGCGCCCGGGGCCAGCAAAGAATTGTGCGCCCCCCCCCCAACCTGTGGACGTTATCGATATTGCCACAGCTCACACATGGATTTGCCCCCCAGCTCACACATGGATTTGCCCCCAGCTCATGGATTTGCCCCCAGCTCATGGATTTGCCCAAGCTCATGGATTTGCCCCCCAGCTCACTCATGGATTTGCCCCCAGCTCATAGATTTGCCCCAGCTCTCACATGGATTTGCCCCCCAGCTCACTCATGGATTTGCCCCCAGCTCATAGATTTGCCTCAGCTCTCACATGGATTTGCCTCAGCTCTCACATGGATTTGCCCCCAGCTCACTCATGGATTTGCCCCCATCTCATGGATTTGCCCCCGCTCATGGATTTGCCCCATCTCATGGATTTGCCCCACAGCTCACTCATGGATTTGCCCCCATCTCATGGATTTGCCCCCATCTCATGGATTTGCCCCCGCTCATGGATTTGCCCCCATCTCATGGATTTGCCCCCGCTCATGGATTTGCCCCCATCTCATGGATTTGCCCCACAGCTCACTCATGGATTTGCCCCCATCTCATGGATTTGCCCCCAGCTCATGGATTTGCCTCCAGCTCATGGATTTGCCCCATCTCATGGATTTGCCCCCAGCTCATGGATTTGCCCCCAGCTCATGGATTTGCCCCCAGCTCATGGATTTGCCCCCAGCTCATGGATTTGCCCCCCAGCTCACTCATGGATTTGCCCCCATCTCATGGATTTGCCCCCAGCTCATGCATTTGCTCCAGCTCATGGATTTGCCCCCATCTCATGGATTTGCCCCCGCTCATGGATTTGCCCCCATCTCATGGATTGCCCCACAGCTCACTCATGGATTTGCCCCCATCTCATGGATTTGCCCCCATCTCATGGATTTGCCCCCAGCCCTTACCTGGATATTGCCCCAGGCCCCAGCTCCGGCGGGGGTTGAGGGGACGCAGATGCCGGGGAGCGCCTGCCCGGTCTTTAACAGTCCGTCCTGTTAGGTGATGCCGCGCAGCCGGTCACGTGGTCCGGCCAATCAGGTGGTACAGAGACACCGTACCACCTGATTAGCCGGACCACGTGACCGGCTGCGCACGCCGCGCAGCCGCATCACCTAACAGGACGGACTGTTAAAGACCGGGCAGGCGCTTCCGCGCTGCCCGGCATCTGCGTCCCCTCAACCCCCGGGCCAGTTTTAGGGGCGCAAATGCGCCCCTAACAAAACTGCGCCCGGGGCCACGGCCCCCCCAGCCCCACCCCACGCTACGCCACTGTATGTTAAGCAGGGTCAGGTACATATAAACATATTGAAATTCAGGTAAAAGTAATCAATTGATACACAAGGGCGATCAAAGGCTCAAATGGTGATAGACGACGAAAGGAAAGGGGTATATGGAGCAGGTAGTCAACAGGGCTAGGAACTAAAGGAAATGGCAAATCTCAATCTTGCTTCAAACCTTCAGGAAGCTTATTTAATTTAAAAATCCATCTCTTTGATTTTATTAGTGAAATCTCCCCCTCTCCAATCTCTTTTGACCTTTCTTGAATTGCCAAGAATTTAATACCCCTAGGGTTTTGCTGGTGATTTTTGTTTAAAGTGTAAGGGGACTGAATGGGTTTCTATCCCCTTTCGAATATTGTTTAAATGCTCTCTAATACATTGAGACTTCTTGTCTTCCCAATGTATTGTTTCCCACATGGACAAATAATCATAGATTACATCTTTGGAGAAGCAGGTTAGAAGGTCATAGAATTTATAATTCTTGAATCCTTCGTTTTTGGTAGACTTGTGCACTTTTTTTTTTTTTTTGGTTCGTTTGGATTTTAATAATTTTCGGCTGGTTTGGTTGGTTTCGGCTCGTCTTTCAGACTTTTTTTCGTGATTTCGGAAATTTTTGTGTTTTTCAGAACGTCTTTTCTCATTTCAATGTGTATTGGTTTTGACGTAAACTAAAACTAATGGTTTATAATAGTACTTTATAATTATATAATTGTTTTTTGTTTTTCGGATCTGATATTTCTGTCGGTACGATAATTCTGCAGATTGATTCTATTGGGTTTTTTATTAAAGAACCTTTTTCTTGTATGCATTTCACAACTTTATTTAATCATATTAAAATGGTATGACCGGAACAAAAGGATTTAAAAAAACGCAAAACTGACCCAACCCAAAGGGTCTGACTTTAAAAATAAAAACCAGAACAAAAGGTTTTAAAACGTAAAAATAGTTGATCAAAATTATCTGAAACGAAAAAAACCCAAATAAAATGATTTAAAAACAGACAAAAAAAAAATTACCCTTTTGCTGCTGAGGCATTTCACGGCTTCACGCCTGTGTGCTGTCTGCTGCTGAGCTCATTTTTAACTGTTTCGCTCATTTTATTATAGGACCCAGACATGTTTATATATCGTTCTTTTTGGCTGACTTGGCAGATTCATAATATATCATATGTATGTGTCATGTCCTGTCTGTATATTATAACAAAAAATGCAATAAAATTTAGAATTTTCAATGTTTTACAAGGTGTAAAGTGTTTTTTGGTTTTTTTTAATGTGAGCATTTGCCGTTATATTTTGAGATGCGCTTGTTAAAAAAATTTGAAATGGAGACTTGTTACATTTTTTTTTTTGGGTGAAAATTACACTTTTTAACGCACCCCATACAAAAATCCTTAGTGCAGCATCATTGTTCATATTATAATTGAAATGGCAATATTGCTGCATTATTTTAAAATTTATTATATTTGTATTAACATTGTTATGTTTGGTATCGTTGGAAAGGCCATGCTCTGGTCGATCCAACAATACCAAACATTAACCGATAGCTGCCGCGTATTGGGAGATATAAACCCCCTATCTCCACCATTGGTCGCAGTTAGGGGTTAACTCCAGAACTGACGGCATTGCGCTATGCACGATGACGCCAGCCATCGGGGATACCAGAAGCTTGGCTGACATCCAAGATGTCAGCCAGCTACGGGAGAGGATCGTGACCTGACGCCTTTCTGTGCCGAATCAGGATCCGGCTCCTGGCGGATTGCTGCCTGCCTCCTGTGCTAGGGACGCGCTCAGCGCATCCATAGCACAGGAGGAGCACTTGGCAAGTTGACATGCAGGAGGTGCTGAGCGCATCCTTAGCAGCCAAGTGGTTAATGCAGCATATGAATCCGCACACTGCGGGGAAGCGCCTCTCTGCACCATAAGAATCCACACACTGCTGGGAAGCACCTCTCTGCAGTATAATTAATGCAGCATATGAATCCACACACTGCGGGGAAGCGCCTCTCTGCACCATAAGAATCCACACACTGCTGGGAAGCACCTCTCTGCAGTATAATTAATGCAGCATATGAATCCACACACATACTGCGGGGAAGCGTCTCTCTGCAGTATCGCCAGGAAGCGGTGGGAGAGAGCTCATAGCTGGGAGGTGTTGCGTGAAGCCGCGAACAGGGGCAAATAAACTAGACCTGAGCTGCACTGAGAATCTTTGGGTTGTCGGAGTGAACTTCACGCAGTGCTGCCATCAATATTTTTTGATGGTCGCATTCATTGTATAATGAAGAATTTATGGACAAAAATCCATGTTGTGACATCGCCTAAGCTTACCAAAACCATGCCACAGGTAATGAAATCTCAAGGCAGTACAACAAGGTTGTGTTAAAGTGTGTGACATTTTTTTGGTCAAGCAGGCAGTGTAGAATGTGCAGTCACATTCATGGCAACAAATAGGTTGACAAATTTATGACAAAGGGTCCCTAGAAATGTCAAATTTTATGTACATATAATTTTAACAGTGAGGAAACGAGCAATACATAAGGAAAAGCAATGCACACACAGGAAAATAGTGAGAAAATACAACATACAATGCCACATAGGCAAACTGCCCAACTGGGCAAAACCTAGGGGGAGGAGGCTGGTCTCTCTAGAAGCATTCCAGGACATCCACGGCATTGTCCACATGCTCCCGTACCTCCTGGATGGCGCAGCTCCCCAATGGCCATCCGGATGCTGGATCTGTTCGGTCTGGCTTCTGCTATATATCCAATAAATGAATGAAAGAAGGAAAATACAGTAAGTAAAGCAGGTTTCTATTTTTGACTGAGTCATAAAAAAATATAACAGTATATACCCGAGCTGGTGGGCTCCTGAGGCTCCAAGTCCCCGTCCTCCTCCTCCCTTACAACCACCGTCGGCACCGCTTCTGGTGCTATATCTATATAGCTAAATTAAAGAAATAAAAAAATACAGTAAACAACAAAACTGGTTTGTTTTTGACAAAGTTGTTGCAAAATACAACAGTAAAAAACCTGAACTGGCAGCCTCCTGCAGCTCCGTCTCCCTCTCATCCTCCTCCTGCACCTCTTGTGCTATATATAATAAAATGAAAATACAGTAAACAAAAGTTTGTGTTTGACCATGTCGTTGCAAAATAAAACCGTATATAACAGAGCTGGTGGTCACCCGTGGCTCACCCTCTTCCACTGGGGCACTGGAGGTGCTGGTCCCCACCGGGGCATGAGATGCCTTTTTTTTTTCTACCAAATCCAAAAAATAACACGCAAATAATGCAGACTGGAAAAAATGGTATATCTATACAATATATTGCCGACCGTATTGCGACACCCCTCCACTACCCCACTACCAGCTTGACCCACCACTACTAATACCATATCATAGTTCTAAAGTCACAATTATTTATTTACCCCTGCACATAGACATATTACGGTTCAATTTAAAAAAAAATCAGAAGTAAACATTACGTTTATTCAATAAAAACTATTATTTGTGTTGTGTGCATGCAAAACACAATTGTGCCGACCTGCTTTTAGTTATTTCAAAGATGGCCTCAGTCTTAGTTTCTGCTAATAAAACCGTGGATATAGCAGAAACAATAATCGTTAATTTTTGTTTTGAAATTCGCATCCAAAGTGTGATTGAAACATTTAAATACGTAAAGGGAATCCACAAGGTAGAGGAAGGGAGTATATTTAAAAGGAAACAAAGTAGCAAAACAAAAGGACATAGTCTTAGATTAGAGGGGCAAAGGTTTAAAAGTAACATCAGGAAGCATTATTTTACTGAGAGGGTGGTGGATACATGGAACAGCCTTCCAGTTGAAGTGGTAGCGGCCAAAACAGTAATTGAATTTAAGCAGGCATGGGATAGGCATAAGGCTATCCTAAACAAAAGATAAATCCAGGTAAAGTATCCATGTAATTGGGCAGACTAGATGGGCCGAAAGGTTCTTATCTGCCAACATTTTCTATGTTTCTATGTTTCAATGACACTGCTGCAGCAAACTGAATTGCTGCGCAGCATCAATTCAGCAGTTGCTGAGGTATTCATTGAACGCGGCTGTTTGGATGCACTTTCAGAAGAACTACATGTCCCATCCTACCACTTACTCAGCAGAGGCTCTTTTTTTTTTTTTTTTGATGCGCAGGTGGGAGCCAATATTGGGCAAGCTGCGGGTCATCTCGTATGCATCACTCAGTCACAACAACCCCCCCCAACACACTACAGTACACAGCACAGGCGGAACTACCGCCATAGCGACCAACACGGGCGCTAGGAGGCCCGCAGCCGAGTGGGGCCTGGTGAGGATAAGTGACAACCGGGGGCAGCCAGTGTCTTTGGGATAAATTGAGATTGGGGGATAAATTGATTTGATATTGGTGAGAAATAAATAATTTCTCTCAGGAAGGCTACATTGAGATTTCTCTGGTTTTCATTTCAAACGATACTGTCATGGAACGGACGTAGCGCTCCACGCTTCAAACCAAGACTTTTATTTCCCATGGCGAAAAACCCCAAAGTATAGACATTTGCCTTGGGAAAGACTTTATATTCAATTATATTGTGTGGTGTGATTTTTAAATATATTGTACATTGCTTGGTTTTAGTTTAAATTAGTGTAACTAAATTGCTTAGCTTTAGTTTTAAATGTATATGTTACATTATTTCTTTAGGTAAAATGTGAGTTGTTTTTTTTTATTTTTATAAAGATACAAGCAACCTGGCTGCGAGTGCGACTGTCATGCTTTCTTTCGTATAGGATGATAGTTTTGAGACGAGTAATTTGTGGATTATGCTAAAGTGATTTCTTTTTTCTGATCTGTTTACATGTCTAAGGTTGTGTGAGTCACCATTGTCTACAAGTCTCAGCCACACACTGATTCTCTTTTCAATAGATTATGTAAATGATGTTTGAGCTGAAGGCCAAAGGATGTTTATTGTGAATATCTGACATAATGCAATAGTTTTAGGAGGTACATGACTTGTTCACAATTTGGTATGCAAATTCTAACTGTTGGACCGTCACCTCTGCAAAGTGGTGTTTTTAATAAGTCAACGAGAGAGGACCTTCCCTGTTTGTTACTTTTGACAAGCTGAATGTACAATCGCCCCCTGTCCACTCTCAACCAGCTATTGTCAAAGTAAACAACCAAACCCTGCCTCTCGGGAAGGATACATTGAGATTTCTCATGTTTTACACAAAGGGTACATTGAGATTTCTCTGGTTTCCCGGGAAGGATACATTGGAGATTTCTCATTTTTACAAGGATACATAACATTGAGAGGTCTCTGGTTTTCTGTATGTCCTGGGTGGCGAGTAATGTACCGTTAGGTGTCTTACCGAAGGACAGGACACTTACTGGAGACGGAGAGGTGCTCTTGCCGGGATCGAACCCATGTCTCCAGTCCCACTCCTCCCAGGCTCTTTCTCCACGCAGAGCAGGGATGTTACCTCTACTCCACCCAGCCAGTACTTAATTTGTCCCCAGCATACCAATTATTATACGCTGTTGCCTGGGTACAGTGTGCCACATGCGTGAGTGTAGTGGTCGTGTGTTATTTTTTTTTGGGGGGGTATGCGAGTGTTAGGTTGGGGGAGGGGGCCCATACAACATTTTGAAATGGGGCCCTGTGATTTCTAGTTACTCCCCTGGTACAGAGTGCCAAAAAACACAAATCCAGCATTGTAATTTCATCTTCATACATCAAATATCAGAATTTTCACGTATACGTAAAATCACAAAGAGCTATGGCAAAATGCATGTATGAGTCCTGAAAACGCAAATCAATGTATTTATGGGCAGATTAGCACATGCAAGCACATTATTGTTATACAGGATTTATATAGCGCCAACAGTTAGCGCAGCGCTTTACAATATAACCTATGACATTCTGGATGTGCCTCAATTGCTCCTCCTCGCGAGTCTTAAGGTCAGACCAGCGCTTCCGCAGCTGGTCGTTACTTCGGTCCTTATCAAACCTTTCCAGGAGGATGGTGCGGACCTTTGCAAGGATATGGTCCTTGCAGACATTGTTCTTCCTAGTCACGCTTCTTTAAAGATGCGAACCAGCTCCAAAAACACCATTTTCGTTTCGGCTCAAAACTTTTCAGATCTGCTGTTTTCGGATCCGATTCAGAAATTCGGCCGAATCCGAAGACATGAATCGGGACATTTCGTGAATTCTGAAAACCCAAAACGCACATCCCTAGATTTTTGCATCCTGTGTAGGGATGAGCCGAACACCCCCGTGTTCGGTTCGCATTGGAACTCTAACAATTTCAAAAGTTCGCGTTCGAACACTAACCAAACTCAATGCAAGTCAATGGGACTCAAAAGTTCCGTTTTTAGAGTGCCCTCCAAGAGGGCATATATGCAAGTTATTTGCCATAAAAGGTGTATGGGGGTCCAGGTAGTGCCCTGGGGGACAGGAAACTAGGACAAAAAGTTTTAAAAAGGACAGTGTTTTCCATGAAATAAGGGTTAAAAATAAAAACGAAAAATTCCTTCAAATATCCTGCCTAGGAGATCCCCATAACCTGCCCGTGAGGTGGCGGATTTGTAGGATGTATAGAAACATTTAAAAAGAAAAAAATTACATTTCAAATGACTGTAAATGGTTTTCCTTTTAATCTATTCATAAACAACTGCTTGGGGCAGCAGCCTGTAATGAAAAGACGTTTTAGGACACGCAGAACAAGTTTAGTAATTTTATTTTTTTTGGGCTAAATTATGGTAACTTATGCAGGCTTTGGATGAAAGTAACAATAGGTGCTTTAAAATTGAGCCTTTAGTGTCAGCAACAGTGCCGTCACACCGTAACCCCATGTGGTATTGTGGAAGAGTGCAGTGCTGGAGGTTTTGTGAATGCAGAAGACATCCCCGATCTTTTCCGTTACGTCAGCATCAGGGGATTGATAACTGCTGATCCAGGACTGATTCATTTTTATAAATGTCAGCCGGTCTACAGAGTCGGTGGACAGACGCACTCTTTTGTCTGTGACAACCTCCAGCGGCACTGAACATCCTTTTCAGAAAGCACGCTAGATGAAGGGCAACCTAGTAGCTACATAGCATATTGGCTAAATTCTGGCCAGTGATCCAATCTCAACACCCTGTAAGCCAGTGGATCATCTGCTGGAAAGGTATCCAGGTCTGCCCTTGCCCCTAGGTAGTCCAGCACCATATGGTGAAGACGCTGGCAATGGGTGCCTACATTTGACATCCCTGGGTGTCGTGGACTTAAAAAATTGGAAAAGGCATCAGTCAATCAGCCCCTTTCACCGCTCTTCCTCTGATCAACCGCAGCCTCAGAAGCACCTGTGTTATCACTTGGTAACCTACCAGTGCCTGGAAAGGTGTTACGCAAGTGTCGCTTTAGAGCGTCCTCAAGTTGTTTCATCCTGTCCTCCCTCTGTGCGGGCAGGATGAGCTCTGCAACTTTTACCCTTGTATCGTGGATCAAGAAGGTTTGCCAACCAGTAATGATCCCTCTTCTTGATGGCACGAATCCTGGGGTCCTTTACCAGGCTTTGCAGGATAAGGGCGCTCATGCAGTGTAGGTTGGAGGTGGCATAAGCTTCCAAGTCTTCCTGGTCAATGATGACCCCCATCATGCACTTCCTCCTCCCAGTCACATACTAGTCCTTGGGTTTCTGGGCACACAAAACCCTCCCTTGAATCCCCACCTTCAATGCCCCCACTACTTAAATATTCCTCATCCTCCTGTCTGATCTGAGGACCCGCAGGAATGCTGTCTGCGGAAAGACTGAGGCCTTGAGAGCTAGGGAAGGCCTCCTCTTCCTCCCACTGCTCTGCCTCTAGAGCCACATCTATAATTCCCCGCAGAGTGTGCTCCAGCAGGAACACTAAAGGAATTGTGTCACTGATGCATGCACTGTCCCTGCTCACCATCCTCGTTGCCTCCTCAAATGGTGACAGTACAGTGCATGCATCCTTGATCATCAGCCACTGCAGGGGGGGAGAAAAAACAAGTTGACCTGAACCTGTCCTTGTGCTATACTCACACAGGTACTCGTTAATGGCCCTCTGCTGCTTGTGCAGACACTGCAGCATTGCTAATGTCAAGTTCCACCTGGTGGGCATGTCACAGATCAGACTGTTTGTGGGAAGGTGGAATTCTCTTTGAATTTCTGCCAGGCGAACACTTTTATTTATTTATAAAAGGATTTTACCAGGAAGGATACATTTGAGATTTCTCTCGTTTTCAAGTATGTCCTGGGTTCGAGAACATTGAGTGGTTACAGAAATACAAAAAAAAAATAGTAAAATGCAAGATATTAACACAAGACCAAATATACAGATTAACAGAAAAATAAATATGGAGGAAATAAAGTCATTATGTTACATGTTTACAGGTGCATTTCGTATTGAGGTATGTTAATAGGGAAGTCTTAAGGGACTTTAGACTGGGGGAAGATTTGATGGCGTCTGGGAGGTTATTCCATATTTGCGGTGCTCTGTAGGAAAATGAGGATCGAGACATTTTCTTTTTGTATTGCGGTATTGCAAGTAAGGTGCTGGTCCTGGATCTGAGGTTATAGGATGAGGGAACTGCCGGGGGAAGCAGCATATTCAGATAGGGTGGTAGCTTCCCAGAAAAGCTCTTAAACACCAGGTTGGAAAGGTGAAGGGTGCGTCTAGATTCCAGCGACAGTTTAGCTTTTAACATGTCACAATGGTGGGTCATGTAGTTACATTGTAGCACAAAGCGACAGAATGAGTTATACAATGTAGTAAGTTTCTGGAGGTGTGTTTGTGGGGGCGGCTGCATATACTACATCTCCGTATTCAATGGCTGGCATAAGCATTTGTTGTACAATCTGCTTTCTTACCGCAGGGCTCAGGCAGGATTTGTTTCTGTACAGGGCACCTAGTTTGCGGTAAAGTTCAGATGAGTTTTTCGATGTGGGGGCCAAAAGATAGATTTGGGTCTAACCACATACCTAGGTATTTGAGAGAAGTGACTGTGGTCAGCGTGCCATTTGACTTTGTCCCAACACATAGATGGGGTGTTTGTAATTTGTGTAGTTTAGGTGCGGTTCCAAAGAGCATTGTAACAGTTTTGTCAGTATTTAGAAAAAGTTTGTTATTTGCGATCCACTTTTCTACCCCTGTGAATTGTTCTTGCAGCACTGCCTCCAGCTGTGGGAGATTTGGTTTGCTGGTATAGATTACAGTGTCATCTGCGTACATGTGTACAGTAGAAGCTTTGCAGACATTGGGCAGATCGTTTAGGAATATTGTGAATAGCAGGGGGCCAAGTATCGAGCCTTGGGGTACACCGCACGTGACTGGGAGGGGAAGGGAAGTGCTATCAGACACATATGATTGGAACCAGGTAAACGTACTATCACCAATACCAGAGTTTTTAAGTTTTTGTAATAGGATGCCATGGTCTACTGTGTCAAACGCCTTGGCAAAATCAAGGAAGATGGCTCCAGTTAGATTTCCTTGTTCCATGCCCGCTTGGATATCATTGCAAACTTTTAAAAGGGCAGTTGTAGTTGAATGGTTTGGACGAAAGCCTGATTGATCTGGGGTTAAATAGTTCTGATACTGATAATAATCACGTAATTGAGTGTAGACACATTTTTCCAGAATTTTTGACATTACAGGGAGCAGTGATATTGGCCGGTGGTTGGATACCAAAGTATTGTCTCCACTTTTATGGATAGGTACCACCCTTGCAGTCTTCCAGAGTTTGGGTATGTATCCAGTCGCCAGTGATTCATTAATCAGGGTTGCGACAGGTTTTGCAATTGCCGGTGCACTGATTTTCAGCAGCATTGCTGGGATTTGATCAGGTCCAGACTAGTATTTCATTTTTTGGTTACGGAGAAGTTTAGTGATGGCACTGACAGGCACTGGCCTAAAACTGAATTTCTCTGCGTTACGGGGTCTTTGCACTGTTGGTGGGTCCTGACCTGCGTGCGGCCTTTCTGATTGCGTGTCATTTCCTAGCTTAGCAATCAGGGCGGTGGCGCATCCAACAAAATAATTATTAAAAGCATTTGCTACATCTAGGGGGTGTTTTACAGTTTGGTTGTTTACTTTTAAAGCAGCTGGTTGGGAGTGGCTGGGGGTTGCTTTTATGTTACTTATGATTTTCCAAAAATTTCTGGGGTTTGATATGTTATTTAAATTTTCATTGACGTATTGGGCTTTAGCCATTTTTGTTTATTTTGTGCATTCATTCTGGCATTTTCGGTATTCAGTGATTGTTCATGGATCCAGTACTCTTGAACTTTGACCACAGGGAGTCTCTAAGCTGGTACATATGCGTGAGGTCAGCTGTAACCCAGGGGAGATGGGCCCCTTTTACTCGCACTTTGCGCAGTGGGGTATGGGTGTTCCAGACTTTCAGGAGCTTTGCTTGAAAGTATTCAATTGCACAGTCCAGGTCTGGGATTAGGTTTAGTCTGTACCATGGGAGCTGTTTGAGATTATTTAGGAAGGATTCAAGATTAAATTTCTTGAAAGACCTGGTGATTATTACCTTTTGGACATTTTATGGCCCTTATTTTGCGCACACAGTACACTAGGCAGTGATCACTGAAACTGTTAACGAGAACGCCTGCCTCCTGTATTCGATCAGGACATAAAGCCTTAAACAGTGAGCAGTGTTTATTGTTTTTAGGAATCAGCCAATCAACCTTAAAGTCGCCGAGGACCAGCAGTTCGCTTTTTTGGTTTTGAGCGACTAATTTACTAAGAATTTGGGTTATGTCAGAAAGGGATTGCACTGGGGAACTTGGTGGGCGGTAGAATCCAGCAACAATAATTGTTTTACTGAATGGGATCTCAATAGTACCAGAAAGGAAATCAAATGTGGCCGGGGAGCTAGGATTCTGCAATGGGGTGAACTTTATGGAGTTGTCAACATAGATAACAATTCCCCCTCCTCTCTTAGCTCTGTCCTTTCTAGAGCATGAATACCCTTGTATTGCTATGGCAGAGTCTGGCACTTTTAGGGGTTAACCATGATTCTGTCAGCACAATAACTTTAGATTTGTAATAGAAGCACCAAGCTTTAAGCTCATCCAGTTTAGGGAGCAAACTGCGGATGTTGCAATGCACAAAGGAGAGGCCTTTTTTAGTGGGGAGATTAAATATGGTGTCAGCTATTGGACCAGGGTTGGATTCAACATCATTTGCAAGTGCAAGCAGCAGAATAAAAAGGAATTTGGACAGGTTTTTCTTTTTGGTAAATAGTGATTGAAAGGTTTTAAAGCGCTGTTGTGTGGGAGTGGGAGGGCTGGATTTTAACACTCTCCACCAGCACTCAGCTGATAAAGGAGCTGAGCAGGCTATGGTGTATTTGGGTTTCTTTTCCAGCTTGCTGTAATTTGTAGGGTGTATAGGGAGGGAGGGTAGATTTAGAGAGAAGGGAGATGGTGGAAAGAAGCAGCAAGAGGGGGAAGAGAGGGAAAAACATTTCTAGAGAAAGGTGGTGTGGGAGAAGGAGGGGGGAAAAAAAGGAAATGTAGAAGACAGGCAGGGAATTGATAAGGAAAGCAGAAGATAGAAGGGAGTGTGGTAGGTGAAATTCCAGAGTGGTGTAGGTTGGTAGCTGAAAATATCACATGACCAAATTAGTTGGGTATAAATGAAATGAGAACTGTGGGGTGGGAACTAAGTCCAGGTGGGAGCTATGAGGACACTGAATGAGGCTTGCCCTGTAAACTGTATGGAGTTGAGTATGCTGAAAAGACAGAAATCCAGAATTACATTGCATCTTTGGTGGATGTTGGGGCAATAAATTCTCTAATGCAGTGAATCATGACCGGGGGGGGGGGGCACAGAATACCAGGCCCATGGCTGAGGTGGGAAAAAATATATATAACTGGTAAAGATATGGCAATGTTGGAGTGCAAACAGGACTGGTAAAGAAATGGCAATTAAAGATATGTCAATTAATGATAGCAAACAGGTCTAGTTTAAAATATCTTAACAGTTACGCTATATTGGATTTTACTTTAAACATACAAATTAACATAGACATTGCTATAAAAACATACATACTAAACATTGAAAGTTAAGGTATTAGGCGTTGCGAAGCGTAGATTCAAATCACCTTGCTGGAGCCTTGGATACACAAGTCCAGGTGGGAGCTATGAGGACACTGTGAATGAGGCTTGCCCTGTAAGGCCAGGGTCAGACGAACGCATTTCTGACGTCCAGCGTCAAAACGTACGTTGGTGCGTGCGAAAGCGGTCAGACGATGCGCAATTCTGGACGTATTTCATGACTGAGCTGTAAAAAAAAAATAGAAAAATCCGATGAATCTAATTAATTGATGAATGAAAAATAAGGGGTAGGGTTATAAAAAGCCATTTTGGGTATGGTGGTGTTTTTCAAAGATGGATCCAGTACAAGTCTTTGTTTGCTGCAATGGGGTACCTGTACCTTAAGAGGAAGAGAAAGCGGCAAACCTGGGTTCATCAATTAAACGCTGCCAGACCCACGCATGGACACTTTGACGCTGTACAGGCCACTGCGAGAGAGGGACCCCGTGAAGTTTTTCAATTACATGCGGATGTTCATCCCCTCCTTTGAACTGTTGTCGCGGGTACGCGAGCCACTGACCAAGAGGGACACCAACTTGAGGGCCGCCATACCACCGGAGGAGATGCTGGTCATCACTTTGCGGTACGTACTGTCAAACACCTGCATACATGACATCGCTGCCAGTCACCTGACATGAGTGCATCATGTCTGTAGTCACATGCCCACTGTCACATGCATACACACACACACAGGCATCACATCACACGTACATAATCATAAATGACTCCAACAATGTAGTCCAAAATAATTATATAATATGAAACATGAAATAAAATAACAGTAATATATTCTCGACATATAACTTGTTTAATATATCCTGACCTTAAGTTAACATCAAACCAAATAACACATGACAAACAAAAATAAAACATATTCATGACATGTATCACAGATCATGATACCGCCGAGCATCTGGGTCATGAGGGCCGGTGGTGTGGCTAGAGCAGGACTCCGACTCTGTGTGTGGCCTGGCTCCAGGGGGCATGGCTGGGTGGGTGGACAGCACCTCACTGGGGAGGGAAGATCCACTGGCATTGGTGGATTGTGGCACAGCATTGTAACCGGCTGCATGATGGGGACGGGAAAGGATGTCGTCCAATATTGCCAGAGATCTGCGCCGGTACTCCACCTTCTCAGCCTCGCTCATCTTGTTGAGGAGGATCATACAGGAATTGAAGAATGACATGTCCATGGAGTCCGCAAGCATGCAGCGTTGGTGTGGATGGTTGGTTTGAGCCTCCATGAAGGTAACCATGACCTGCTCCAGGTCTGTAGCTGGTGCCCTTCTCTTCTGTGCAGGTCTGGTGCTGACCGTTGTTGCTGTACCTGCCACCTGTCCTGTCTCCACCTCCTCCAGTTGCGACTCTGCACCACCCCGGTTCACCTCCTCCTGGCAGCTGGCAGAACCTCCTGGCACCATGTGTTGGACCTGTGAGCCGGAGGTCGATGGCTGGTCGATGCTGCTGACGCTACTGCGCGGCTCCTGGGTCCTTTGGAGGAATGACAGTTGCTCTGTATAGATGTATCCACGGACCTTATTGGAACCAGCTCCAGAGCGCGCAGCCATGGCTTGCTTCTTCTGCACCCGCGTATAATTGTCGCGTACTGTGCGCCATTTGTTCGCCTCTTGTGCTGCAAAACATGAGTGTGACATTCGCTTGTGTTCATGGTATGTGATCATATTCAAACATTCTTGTTTTGTCTTCTAGGTATCTTGCTAGTGGATGCAGTTTGAAGGATCTGCATTATAACTTCCGCGTTGGCAGATCAACAGCTGGTGAGATTGTCCGCAAGGTGTGCCAAACCATATGGGAAACCATGAAGGACCAATGTTTGCCACAACCGACACACAAGGCATGTCTAGAAATTGCAGCAGGATTCTGGGAGAGCCAACTTTCCAAACTGCCTGGGAGCCGTGGATGGCAAACATGTCCGCATAGTGAAGCCACCGCACAGTGGCTCACTGTATCAGAATTATAAACATTACTTTTCCATTGGCCTACTGGCGGTGGCAGATGCCAACTATAGTTTCGTGTATGTGGATGTCGGTTCATACGGCAAGGACTCTGACTCCACACTGTTCAGGAACTCCACACTGTGGTATGAAATTGAGAGTGGGACCCTGAACATCCCCAGACCCGCACCATTGCCTGGCAGTGACGTGGCAGTCCCCTATGCCTTCATGGGTGATGAAGCATTCGGACTATCCACACACCTCCTAAGGCCCTACTCAGGGACACACCTGAATGTGAAGAAGCGGGTTTTTAATTATAGGCTGTCGCGGGCGAGACGGTATGTGGAGTGTACCTTTGGCATACTGACCAACAAGTGGAGGATTTTACATAGACCGCTGGATGTACAGGTTGATTTCTGTGTGGATATAGTCAAATGCTGTTGCATCCTACATAATTATGTGCGTGCCAGGGATGGTTTTAATTTTGATACCCTCACAGTTGTCGGTCTTGAAGATGATGTGAACGATGACATCATAGCTGTGAATAGATACAGCAACAGGTTTCGCGATGCTCTGTCTAATTCTTTTACTAGTGATGCAGGGCAGGTGCCCTGGCAGCTGGGGAGCATTTGAGATTTCACCCCAATGATTACATATTTGTTTTCGTTATTATTATTGAGATTGACATGTATGGGATTATGAATAAAATAATCAAATACTCACTCTGCATATGCTGCTCTTTCTCGGACCACGTATCATAATCAGGGTACACGACACGGGACACCACGACCCATGCGTTGGCCTTCTTCCCCTTGTCTTTGTACCTGTCGCAGGCCGTGTCCCATATCTCAGGATGCTCCCCCACAGCGCTGATCAGCCTCTCCACGTCGATCTCTGGTCCAGCAGACATTTTCGACAGTCGAAGGTACACTCCAACAAAACCTGGAAACTTTGGCTGTTTGGACGTGATGTAGGCCGCACAATAGCAGCGTCTGACGTCTCCTAATCACGCACACACGCTGCTATGCGGCCGCAGCGCAATCTGTACGTCTGTACTAGCGGTATCACGTTGTACGAAAAATGCCTTCAGTTGGCCGGTTGCGTGGACGCACTTTTGTACGCCCGTACTGCGTATATTGTCCGTCATGTGCTGCTACTACGGCCGTGATTTAGTGCGCCTGCACGCGCGTTCGCACTGCCCCAGTCTGACCCTAGCCTAAGCTGTATGGAGTTGAGTATGCTTGCTGGAGCCTTGGATACACAAGTCCAGGTGGGAGCTATGAGGACACTGAATGAGGCTTGCCCTGTAAATTGTATGGAGTTGACCGTCTGAAGTGGCTGCAGACTTTTCTGGCCTGGCTGAGAAGCTCTGCCAGCCCTGGGTACCTGGTTAGGAAATGCTGTACCAGATTTAGGACGTGTGCTAGGCATGGTACATGCGTCAACTTACCCAGGCGTAGGGTGGAGAGAAAGTTGCTGCCATTATCACAGACGACCATTTCCAGCTTAAGCTGGCATGGTGTTAACCATCTCGAGGAGGAACGGCCCTGTCCATGCTTGCTGTGTCTAAAGTCACAGGCACCTTGCTGCTGACTGCCTTTCCCAATGACTCCATAACATTGTCTTCCACGTGCTGGAATGGCTTGTGAAAAGAAATGGCGTTTTGGAACCTGCCACTGTGGTACAGCACATTCAGCAAATTCACGGAAGGAAGCAGAGTCCACCAGATGGAAAGGCAGCAGCTGTAATGCAAGTAATTTTGCTAAGCTGGCATTTAGACGCTGTGCTTGGATGGTTGGGACTATTTTTTTTCTTACGCTGGGGCAATGTAATCTGACTGCCTAAATCTTCAGCTGATGGGATGCTGTTCATTGTGAGGAAGGATCTGGTACATCCATTACTGTAGCATTATCCCTGTCATTGGAGGTTGGAGTCAATGACATGGCAGGACATATAGTGGGGTAGAGACAGGTGAGGAGGACCTACACAAAGTTTTGCACCAACGGGATGCGTGGCAGGTGGTCATGTCGCCTCAAGCATGTGGTACCCAAGCGTCCGGTGTCTTTCCCACGCTTGAGCCTCATCTGACATAGCTTACAAATAGCAACGGTGTGGCCTGCTGCATATTTCTTAAAGAACTCCCAGGCAGCAGAGTTCCTGGATGTGTGCTTTGAGACAACAGCGCTCTGCACCTGAGCAGCTCTGACATATGATGCCTTGGACTGGCTAGTGCTACGGTTGGTCATAGAGGACGTTGTGCCTCCTCACTTGACTCCTCTGTTCGATCAGGCACCCAGGTGGAGTCAGTGACCTCATCATTGTCATCACCCCCTATCTCCTCGTCACTGGAGCCAACTTGGCAGTATGCTGCAGCTGCTGGGGCAACATGAGTGCCAGTTATTTGTGTCATCACTGGCACCCCCTTCCTCTGATTATATTTCCTTCCTCAACCTTAGATTGAATCAGAGCACTGGTTGCTGCGCATCCTCGCGCAGCATGTCACTGTCATTGTAGTCAAACAATTCAGCTGACTCCTCCGTGTGTGATAGGCTACGGCAGGAGTAGCTGTGGACATGGAGGCTGCATTAGATGCTTTGGCAGCTGAGGTGGACTGTATAGCACTACAAGCCTGGCTGGCAGAGGACTCGGAGGATGAGGATGGCCTGGTTAGCCAATCCACCAAGTCCTCTGTATGTTGCTGCTTAAGACGGCCAGCACCAGTTAGAAAGGACAAGCGTGCCCCTGCAGAGGATGCACCACATCCACGACGACCAGAGGCACAGCCTCCCGACACAGAGGCTGCTTGCCCTCTTATCTGTGCCTGGGAGCGTCTGCAAGTCCTTTTTGGTCTTTCTGACATGGTGAGTGATATATAGATTAAAGATATACAGAACTCTGGTATAACTCAGACACCCTGATAGCTGGTAGCTAAGACACAGATTACAATTCCCAGAAACCTCCTATAAATCAGTGAGACCCCCTGATGGGTGGCAGTGAGAACACCGATTACAATTCCCAGATATTTTGTAGAAATGAGACCCCCCCCCCATAGCTACTGACAGTGAGAACACACACTAACAATCTCCTCTCAAACACATGCTGAAGGCTGTGTGAAGCCTTTATATAGTGTGCTACAGGACTTAGCTCTGAGCCCATGATTGGGCAAAAGTTGCACATAGTCTTGCACCTAAACTGTGATCAGGTGCAGGCTGTAGCCAATTACAAGCTTCAGGCCAGTGGGAAAGTGCATTGTGGGTGAACATGCTGCGAACACGTGGAAATGGTCGAAGTTCGAAAATACGAACTGGCGATTTGTTCGAATCGAACTCCGAACACATCGAACAGCTCGTCCCTAATCCTGTGGTCCTACAACTCAGGCAGTTGCCACAGCCAAAAAAGCCTTGTTTGCTAAAAAAAAAAATGTTTTTGGTTTTAGATTTTTTTTGCTCCTCTAAAAATGATTCATGGATTCTCCAAGATATCTTTTTTAAGTCAGGATCTTCACGTAGGACAGGCCAGTATTTTAAGAATTCTTCTAAAACTATTATGATTCGTGTTAAAATTGCATGAGCGGGATTCCGATATTTGCTTCTTGTCTTTTGTTTTATGGAAGTTTTTTTTTTTTTTTTTTTCCCCTTTCTATATTTAAGACCTCATTCTTTGCTCTTTTCAATTTTTCTTAATCATATCACTTCCTTAAATTGATCTTTTAAGGAATTCTGCTTGCATAGACAAGTCTTCCTTTTCCGTACAATTTCAACGAATTTGGAATTGGCCTTTTGGGTACTCCTTCCAGCCATTGTTTCATATGGCAACGTTCAGTCTCTATGTAGCTGTTAACATTGACTAACTTTATCCTTTCACTGCTGAGGCATTTCCCGCCTCTGTGCTGTGGTCATTTTTACTGGTTTTGCTCATGTTTAAACGTGTTTTGAAGGCTTATTTTAGTATATGACCCAGACATATTATATAGTGTTCTTTCCGTCAGACTCGCCAGATTCATAATGTCATATGTATACATCATGACCTCTGTATATAACAAAAAATGCAATAATATGAATTTTCAATAATTTACAACGTGTAAAGTGTTTTTTTTTTTTCACATTTTAACATGCGAGCAATTGCGGTTATATTTTGTATGGGGTGCGCTTGTTAAAAAAATTAGAAATGGGGTCTCGTTTTTTTTTTTTTTTTTGGAAAATTACGCGATTTTTAACGTACCGCATACAAAAATCGTTAGTGCAGCATCATTGTTCACATTATTGAAATGGGAACAATATTGCATTAACGAACCAAACAAAGGCGAAACCTTTTAAATTTTTTTATTTTAAAACTTTTTTCATAGTCATGTTTGGTATTGTTGGAACGGCCATGCTCTGGCCGATCCAACAATATCAAACATTAACCCCTAACTGCCACAGATCGGGAGATGGGGGGGGTTCATTGGAACCCCCCCCCATCTCCACCATTGGTGGCAGTTAGGGGTTAACTCCAGGACTGGCATCATCGTGCTATGCACGTTGACGCCAGTCCTGAGGGGGCATTCCCGGAAGCTTGGCCGACATCCAAGATGTCGGCCAGCTCCGGGAAAGGATCACGAACTGGCGCAATTCCAGGTACTGTTAGGAAGGGCAGGCTGTGCCCTTCCAAACGGTGCCTGGGATTACCCCCTGCACCCCGGCGATCGGGAGGGAGGTCTGCAGGACCTCCCCCCCCCCCCCTTTCAGGCACCACCTCCGCACATGCGGGGGGGCGGCCTGAATTAGATGTCACTGCGCTGCCGCAATGACATCTAATTGTGCCGGCGGCACAATGTGTCCACATTAGGTTTGAAGCTTCCCATTCTACACATGCCGATAATTAGTATAGGCTTTGTTCAGGAATTTCATATTTAGTATTTATCCTTATGACGATACTCCTTAATAAAGGAATTCCTTCATATTTATTTTCCAATCTGGGTATAGATTGTCCTAATACAGCACCTGTTCTCTCATTTTATTTTCGATTTATAGCAGCCACATTTGGATCTCTTCCCTCTTTTCTTTGGATTTACATCCATATTTTAACTAATAGAATGTGTTAATGAATTTAATATTTATTTAGCGCTAATAATGCTTGTGTGATATAACCTCCGTACAAGCAATCCATGCATGTTTGCACTCACAGATGTTGCCATCTGAACAAAAACAGTAATACGATATTGGAATTTAGATTTATGTACTGTATTGCGTATGAAACTGTACTTAGTGCCTTCAGGATAGAGACAAAGTCCCCCTTCCTTTTAATGATGTAAGGCATCTTTTGAGATATTGCGTTAAAAGGTAAACTATGGTGTATATAGGATTCCTTTTAACTGTATACACGCATGTGTAAATCGAAGCCGACTATCCGGAAGTAAGGAGAAATAGATCGATGCAAAAGCGTAATTGGCAACACAGCTATTTAAAGTGAGCTTGTCATCTTCAAAACTACACCCACTGAAGCTGTGTCCAGCAAAACGCGTTTGGTGTATTTCAGGTTTTTACATTTGCCTTTAATAAACCCATTGCGGATTCCAAATACCCTGAGTATTCGTTGTTGGAAATCCTGGGGGAACATCACTGCTAGTCTCCGGCTTCTTTGGAGTCCAAGATGGGGAATGGGTGTCTCTTAAACCCACAGACTGTCTTACGTTTGGTGCCTTTAGTAGAACAGGCACCACCAAATGTGAGTAGAATTCCCTCACTTATCTTTTCTGCTTGTTTAGAAAAAACAGTCTGCACATAGCACTTTGTTCCTCAAAAAAAAAAAAAATACTGATTCCTGGTTCAAGAGATTCCTATGGAAATTCAGTGCTTGCACCCAGCACCAATCTTAGTTCCTTATTCAGCGGATTTGGGGATTTCTAGCTTCTGGTTGCTAGAGGCGGATGCACTCACAAACTTGGTAATTATCTTTTTATTGAACCTTTTATTTTTGGACTCCTAGGATCAAATTGACTTTACCAACGTGAATTTACTTGCTTAATGATCACCATTTATAATATTTGTCGCACTTTGTGCAATCTAAATTTTGCAATATAGTGTTTGCATGAGAACACTTGTATGCTTCAGCAGTTTGTTCCACAAGAGGGCACTGTCACCTTGCGTGAAATCCATTTAGGATACATTTAGTAACTATTGTATAGAGTTACAGTATTCCTGTTAACTTTTACACATTATAGAACACAAATCTATGCATTGCAATGACCACTTGAGACACTTTTATAGCACTTTAATGCAATATATGGAATTAGCCTGCACTTTGATCAATGCCACTTTATTATTCAATACTGCACAGGATTTGCACTGTATTACATAAAACACCCTAAACCATAACTGGTCGAAAAGAGCGGTTATATTGAGTTCTCGACTATGGAGTCCTGCCCTGCACTTTACGTAATTCATGAAATGCATATTTTTTTTCCTGGAGTACAAGGAATAGATCCATTAGTGACGCCACTTGCGCACACACCTGTACAAAAGCCTCTCAACAGTAGATCTCCCTTTATCCTCTGCTCGACATCCAGAGGGGTTCAGACCAGGAAAATCCAAAATTGTGGATAAATGCGTTTGTTTTTAGTTTATATACTTGTATAAAAGTAAATATTAAGTGCATCAGATGCGTTTCGCCCTCAAGTGCAACAGGCTTCATCAGTGAATAAAACATTAAGGTAACTAAGGCTGGGGTCAGACCAGCGCACTTTTAACGTGCGTTCTGGCGCACATAATTACGGCCGCACTAGCAGCAAATGACGGGCAATGACAGCCAATATACGAAGTACGGTCGCACGAAAGTCCGGCCGCGCAACGCAAGTGGAAAACTAACGCATTTTTTCGAGAACGCTGAACCGCTAGTACGGACGTACAGAGTGCGCAGCTGCGGCATAGCGGCGTGTTTGCGTGATTAGGAGACATCAGACGCTGCTCATATCCGGCCAACATAACGTCCAGACACCCAAAGTTTCCTGGTTTGGATCCGTAAAAAATCACGCACGAAAATGCGCATCGTATGACCGTTTTCACGAATTCCGTGAAAAAATACGTCAATTCGTTCGGATGCACTTTTTTACATTCGCGTGTAAAAATGCTTTCGTCTGACCCTAGCCTTACCCCTTTAATCCTCGTCTTCATTGGGTAAAGTCCGCAAGGGTACTTCCGACACGTAGTGATGTCAGTGCATCACATGGTGTGGGTCCTCCGCAATCGTTTCTTGGATGTTTACGGTGCATCGAGATGCTTTTTCATCTTTGTTCTGTGTATATGGGGCTCCCGAATTAAAGTCCTTATGATGGCTGAGTATCGGAGTGGTCTTCGCAGGAAGTCTCTGTTCAATGTACACAATTTATGCAACCATCTCGTGCACAACTTGAAAAAGATTTAAACGTGACATTGATCATTCCACGAATGTCATTGCAATTCTATTCTGTCTGCAACAGACCAACATATTGGACAATGCATTTCAAATACTTAAGATACATACTCGTAAAACAACCTGTACAAATAGTTACTCCCAACTAAAACCAATACAGTGAAGGTAACACAATCTAAAAAAATATGAACTCCAGTTGTTGGTCTTTAATCTATTCCTGGATTTTCCAAATCTTATTGTTCATACGTCCAATGATTTCTACAGACGTGTTTTATGAACAATAAGACTTTGTCTTTAATCTATTCCTGGAGTTAATAAATATATATTTTTTTAGTTTTGCCATCACTGTAGTATTGGGTTTTAGTTGGGAGTAACTATTTGCAGAAGTTCATTTTATATTCACTCCCATTGGTTTTATTTCGTCATAAAACAACCTGTATTTTCTGTTTCATAACCAAAATCAGTGTAATAAATAAGGACCTATAATTTATGGTATTTAACTCCTGATATTCTCATTGTCATGCCCCATGACTGTTTATTTGTAATATTTTAATGTTATGTGTTGAATCAGCCTTTTGCTGCTTACAGCTATTTTTTCATGGACATTTTGTTCCTCCCGGGCTCCCTTAGCCTTGCTGTATCCAGCTAGCTCCACCCCTTTTTGTTCAGTCTAGTTCTGAGGTACTTACTGGTCACCTAGCAGCCATCTTTGCTCAATGCTGGACAGAACTAATGTCTCTTCACCTGCATTGCTGTACACGATTACAAAGATTGTCTGATCATTAAAGGTTTTCAACTGGATTCATCTTTTTACGTGTCAGTTTTGCGGAGTTGATGCTGTCTGAACTTTCGTGTGAGTACTGGTCAATACAGACTTTGTTAGTCTCCAGCACCCACGCGTCACAGCTTTGCTACCGAGGCCGAATACATATGCTATATAAATGGCATAACTCAAAATCTGAGTTGAGACCTTCTGGCAGCCGAGTATTAAATTAATCTCCGGTCTTTTCTTGATGAAATCTTCACAACTCCAGTTCCTGTAGACCTTTTTCAATGCTAGAAAAAGGACCCCTTCTGGATTACATCTGTGGCTTTCTTTAAAGTGTGCAGATCCGTATTTGCATCTCACATGTTTGTTTATTCTAATATATAGGGGTCTAGTGGTTCTACCTATATTAATCCACACAGGCATATAAAAACTTTAAATCATATTCTTCGTGTGGCAAGTTAGAACTTGTTTCAGTTTAAAAGTACCTAATTTTTCAATGTATCTTTCCCCAACTTCATATTTCTGCATCCATAAACCCATTTTTAAGATGGAAGGTGTTGTCTTTTGGCTTATCCTTATGACTTTGAGTAGTCTTATAATTTTTGGGGTTTCACCTAATATTTGTTCCAGATCTTTGTCTTTTACCAGGATGGGCCGTGATATTTTTTAACTCTTCTGTGTATCATTATTAAAGTCATAAATGAAAGGTACTGTTTCTCCTATATTGTCTGTCTTATGTTTTATACGGTGTTTCTAGTCGATCTCTCTAGGACACTCTTTATATTCTTTTCAGCAATCTCTTGCTATAGCCTTTTTCACATCTTTTAATTGTTCCGCTTGTTTAATGAATTCCTTGTCTGTGCAGTTGTCTTATTCTAGTTAGTTGACTTTTTTTTTTAGGAATGCTGTTAAGCCATACATGTGAGTGGCAGCTAATGTAATCTATAAAATTACTCACGTTTACTGGTTTGAAAGAAGTCTTAGATGTCAATGTGTTTTATCGATCGTGAGATCTAGAAAATGAATAGTGGTATTACTATTTTGGATTTCCAGCTCAATGACCCTATCATTGTTTAGATGTTTAATAAAATTATCAAGGCTTTCATCCCTTCCCTTCCAGATGAAGAACATATATCTCCTATAGCGCACCAGGGTTTTCACCCAGTCAGCCACATCTGAGATATAAAAAGTGGGAGGTACTCCAGTGGCGCAGAGGGAGGTAATTTGCGTTGAGGCTCCGTGTAAATGCGAAACGGAAGTATTTAAGCACAGTCTAGGAACAGACCAATGGTAAAGTGCTATCTTAAGTGTACACTAGAAAAAGTGTAATGCAATCGAAAGTGAATGCAATCGAAAGTGCATATGGTGCAAACGGCTAAAAAAGGACTGACTAGGAGCACAGTCTAGGAACAGACCAATGATAAAGTGCTATTTTAAGTGTATACTAAAAAAAGTGCAAATGCAATCAAAAGTGCATATGAAGCAAATGACAGCTAAAAACGTTGTGCACGTTATAGAGCGTACTGCGGAAAGTGTTAAATATTCGTAAAAGCACATAAAAAGGACATAAACACACACTTGTGCGAAGTGCAATTGAAATGGCACAAAAATGGTAATAAAAATAGTCCAGAGATAGTGCAAAAAGTCTAAAAAGACAGTCTTATTCGTGAGTGAATAAAAGGAGGGCTTATTGATAACTGTATAGGCCTCTCACTTATAGTGGGAACTTGAGTGGGAAACTACAAATGGCGCCTGTCGATGAGGTTAGAGCAGTAGTGCTACCGCCTTTCAAATGGGTCAAATGGGATGGGTCAAAAAGGTCTCTGATGTTAAACCTTCGCTTTTAAGAGATAACAGACTGTGTTCAAAGTGGTCTATAGATGTCCATATACTAAAATGAAAAAGGTTTAAACAAACACTTAAAATTGTAGGTCTCCTAAGAAAAAATGGTAGAGATTGATGACCTAGGGAGATGGATGTGAGACTGTAACCTTTGCCATCCAGGGGTAGGATTCCTGGGTAACTGGATGGCAAGGTGGGGGTGAGAAATATCGTTTAACCCTCTGATGGGTAGTGGGGGCAAATGTAAATGGGGAAGTCAGAGTGTAAGGAACCATGACTAAGGGAGGGGTGCTGCTAATAACAGTACCCTAAAGGTGGGTAACTGGTAAATGAGTAGAGGCAGAGGGGGCGCCTGTCTAGTATGGATAGTCGGGATGCTTGATCAAGTCGGAAGGAAGCGATAGGTGACAGGCTATAGAGGCACTATAGGTAGAAGGGAGTGGTGCTGTATGCGTTTGAGGGGACTGCTAATGGTATCAGAGAAAATGGCAAAGTTCAAAGTCCATATTTAAACCTGTGGGATGTAGTGTATTGAACTCGTAAATACATTTCATCTCCTCTTGCCCTATTTTTTTAGCCAAGTCCCCTCCTCTTCTGTTCCTAATTCGTTTGATGGCCATAAACTGTAGATTTTGTGGATCGCAGTTGTGAGATTTTTTAAAATGGGCTGGGACACTGTGTGTCTCTATGCCTTTTTCGATGTTCCGTATGTGCTCCCTAATCCTCACTCCGAGGGCTCTTGTTGTCCTCCCAATGTATTTCAGCCCGCATGGGCAAATGAGCAGGTAAATCACATTGGATGTGAAACATGTGAGAATATCCCTTATCTTCCAAACTCCTCGCCTGTTTTCAACGGTGGTAATGTGTCTTTTTTTTATTGCCTGTGCTTCTGCAGCTGATGCAATTTCCGCAACCAAAAAAGCCACTATTTTGTTTGAAAGGGTTATTCAAGTGTTGTGTTCTTCTAGCCACATATTCACTGGTGGTAAGTTTTGATCGTAGGTTTTTTGCTCCTCTACAGATGACTCTTGGTTGTGAGGGTAAAATGTCCTGCAATAAGGGATCCTCACGCAGGATTGGCCAGAATTTCTTAATGATTTTACGAAAATCTCTATCCTGCTGGCTATAGGAAAATATAAACGGTACAGTCGAGTAGTCAGGACCGGTGGTTTTATCCTTGTAGTCCAAGAATTCTTCTCTGTATGAGCGCAATTTCATTTTCCGTTGTCTCCAGTTGGGTTTTGTCATAGCCTTTTTCAATGAATTGTGATTTGAGTCTACTTACTTGGGAATTAAAATCGGTATGTTTGGAGCAATTCCTTTTGATTCTTATAAATTGACCCCTAGGTACTCCTTCCAACCATCTCTTCAAGTGGCAACTATTCTTGTTTATATAACTATTAGTGTCCACCTTTTTGAAGAAGGTCTTGGTATTAAGGGCGTTCCCTTCTGTGAAGATGGTGAGATCCAAATAGTCTATGGTAGTGTGACTCCAGGTGCTTTCTAATTGGATGTTATGGTCTTTCATGTTCAATTCGCCTAAGAAGGCAGTAAGGTCCTCCTCTCCCCCTTTCCAGATCAAGAAAATATCATCTATATATCTTCGCTATAAGATGATATTGTTTTCTCGCCCTTCGGTAATGTTCTCCTCCCAGTTACTCATGTAAAGATTAGCGAAGCTGGGGGCGAACCTCGTTCCCATCGTGTGCCCTTCGTTTGGAGATAGAAATCCCTATTAAAGGAGAAATAATTATTCTCTAATATGAGTTTTATCCCTTCCAGTATAGCTTTTACAGAGAAAATGGAGAAAGCCCTTACCAAACTCGAGGAAGAACTTATTAAGAAAAAAAGGAAAAAATACACTAGGGATAAACAGGATTATGAGAAGGGCAATGTATGGAGATTAGAAATTAAGACAAAGGCAGCAGAAGAACAGGACGTTTTCGAAGACGATCCTGATCACATGGAAAACCAGAACAACAACGAACTTACCCCTAGAAACCCCGCCAGACATCCATCTTACCGACGATTTAGAGGGACACCACCCCGGGATCGTGTACGATCATACAGAAGCACCCGTGTCTATGACAAAAGACCATGGATCAATAACTTGCAGAGGAATAACCAAAGACGATATAACGGACCGAGAGAAATCAACCAATACGAAGCATACGGGGGATACAGAGGAAAAGTCATACAACAGCAGAATTGGAAACCCGAATATAGACACCCCAGAAATAATCACACACAGACAGAACAGACAGATAAGAGGAACACCCTATAAAAGAAGGATCTTCCAATCCCCAAAAGTGAGTGTCTATCAATCTAATAGATACAATAGCATCAGGAATAATGAAACAGAGGAACGCAAGGACCTCAATGAGGTTTTTCACCCAGCCACGCCGAAAGATCAGAGGAAGAGGAGGCTGGAACAAACCCAGCAAGATTGGCATCCAGAACTAAGAAAAATGGGAGAAAAAAGAGACGTGGACTCATCCAGATCCCCAAGCAAAAAAGCAAGGATAGATTAAGAGGCAAGAGAGGAGGAAGGAAGAGAAAAAGAACCCAAATTAGATCTAAACCCGAACCACAACCAAAAGAAAATGATGGTATTTTCAACCTATCAGAAAAAATCCTCACGACAGATCAACAGCGAGTTTTAAGTAAAGGGCTTAAATTTGCACCCACGCAAAAATTTAATCATTTCTCCACCTACAGAAGTTTAAAAGAAAACTCTGTTTAAAGAAATACTTTCTTAAAAACCCACTCGAAAGGACACCACAGTTACAATACTACAAACACACAGATCTAAAGGAGAAATCCAAATTTTATCCTAGATCTATGATATCACCAGAAATCTCAACTTTTGAGAAGATGGTCACCAGAGAAATGGAACAAATCAAGATGGGTACGAAAAACAACCTCTCGAAAAAAGAGAGAAAAGCCTTAGATGAACTCAGAGAGGATGATTCCATTGTAATCAAACCGGCAGACAAGGGAGGAGGCATAGTTATCCAAAGCGCAGAACGCTACGAAAGAGAATCCTTAAAAATCCTTGATGACCCAGAAACGTATAAAAAATTAAAGACCCCACGTACGATATTAGTCAAATTCCATCAATACCTGGATGAAGGAGAAGCAACGGGCATCCTCAATGACAAAGAACACAAGTATTTGAAGATTCTACATCCGCAGAGACCCACCTTTTACCACCTCCCGAAAGTCCACAAAGACAAAGAGAACCCTCCAGGGAGACCCATCATTTCCGGCGTGGATTCCATATCCAGCAGAGTTTCTGAATACATAGACAAGCTACTACAGCCCTTAGTGCTTAAAACCAGATACCATCTCAAGGACACCCTTAGTATCATAAAGGAACTGAAAATGACACCGTGGCAGGAGGATTTTATCCTTGTCACATGTGATGTGAAAGCCCTTTATAGTAACATTCCGCACAAAGAAGGAATAGAATCCATAAGCAAATACCTAAAGGAAGAAAAAGACATCCCCACCGAGCAAAAGGACTTTATACTGGAAGAGATAAACTCATATTAGAGAATAATTATTTCTCCTTTAATAGGGATTTCTATCTCCAAACGAAGGGCACAGCGATGGGAACGAGGTTCGCCCCCAGCTTCGCTAATCTTTACATGAGTAACTGGGAGGAGAATATTACCGAAGGGCGAGAAAACAATATCATCTTATATCGAAGATATATAGATGATATTTTCTTGATCTGGAAAGGAGGAGAGGAGGACCTTACTGCCTTCTTAGGCGAATTGAACATGAAAGACCATAACATCCAATTAGAAAGCACCTGGTGTCACACTACCATAGACTAGACTATTTGGATCTCACCATCTTCACAGAAGGGAACGCCCTTAATACCAAGACATTCTTCAAAAAGGTGGACACTAATAGTTATATAAACAAGAATAGTTGCCACTTGAGATGGTTGGAAGGAGTACCTAGGGGTCAATTTATAAGAATCAAAAGGAATTGCTCCAAACATACAGATTTTAATTCCCAAGTAAGTAGACTCAAATCACAATTCATTGAAAAAGGCTATGACAAAACCCAACTGGAGACAACGGAAAATGAAATTGCGCTCATAAACAGAGAAGATTTCTTGGAATACAAGGATAAAACCACCACAGGTCCTGACTACTCGACTGTACCGTTTATATTTTCCTATAGCCAGCAGGATAGAGATTTTCGTAAAATCATTAAGAAATTCTGGCCGATCCTGCGTGAGGATCCCTTATTGCAGGACATTTTACCCTCACAACCAAGAGTCATCTGTAGAGGAGCAAAAAACCTACGATCAAAACTTACCACCAGTGAATATGTGGCTAGAAGAACACAACACTTGAATAACCCTTTCAAACAAAATAGTGGCTTTTTTGGTTGCGGAAATTGCATCAGCTGCAGAAGCACAGGCAATAAAAAAAGACACATTACCACCGTTGAAAACAGGCGAGGAGTTTGGAAGATAAGGGATATTCTCACATGTTTCACATCCAATGTGATTTACCTGCTCATTTGCCCATGCGGGCTGAAATACATTGGGAGGACAACAAGAGCCCTCGGAGTGAGGATTAGGGAGCACATACGGAACATCGAAAAAGGCATAGAGACACACAGTGTCCCAGCCCATTTTAAAAAATCTCACAACTGCGATCCACAAAATCTACAGTTTATGGCCATCAAACGAATTAGGAACAGAAGAGGAGGGGACTTGGCTAAAAAAATAGGGCAAGAGGAGATGAAATGTATTTACGAGTTCAATACACTACATCCCACAGGTTTAAATATGGACTTTGAACTTTGCCATTTTCTCTGATACCATTAGCAGTCCCCTCAAACGCATACAGCACCACTCCCTTTTACCTATAGTGCCTCTATAGCCTGTCACCTATCGCTTCCTTCCGACTTGATCAAGCATCCCGACTATCCATACTAGACAGGCGCCCCCTCTGCCTCTACTCATTTACCAGTTACCCACCTTTAGGGTACTGTTATTAGCAGCACCCCTCCCTTAGTCATGGTTCCTTACACTCTGACTTCCCCATTTACATTTGCCCCCACTACCCATCAGAGGGTTAAACGATATTTCTCACCCCCACCTTGCCATCCAGTTACCCAGGAATCCTACCCCTGGATGGCAAAGGTTACAGTCTCACATCCATCTCCCTAGGTCATCAATCTCTACCATTTTTTCTTAGGAGACCTACAATTTTAAGTGTTTGTTTAAACCTTTTTCATTTTAGTATATGGACATCTATAGACCACTTTGAACACAGTCTGTTATCTCTTAAAAGCGAAGGTTTAACATCAGAGACCTTTTTGACCCATCCCGGCATCTAGAGCGCCCTTTCTCCGGAGAAACTGAAACCGATGAACCGATTGGCCGATCGCGGACATGTGACCGGACAACCTGAGGACCAATGATCTCCACCGCAACGCGCATGCGCAAAAACGGTCAAACCAAAACGAAAGTAAACAGTAACTACCGAATACTGCATAAAAGCCGGACCAACACTAAAGGGGCTATCCAGCTGAAGAGGCCAGTTCTACCTGGCGAAACGCGTCCTGGACCCCCTTTATTTGATTTTATTTTGTTGTTATACTTTGTACAACCATTGTTGTCATTTTATTTAATTGGCCATTAAAAACCTTTTTTTCCCTTAAACCCTGTATCCAAGTCCTTCCAGGCCCAGTTTTCTCTCCCGCAGGACAGAATCCAGCTATTGCACAGCGAGGACTTCAGCCCAGCGGAGGCCGTAAGCCTAAGGCAAAAACAAGGAACCGATCAGCGGTGGGAAAAGAAGGGAGCCCAGCCGCCTATACAGGCTGGGGAGGCTTTCCCGAGTGAGCGTGGTACTATTACCGGCTCAGGACCATGTGAGTTGCCATCGTTTTACCTATTCACTTTAAGTCATTTGTTTAATGCACTATTCTGCAACTCTATCCCTTCCCTCGAGGTCCTGCTCCGACTAGAAAAAGAAAAAAAGAAATAATTTCCACATTTTGGCCACAAGGTGGCAGTAGAGGATAAAGAACATTTTTCCTTCACTCCAAGCTATCCACCGGGAGACACTGACTACTGTTCTCCTTCAACCACAAGGTGGCACTAATCACTGAAGGATTATTATTTTTTCAATCCTCTCGGACATTCTATTTTTCAATCCCCCCCGGACATACTTATCTTATTTTGTACGCTGCCAAGCACATATCTCTGGTTAGACGTCCCTATTTTCATGCTGCCGTAGCACGCACTTTTATGCTGCCGTAGCACGTATCTCTGGTCGGGCGTCCCCATTTCAACAGCATCGATTGTCCACACTAATAGAAGCATACCCCTATGTTCAAGTTCCATAATTGTATTATGTTTAATTCCACAATTGTATTATACTAACTATATTATGCATCTGTGTCTACCAACAAATATTTTTGTATGAACTCCATGCTATAACTGTATAAACCTGTATCACAGATCCTTACCAAGAGCTTGCTATTTATACAGCCTTATACACCCACGGCATTCACTTCTACCAGACTTACGGATGTTATATGCACGAATAGATTATTTTGTATTACATTTCTGTGCTTAAGAGCTTGTTCAACCAGGAACATTCACCCACATTTCTCCAGTCAGAGAAATTCCTAAGTGCAGCGCCCATTCAGGATTATCCCTCTTTCTCTCACTTATAGTGTCCGTGTACGAAGATCCTCCAAATGGGGGAGAAATGGATCTTATCCTTGTTGTCCTATTGGATTCTGCGTTCTAGTAGATTCCACGTTCTCGTAATAAAAGAGAAAAATAGTGCAATATTGTCTAGATATATTAGTTGTGGAAGGATGCAAGAAAAATGCACACTTACACTTTCCAGAGCCTATATGGTCCAGGCTCTGGTTCGAAATGCACTGGGCCAAATATAGAGTGGCCCCTTCCCTTCTTTTGAAATTATTGTTCACCTCGGATATAGAAAAACAAGGTATTCATAGCGCAACTTGAATGGTGACTAGGTACATTGGTAGAAATAGTTAGTCTCACTCACTGATGGTGGAGCCTTGTTCCAGGCTCGACTTAATGGAATGCAGTGCTCCTTTGCTCGGTGGGCACCGTCACCTCTTTAGCTGCACCTCTTTAGCGGTCTTCTACTGGCTCAGAGGGTAAATGAAGTAAATAGACCAAAAAAAAGCAGCAAAACCACGAATTGGTACGTTAAAATAACGTGGTTTATTAAGAAAATCTAAAAGGGGGAGAGGAAGGGAAAAAAAGAGAAATGATAATGGTGGAGGATACGCGTTTCGGCAGCTCACGTGCCTTCATCAGTCCATAAGAGAAAAAAGGGGCAATCAGAGGCATTCCACAGGTCTTCCTTTATATAGATACAATAGGTTTTCAATTAGGGTGTGTCTAATCGTTTACTTCCGGGTTCAAGGGTAGCCCAATCACATAGTGAGTGTATCCAATGTGGTGATGTATTTAAACATATAAGCTATACAATCCGATCGTATGTTACAATGCATAAAATTT
Source organism: Leptobrachium leishanense (assembly GCA_009667805.1). Taxonomy (NCBI): domain Eukaryota; kingdom Metazoa; phylum Chordata; class Amphibia; order Anura; family Megophryidae; genus Leptobrachium; species Leptobrachium leishanense. The sequence goes on from CM019066.1 coordinate 18,832,638, forward strand.
CGTATTTTTTAATCTTTCGTTCGGTTATTTACGAACTCGCAGACCTATTTTTGTAAATCAGAAGGACTTCTGGGTTCGTAGGTCTCCTATTCTCCGGGTCAAATTAAGAACATGGCGTTGCGTTCCAGCGCCTAGCGCTTGCGTTCCATCTATGATACGATTGGCGTGCAAAGTTCGGTATTTCGATCAAACTTAAACATACGAAAAACATGCGATAGAGTGATAAAACGAACTCTATACGAAAGAATAAGAAAAACATAGGGTTGCGTTCCAATATCTGGAACTTGCGTTCCATCTAACATTATGACAACTAGCGTGTAAAATTCGATGTTCCGATCAGACTTCGCATTACCAATACCACAAAAATATAGTGAAATAATTCTTGGGGTGGGACTTATCACTTCTTAATGTTTAAAAAACGAAATAAATAATCGTATAATATATGAAGAATGTACAATAAGAAAAATAAAAATAAAACGAGTCGAGTATTGCACGTAAAATACATTGTTGGGGGCATACTTAAAAATATGTGCAGAAATTAAAAATATATATGTATATGTATGGGCTAAAGGAGGGCATTGTGTAATAAGCAGATGTCTAAAAAATATATATAGAAATTGATAAAATCTATATAAAAACTATATAAAATCTATAAAAGAACTTGCAGAAAGGGAGTATGTATAAAAAACAGATGTTGTATAGGACTTCATATGTAAATAAAAACGGAAATAGTGGTGGAAACTAACCAAGGAAATGGCATCGCTCAAAGTTAGCATTTAAACCTTGTGGGTGTAATGAACCTAAATTAAAAATCCAGCTCATTTCCTCTTTCCCGATCAGTTTGTCAAAATTGCCACCTCGCCATGGAGTTTCAACTTTTTTTATTCCGATGAAAATCAGCCCAGCTGGATTCATGGCGTGTTTGAGTTTAAAGTGTAACGGGACACTGGTTATCGTTTCCATTCCGGATGTGTTCCTGTATCCGTATCTGAGATATATTCTGACTCCCATTGGGACATAAAGATATTGGCATAACTATGCGCAAACCTGGTGCCCATAGTTGTACCCTTTTGATCCTCGTACCAAAATAATTATTTGAGGATAAAATATATGCTGTTCAGGATGAATTTGAGAGATATATATATATTCAACCACCTTACACCCCTTGACGTGGGGAATACTGTATAAAGATCTTACATCACAAGTAACCAACTGATATCCTTGTTTCCATACAATAATATTTAATTTTTGTAATAGATCCATGGTGTCCTTAAGTTATGTTGGCGTATTTTGCACCAATGGTTGTAACATTAGATCAATGTATTGTGATTGAGTTGTGATGGAGTGTATGCCTGAAATAATTGGGTGTCCCGGTGGGTTGAGGGGATCTTTATGAATCTTAAGTAGATAAAAGATTAACTTTTGGATAAAATAGTTATTTAATTAATGTTCACTTAGAATATCTGAATAACCTTTCTTCAGTAACTCAAAAAAAATTGTGTCTGTTTGGTAGGATTTAATGTCATTTTCATAGGTATCATCATGTTGTCGAAGAGCTTCTTGATTTTGTCTCAAAGGGGAGTATTACAATTCCCCCCCCTCGTTATCTGCCGGCTTAATTACAATAGTGGAATCTTGCCTTAAGCAATTAAGGGCAGATCGATAAGCTTTGCTTAAATTGTTTTACTTTTCATCTTATCTACCTGTCATAAACCTAAAATCACTCGCATTTCTTCAGAAATCTAATTTTTGGGCAAAACCTGATTTATTTATTCCCCCTTTTTAATTTGGGGGTGAGTGAATTGTGATGTCTGGGTCCTCTATTGGATTTTTCAGAATTTGAGACGTTTACATTGACATTTTTTAAAATCTACATAGTTGGAATTTTGTCCACAGGCACACTAGGGGCAAACTTAAGCCCCTTGCCAAGAACTTAGAGTGAGGGTCTCTTGCTGAAGTTAAAAATACCAGTCTTCCCTTCAGTAGGTCCCTCCCTGATCCTGATTAACCTCTTCCTTTCTTGTGTGGTCCTCCTAACGGGAGTTTTTGGAGGGGTGAGTCTTTGTTCTACCCTTTGGTCCCTTTAGAACTGGATATTTCTTTTAAACAATGTTGCTATGTTTAATTACATTATTCTCCTTGGTTTCTTCTCTTATTACTTCATATTTATTGAATATAGGAAAATATAAGTGAGGGATCTTGCCTTACTCCATTTTGAAGCCCACTGGTATTGTTGCAAATTTTGGTCTGGGCTATGTGGAGGGTTCTCTAACACATGTCTGGTTCAAAGCACTAACTGGTAGGATAGGTGTCTCCATTTCTTCAATCAGGTCACGTATAAATTTGTTTGCTTGCCTTAATGGGATTCTTTGGAAAATGATCTGTACCTTTTTGGCACCACCTGGTGTTGGAGAGTTAGTGTGCCTTAACTCCAAATAGGACAAGTAAAAAAAAGCATAAAATCAAACACCAAATCAAAGAGAAAATAAATATATATATATATAATGGAAATTAACAGCTTGTGAGGTATACATGTCTCTCGACAAAGTCTGTGTGTTTTACAACCCACGTCAGCAGCCTCACATCCACTTGGTGGTATATCCCTTTCCACCTTTGTGTTATAGAATGAGAGCACATGGTAGAATTGGCGCTGTGATGGTATATTTGCAGGATCTGTGGTCCTCTGTAGCCCTCAAATGTAAAAATCATCATACATGGCACACTTGAGAATATAAGTGCAAATGTGCACTTGTTGCTAACATTTCCTGGTGAGAGAAAGGGGGGTGTGAGGATCTTGGATGAACAGCACTAGTGGCCTGCTCTACGTTGGGGCCCGCTCAGGTATCAAGGTTTTAGCTTGCTTGTGCAATTACAGGGATGAATGCTCCATATGCAAATCAGTCTGCTCTCACCCAAAGAGTCAGTACTGACTGCCAACATTTCCTGGTGTCTCACAGCTCAGACCCCAGATTTGAAGGGAGTCATTGAGTGTTGATCCAGTTCACCTAGATAAATGCCAGCCTCAGCCACCTCCTTGGTAGATGTAAATTATCCAGGACCCAAATGGGACATAAACGGTGGTTTTATTAAGGCTAGGGTCAGACTAACACATTTTTCGCGTTGTCGGTGAAAAAGTGCGTTTGGACGCATTTTTTCACGGAATACGCGATAGCAGTCATACGATGCGCATTTTTGTACGGATCAATAAAACCCTTTTTGCGTCTGGACGTTATGTTGGCCGGGCATTAGCAGCGTCTGACGTCTCCTAATCACGCACACATGCCACTAGCGGACGCAGCGCACTCTGTACGTCAGTACTAGCGGTATCACGTTCTCTAAATGCGTTAGTTTGCCACTTGCGTTGCGCAGCCGCACTTTTGTGCGGCCGTTTTTCGTATGCTGCCTGGGATTGGATGTCATTTGCTGCTAGCACAGCTGTGATTTAGTGCTGCTAAACGCACGTTAATACTGCATTAGTCTGACCCTAGCCTTAAGCAAATGGTAAAAAGTTATAAAATATAAATTACTGTTACACCAATACACGTTTTGCCTTGGATGGCTTCAGTTGGTGTTTGGTGATCCAGTGCACCTAGATAATACCATTTATTATCATTGGTTTTTTTGTACCTCAAATTTTGTTGCAGATTGTTAAAAGGACTGTCCTTAAACTTAAGGAAATTCGGCAGTTTCTGTAAATCTGAAGTTGCTGGTTAATATGGCAGACTAATATGTCCATGAAGAAGCTGCTTTACAGCAGCGACACGTGTTCTGGCGGTTGGGTCACCTAACAAGGAAGAAGACATTACCCAGGGGCGTAGTTCCACTCAGAGCCAGTGTTGGGGTTCTACGTTTGTGAGTGGAAAATCCTATACGTTCTACTACCGAAAAAGTGTTCCTTGCAATCTGCACTATGATTTTTCTATTTTGCTTCTTTCACATAGACATATAATGTATTGCGGGCCTGCATGAGACATCTGAACCCCAGAGCAATTTATTTTTGCGCTCACCAGATACGTATTACTTTTAATGTCCATGAATTACAAAATGGAGATCTTTGACTATGGCCGCTGCGCTGTCCCTGGGCCTTTTTCAGTGTAAGGTTTTGAATAAAGCTTAAAGTGTATTACCCTCTACCTGTTTACATTCTATATCCTTGGATAAGGACCTGATGAGTTTAATTTGGGTTTTGTATAGTTGTGGGGTCTTGAGTCCATTGTCGGCTTGTGCCATGACCGGCATGGTCATAACTAATCCACCCTTGTTGGCTTACTTGATGTTTTTGTTAGATTGTTTTAGGGCCGTTCTTCCTGCATGTGAGAAGTTAGGTGGCATTACTTTCTGGTGTGTGGTATCAAAGAATGCTGCTCAGGCTAGGGTCAGACGAACGCATTTTTCACGTTGTCTGTGAAAAAGTGCGTTCGAACGAATGGACGTATTTTTCCCGGAATACGCGATAGCGGTCATACGATGCGCATTTTCATCCGTGATTTGTACAGATCATCAATAAAACCCTTTTTGCGTCTGGACGTTATGTTGGCCGGACGTGTGCAGCGTCTGACGTCTCCCAATCACGCAAACACGCCGCTATGCGGCCGCAGCGCACTCTGTACGTCAGTAGTAGCGGGTTGACGTTCTCGAAAAAATGCGTTCGTTTGCCACTTGCGTTGCGCGGACGAACTTTCGTGCGGCCGTTCGTCATATGTTCCCCGGCATTGGACGTCATTTGCTGCTAGCACGGCTGTGATTTCGTGCGGCTAAACGCACGTTAAAACTGCGCTCGTCTGACCTTGGCCTCATACAACGGTTTTCAATATAGCAGTCCAGTTTGACTTTACACACCTGCAGCAAGATGTAAAGTCTTTTGGCTTTCAGGTTCTTCATGTTAGAAGCATTGTAACTTTTTCAAGCGCAATTCTTTAAGCCTCAGTCTTAATATAATTGAATGTGATCCAGGTTAGTAGAAACAAAATGTTAACCTTGGACAAGACGGCTTTCTCAGACTGGTCATAATTGGAGGTTAATGGTGAGTAGTTGTCTTAAGATCTGAGTGGCGTCTGTGCATAACGTTTTAGTCTCTAACTAATGAGCCTTTGCAGTTCCTTTTTGCAGACGCATTTCACTTCTTCCCTTTCATTGGCTCTTAATGTGATTTGCTGTAGATTTAGCAGTAAAGATTAAAACAAGTCTGCCACAAAGTAAATGGACGAAGTGGTTCTGCAGCTTCTCGCTGTTACGTTTGCAGATGTTCTTTGTATACAGAGTTGAGTGGTTGAAAGTGGGATCATGATTCTGAGTCGCTTGGGACAAGATTAGTCTTTAAAATCAGGTAAAGTGTTACTGTATCTCTAAATTTGAACAGTTGCTCCTCAACGTGGCCTCACACAGAATCCCGTTTGTAGATTTCTGCATCCAAACCGTCCATCCAAGTAAATACAAGCTGAACGCAGGGGAGGTGTCTGGAGCAGATACAAAAAATTTAACACATAAATCTTGTGCAGAGAGAAACCCCCAACTTCTCCATATGACCTAAATTTATAAAATATTTTACCAGGAAGGATACATTGAGATTTCTCTCATTTCAAAATATGTCCGGGTTCAAGAACAAAGTAATAAAACGCAAGATATTAAAATGGCACAAATATACAGATTAACAGAAAAGTCACTGTCAGGGATATATTAATTATGACGTGTGTTTTTCTTATTTTAGATATCTATATATTTTTGATTGCCTCCAATACCAATGGTATAATTTGGTCATTTACCCGTAAGATATTGATTTAATAATCAATGAATATACGTCTTAACAAATATACGGCGCGTTATCCCGAGTTCTTTTGATGCTCTCTAGATATTTCAGACACCATAAAATCAATAAAGATATGAGACTGCGTAACAGTAAAACAATTCAAACCAAAATTTATTCACACGTCAAGTTTCATACAATCGTATGTTATCAACGGATTAGCAAAATACAATTTTTCAAAAGTAGTCCTAGATCGTGATTAGTAGCAATACTGCGACACGCAATCATCTAATGGACAAATATTTTGTGTTTTATAGACCACACCACAGATATACACGCCTCAGTTCTTAAACCCCAAGTTCTATTCTATTCACTTAAACCTTTCCCATTATAAACCAATCCTCCACCCAGCTAAAATAAACACTCAGTTACTGGGCATCACCTGCAGCACAATTTATTATTGTGGGGGCCTATTCACTAAATACAACTTCCTTCAGGGAGATACATAAAACACTCAATAGTCTACCTATCTCTTCCACAGATCAATCAAAGCACTTCATTCAATATACGTTAACCCAAAACTTCCTATTAACTTACATCGAAAAAAGAGTGTGGTAGACATCGGCTACCAAAATAACCTTTTATTGGACGAAATACAAATTAAACACACAATAATTAAAACGCATATAAATTGATGGAATGAAAGCCTCCTTGGACCAATAGTAACTTGCCCCTATAAGGGAATTAACCCGAATGGGATTACCGTATATACTCGGGTATAAGCCGACCCCCCCCCCCCCCCTACTTTTTCCCAAAAAACCTGTGAAAACTTGACTCGTGTATAAGCCTAAGTGGGAAATGCAGCAGCCACTGGTAAATTTCAAAAATAAAAATAGATACCAAAAAAAATACCAATGAGGCATCGGTAGGTTAAATGTTTTTCAATATTTATTTCAAATAAAAACAGTAAACTAGCTCTGTAAATGTAAAAGAGGGTCAACAAAAACAATAAGGTAGCAACAATAACTTTATATACCGTAAATTACGGTACAGAAAACCTTAGCTCAACCAGTAACCAAGGTAAAATCCAAAAGTTAAAATCCTTCAAAACTGGATTCATCTGTATGTCCAAACAGAGCTTCAGCTGCATCTCGTGTGAGACTATCAGCATAAACGTTGTCATCATCACTAGTTTCGCAAACATCACCATCACTGCTGTCATTCTCATACAAAGCGCTGTCTTCACTGCCATTCATAGCATTACTAATGCCACATTTCTTGAAGGCGCGTTGCACCATTTCCTCTGGAATCTCTTGATACCCAGGGGCAGTATGAAGGAGTAATACAGGGCACAGCATTGATACACAGGTGCAGTATGAAGGAGTAATACAGGGCACAGCATTGATACCCAGGGGCAGTATGAAGGAGTAATACAGGGCACAGCATTGATACCCAGGTGCAGTATGAAGGAGTAATACAGGGCACAGCATTGATACCCAGGGGCAGTATGAAGGAGTAATACAGGGCACAGCACTGATCACAGTATGAAGGAGAAACACAGAGCCCCAGCAGACAGACCTGCCGAGCCGCCAGTCTCAAATGACAGCAGCGCCTGGAGCGGAAGACACGCATTTCCGGCTCCGGGGTGCTGCTGTCATCGAAGGAGCAGGCCGGCGCGGGCCTGGTGTCTGTGAAATTATCACGGACACTGGCGGGCCTTAATCCTACAGCCGGCGGGCTGGTTACGGCCTGAGGGAAGTAGGTTGCCGATTGCTGCGCTCCTTGACTCGCGTATAAGCCGAATCGCTTCTTTTTACTCGATCTGAGTCAAAAAACTCAGCTTATACGCGAGTATATACGGTATGTTATCAGATCTAAATGATAGTGATAGCATTTAAATGCACATTAAGCCACTGCAAAACGACGTCATAGATAGCAATGCTAGACAATTCTGAACAGTTGTGAGCAAGGAAGATAGTGGAATGATGAATACACAATTAGATGAAAAAAAATTCCCTGGTATAAAGTCACAAAAATTCCCTGGTACGAAATCACATTAAATTCCCTAATACAAGAAACAGATTGCAATTGCATAGAATTCGAAAATTAAACCAAATTGCAAGCGGACAAGTGTGTACGTAACAAGGTATATATTATATTATAGAGCTGCAGATTGGACCCTGAGTTAGGAGACTGCTGATGATCTAATGGGAGTGCAGGGAGTAAGCTGAATCTTGTTGCAAAGACTGACAAGCAAGGAAAGCGGAATCCGTTGGCAGAGAGTCCCAGCGTAAATCAGCGGAGAGACATCCTTGTCGGGACAGCGGAGCAGATTGTCTGATGGGTGAGAGGCCTTCCAGGCCACAGTAAAGTTAAAGCATGCTGCAGTTTGCTTAAACCTACAGGGCCCCAACTGACTAGTCGAAGATACACCGAATCTATTCACTGACCAGTTGAATCTAGTACCCGGGTACCAATACACGCACACCTTCTTGGGACACAACCTGAACAAGACTTACGCTCTGGCAAAGAAGGGGTTAAATTTTCCTTTTTTACCGCTGCGCGTTTCTCGCATTACGAACTCCTGTAATATATCTATCTATTGTGCTTGATTTATATATGCCCGTTTATTTGAGACCAGTAAAAGATATAACTTAAATCCACAACAGTGCTGGTGTATAATATTTATTCCCTAGTGCGGGGAGACTGACCCGAGGTTTAAATTCAGCAGCTCCTCGGGAGTGAGCGCTACACGTGGGGCTCGTCCGGGATCCAGTCTCTGGAAAAACCGCATTTAAAGGGTTAAATATGGATCCAGACACTGGTGCCAAATGGTGTGAGCAAAGTAGTCAGAATTATGCATAGTCATGGATATTCCTGCAGACACTTGGGCCGAAGATCAGATTCACCAGACTGTGGCCGCGCTGACACCAGATCATCGGGGGTTAATCCTGGACATTAAAGAAAACCCAGATACCTCTCACACGTATGTTCGTTTTGAGTGGAGAAAGGGTGTTCCAGTGTGTTTTCAGGGCACGAGCGTGAAGCTGACCGAAGAGGAAGTTCAACTGATTCAGCCAAGTGCACCATATGGCGATCCCGCGAGTGTTCCCGCACGCATTCCGCTGGCCATGATCGGGCCTGAATTTATAGTGGCTATCGGAGATCTGCTGGATACATGTCAAAGAACAAGCACTCCTCACACTAACTTTGGTTATCGACGGTTGAGAAATGTTACAGGAAACCTACCAACTCCAGCGGGAGAAGAAACTTTTGAAGAATGGGTAGAACAGGCGATGCAGGCTCTGGATGAGTGGGACGTCCCTGAAGCACAGAAGCAAAGAATTACTCAGAGCTTAAAGGGACCTGCGTTAGAGGCTGTCAGAAGCCTAAAATTGAGTAAGCAAGACTGCACTGCTTTAGATTATCTAAATGTATTACAGGAAGTCTTTGGGCGAACGGAAAAGGCTGCTGAGCTCCTTTTACCAGTATGAACATACCTACCAACGGAAAGGTGAGAAAATGACCGACTACATGAGGCGCCTAGATAAGATTCTGCACCAGATACTTAAAGGGGCCGAACCAGCCACAATAGATAAAATCCGAATGCAGCAGATATTGAGGGGCGCTCAACCTCTAGATCCTGTGATGCTACAGCTGAGAACCAGAGAAGGTAGCCGAGAATTGAAATACCTGGAACTGATTCGAGCTGTCAGAGGAAGAGGCTCTACTGGAAGAAAAATCTTTAAGGAGAGGGGAAAGAGCTTACGCACCACCAGTAAGGCATAACGAATACTTGCAAACTGAAGAAGATTCGTTGGATGCCTATGGATCTGAAGTTGACAGACAAGAGCATCTGTTAGTTCCTATATCCACGGAGAGTACTGCCAAAGAATCAACCCTTCCTGCCTATAGTGAGTTGCACAAAACCATTTAAGGTACAAGAAACGCAAGTGGAATTGCAACAGGCGCATGCGGACCTGTGCCGAGCACTTTTGAAGGTGGCAGAGATGGACCGATATGCAGAAGTTCCTTACTGATATGCGGACAACTGGAGTTGCTGTGGTGTCTGGCCAGTGTCCTTCAACCGAATCACCGCAAGCAAGTGCGTCTCCGTCTTCAAAGAGATGTTTCAGTTGTGGGGAAATGGGTCATTTCCGAGCAAAATGCAAAAGCCTGAAGGAAATAGGGTAGAGTTCCTAAAAGCCTTGGAAGGGCTGCTATCTACCTCACAGGTGGAAACGCCAGAGGGCAAAGGAGCAAACCAGGTGCCCGATGGTCAAAAACCGCTCCAAAAATCAAGCCAGGACTGAAAGGCCGATAGGGCCCAGAGTTTTGCCAACTGCTGAGCCTACCATGACTGAAAGTCAATCCCTTAGCATCTGATCCTACGTCATGGGGGCAATGCACACCCAAAACCTACACGGGCCAAGAAGGCCAGGGTACAGCAAACGGGGTCTAAACTTCCTGCTACTACAACAAAGTTTCCTGACCAGCTGATAGAGCCTTGGTGTAGACTCCCTCTACTTGGATTGGAACAATGGGAGAAGGACCTGTTGGACTCGGGGCTCAAGTGACATTGATCTACCGAGAATTCTATGAGAAGCACATAACTCTACAGAAATTAAAGGACCTTGATCTGGGGTATCGGAACTGAGAAACTTCCCTATGACGGATATCTACAGGTGAAGTTAGATCGGATCCGAAGTCATCGGACAGTCTGGAGGTTGTGATGTATTGGCCATTGTGTGTCCTCGGCCTTCAGGGGCAAACAGAAGTTCTATGATAGTGGGGACGAATACTGATCTGGTGCGATGTCTCCTGACTCCCATAGTAATGATAGAAGGTTCTACCAAGGGAGTACACCCGATGTTACGTCCAGTCTATCAGAGAATGGTTGAAGAGAAGGCACCTGCTGAAGTGGGGCACCTATGGAGATTGGGAGGAACAGAGAAGGTTCTGCAATCAGAGGTAGCGAGTTTCCGGGCTTCAGTCAAGTTGAACAGATCACAACTGGGTACCTATGTGGTACTGGAAACTGATTTCAATCATGGGAGTGAAGCCGGAGTAGAAGTAATCCCTGAAATCTCCAAGAGCTTTGCAACGAACCTGAGGAAGAGTCTCAGTGTATGTAATGTGTCTGATTCTCCAATCGGGTAAGTAGCGTCCGCTACGCCTCTCTCCCACCGATTTTTAGGAGGGGGAGTAAATAGATTCCAGCTATCTCACCTGAATGGAAGAAATGTCTTCAGTCCCAGGTCCTAAAGTGGAGGGATTTGTTCCAAGAGTACTGAGCATCGCATTCGACTACAGGAAGATGAGCCGTTTCGAGAAAGGTCGAGTTCCGTTGGGAGACTCGGATGATGTACGAGAACAGCTGAATGAACTGCAAAGAACTGAGGTGATTCAAGAGTCCAGGAGCCCTTATGCATCTCCAATAGTGATGGTTCGGAAGAAGAATGGTTCTGTCCGTCTAGGTATAGATTATCGCACGCTAAATCAGAGAACCATTCCAGATCAATATGCTGCTACTCGGATAGAAGATGCCTTACAGTGTGTGTCTGGAGCAAAATGGTTTAGGGTACTAGACCTGCGAAGTGCGTATCCCCAGATACCAATGCATCCTGAAGACAGGACTGCGTTCATCTGCCCACTGGGGTTCAAGTTCAACAGAATGCCTCAAGGCCTTACGGGGGCTCAGCTACATTCCAGCGGTTAATGGACAAGACAGTCGGGGACATGAACCTGATCGAAGTATTAGTGTATCTGGATGATATAATTGTGTTTGGGAAGACTTTGGAAGATGAGCAACGGTTGGAGAAGGTCTTGAAGCGGCTCCATGAAGAGGGGCTGAAACTGTCTCTGGAGAAGTGTCAATTTTGTTTGCCTTCCGTTACGTACCTGGGACATGTTTCAGCAGATCCTCGGAAGTTGGAAGCCGTAGCTACCTGGCCTAGACCCCAAAATGTTACCGAACTCAGATCTTTCTTGGGGTTCTGCTCCTATTACCGAAGATTTGTAGGAGGATTTGCCAAGATAGCTCAACCACTGAACGACCCCCCCCCCCCCCAATGTGTAGCACTCACTCCCGGAGGAGCCGCTGAATTTTTAAACCTCGGTCAGTCTCCCCGCACTAGGGTGTGTGTGGGTGTGTGATATATATATATATATATAATTTTTTTTTTATTTATTTGTAATGCGAGAAATGCGCAGCGGTAAAAAAGAGGAAAATTTAACCCCTTCTTTGCTGGAGTGGAAGTCCCGTTCAGGTTGTGTCCCAAGAAGGTGTGCGTGTATTGGTACCCGGGTACTAGATTCAACTGGCCAGTGAATAGATTCGGTGTAGCTTCGACTAGTCAGTTGGGGCCCTGTAGATTTAAGCAAACTGCAGCGTGCTTTAACTTTACTGTGGCCTGGAAGGCCTCTCACCCATCCACCAATCTGCTCCGCTGACCCGACAAGGATGTCTCTCCGCTGATTTACGCTGGGACTCTGTGCCACCGGATCCGCTTTCCTTGCTTGTCCGTCTTTGCAACAAGATTCTCAGTTTACCGCCTGCACTCCCATTAGATCATCGCAGTCTCCTGAGTCCAATCTGCAGCTCTGTGCAAACCTTTAAGCGGTGGATTACTAGGTCTCTGGCAAGTTACTGAAACCGATCTCCAGCGTCCGCTAGGCAGCGCCTGCTCTCTGGCCTGGTCACAATCGTTGTCTGTCTCACGTGCGTCTTGCTCTGTTCACTACTTGGCGCGCAATGTCTCTCCTCTGCACGAGGCTGCAGATGTATGTCCTTTCTCTCCACCCACTTCCGGTTCCCACCGCAAAGCATGCTGGAAAACGTAGTCCCATTGTCTCTTACTTTGCACTTGTCTCCCTCTGGTGGCCAAACTCGAGTAATACAGCAGTGTTTTAAACCAGCGCTACACAAGTGCAAGGAGGATAAACAAATGTAAACTAAACAGTTAAGACCCCATCTCAACCGGTTTCGCCGCTTGAGGACACGGCTTTATCAAGAGATGACTAGCCCTCCACACGGCTCTCACTTAAATATGGAGATCTAAAGACTTAATTGCCTTCCTGGCACCATTAAACTCCTCCCCTGCTTAGTGTAAAGAACAAAATATATTTTCTTCCCTTCTCTCGCATTACAGAATTCCCTTGCGTCTCGTAACGTAGGGTGCACCCACATGGTCTATCATCCCATCAACAGAGCCAAGGTCTAAAAAGGGCATAGTGAGTGTAGGAGACAGAAATAAATAAAATTAAACAGGTATTTATTCCTTTAGCTCTATATTCATTTTAATGTCATAGGAGGCGCTGATACAAGGCAACAGGCATAGGGATGTCCAGAACCAGTGTAATATTTGGTCCCCCACCAAACCAGTGGGTGAAAATAATGAAACAAAATATAATAAATATAAATTAAATTGCTTAAATTACAAAAACAAGAGAATAGGAAGATGTTAGGTTTAGGGTTATGTTTATGTTTGACAAAAGCTATAATAAATGGTACCTTATTGCCAAAAAAGCATATCAGACTGTGGAGGGATAACGAAGAGGCCTGGAACAGAAACATAAAAATTGTGTAAAAAAATTAGTTAATAAACAGGGTAAAGGTGAAACCTTCATTTAACCCTGCTGGATACAGAGTATTGAGTTCGTATATCCAAAACGCTTCTCTACTGCGTAATTTCAGATCAAAGTTTCCACGGCGTGGACAAGCATGGACTTGTTCAATCACCTGAAAGCGCAAACCATCCGCGTTTCCATTATGGTCTATCACGAATATAGCGAACTGACCTAACATGTTTGAGTATATAAATACGTAATGGTCTGATAGTCTTACCGACATATTTTTTTTTCCAGTTACATGTCAGTACATACACTACACCTCTCGAGCTGCAATTTGTAAAGGACCTGGCCTTGTAGATCCTACTGCCATCCAAGTTGGAAATTCCATCAGTTCTTTGTGCAATGTATTTACAAGCCTTACAGCGGCCACACTTGTAGGTACCTTTCAATGTTGTATGAAGCCATGTTTTATTAGGTCTTGAAAAATTACTTAACTATATGGTCACCAATATTTGGGCATCTTCTAGATGTAATAGATGCTTTCTCAGTAAGGACCTTAGAGAGGTGAGTGTCATGTTTCAGTATTGGCCAGTATCTGCCACAGATGTTCTATACTTCTTGCCATCCGGCATCGAAGTTGCCGATTAGTTGAATTTTTTCCAATTCGGACTTTTGTTTTGTACAATTTGTATCTAATAATGTCTCTCAGTAGCTAGAGCGCATTGATAGGCTTTAAGACCTCTGTTCGGATAGCCTTTATCTGAACATTTTACGCAAATCTTGTGCTTTTCGAACTCTTCGGTACTAGAGCAGATCTGACGCAGTCGCAAGTATTGTCCCACTGGGATACCCATTTTAAGTGGCAGTGGGTGGAAACTCCCCCAATTTAGAAGGCTATTAGTTGCCGTGGGTTTACGAAATAGAGTGGTACTTAGTAAGGCAACTGATGGCCTTCTGAGTGGTATGTATCTCTTTAGTAAATTTGAGATTCAAATCATTAAGTCTCTCAACAAAGGAATCAAAAGTCTCTCTAGTCCCAGTCCAAATAAGGAATACATCATCAATGTACCACCTCCCATACAGATACAGGGGTGGAATTCCACCATATTTCTGTCAAAGACCATGTTCTTCCCACAACCTAAAAAGAGATTGGCATAGGCTGGTGCCATGGCCGTACCCATGGCGGTCACAGTGGCCTGGTTGTAGAAGGTGCCATCAAAGATGAAGTAATTGTGGGTGAGTATAGTAGATGAAATCAGACACAAACTTCGTTTGTTCATAATGTATAGCTTCTCTATTGGATAGAAATGTTTTAGTAAGACGTACACCTAGATTATGGGGAATACTGCTATAGAGAGCTTCTACATCAAGACTGCATAAAAAACTTTCTGATGGTATTCTAAGCGTGGACAAAAATTTCAACATCCCCTTAGAATCCTGAATATAAGAGGGTAAGTTCTGAACAAGAGGCTGAAGAATACGGTCTACATAGACACTAGCATTTTGAGATTTTCAGTGCCCGATACTATAGGTCTTCCAGGCACAGGTGTTTTCTGTTTGTGAACCTTTGGAAGGCAGTAAAAAGTTGCGATCTGAGGTGCTATAGGTTTCATAAAAGCGAATTCTTTCTCTGAAATAAGATGTTTATCTCGCCCATCTTCCAAAAGGCTACACAGTTCAGCTGTATACTTAACAGTTGGATCACTTGTAAGTGGGATGTAGGTATCTCTATCCTCGAGTATATCAAGGGCCATGCGTCTGTACATGTCCAGACATTAGTACTATATTACCCCCTTTATTGGATTTCTTAACTGTATCCCTATCTTGTAAGTTTCGAAGAGCTACCTTCTCTTTATTATCTTTATGCATGTATACCCCAATATAATAGACATCTCCAAATTAAATGAACAAGATATCATTACACACCAGGTTCCAAAATGTCTCAATACAGCTAAATTCGGTAAGGGCTGGTGTAAATTTACTCCTCAAATGTAACTCGGTGTAGCCTGATTATTTAGTATGACTCTCATCCCAAAGGCTTAATAAGATCTCTAGACATTCCAAAAGTTTGGCGTTTTTTTTTTTTTTTTTTGAATCTGATGAAATTTATGTAGTGCCAACTTCCTCATAAATAGGTGTATGTCATTAAATTTATTAAATCGTGGTTTGGGAATAAACGATAGACCCTTGGTCAAAACAGTTTCTTCAATGGGAGATAACACTCTATTAGAGAGATTAATAAGTAGAGACTGATTTAGTATTTCGTTCTTTTTCTCCTGGTGTTGGTTCTCCGCCCCTATTGACTTACATGCCTTCAATCGAAAGGGCTGAAAGATTTATATGAAAGGGGTTATGTTTTACTAATGGAGCTGATGGCACTTCATATATAAACGCTTTCTCAGTTCCGGTGTATCTCACTGGGCACACAATTGGTCTTTAGATGTCTACATCCAATATTCTTGGAATATAATTTCACTAAATTTATGGTGCAACTAGGCAGCCGTAATAGTTTCTCCTTTAGCGCCCATCTGCAGTAGAGCGGAAAGGCTGATCCTATTCTACGGTTTAGGCTTCAACAGCAAAATAATTCATTTATATTCCTTTAATTTGTGATGGACATCTAAAAGTAAGGACTATGCAATTAGGAAATATCAAGTTATACTTTACCATCTGGTAGTGAAGATAGGGTGTGGTCGCGTCTTATTGGAGTGGCTGATGGTATCTGCCCTTTCTCCCCTCCAAGCGTCCCTCAGGTCTCTCCCCAAGCTTTCTTTCGGGGTCTTTTATTTTTCTCTCTTGTACCCCCTCTAGTGGTTTCCCGCCCATCACTATGTGGCCTCATTTGATTGGAGGATATATATATTCATTAACTCCAGGGGTCTGTCCAGGTGTTATATTACCTGGCCAGCAGATGGCGCTCTCAGATCAACAATCAACCTTCTGCAGGAATTAATTTATGTGGCCAATCTTTAATGGTTTGGGGGTCATTTTATACTATATCCCGGGACTCCATGGGTTTATTTAACTATCAATATTATTGCTATTGTTGAATCGCCGGCATATTTTGCCGCAGCGTGCATGCATCTGATACCCACATCTCTGGATATAAATAAGGGGAGTATGAGAATTCTGCAGACAGGCGTTCATGATATATTCCTTAAAATTCATTCCTAATTAACAGACTTAATCGGTTTTATAAATGTTAATACAAGACATTTGTTATGTAATCAATTAAATGTGGTATGGCCTCAATCTTGGTAATCTTATAAAAAAAAGGAATATTTTAACTGACCACATAAATTAAATATTTAAATACCATATAGTGTTAGATCATATTGCCTATATTATAGCATTACAAAATGGTTATGCAGGTAATCTAGCACTGTTAACCCAGAAAAGGGTAAATGATTTTCTGTTTTTATTCTACAGGTTATGCAATCTATTGTCCAAGGTCTATATGGCTCCAGAGCTTAGATCTGACCAAATAAACACAATGACCTGGAATACATACACTAGCTTAAGCTCAGCTGCCCATTTTGTTCCTTTTACTTCAAAGCAATGCGATTTACAATATCCACTTTTTACAACCAGAATTAATTAGGACAGTTTCTGAACAATGGATGTTTCTTCCCTTGTTTACGTAAAGACAACAAATTTAGCTTGTCCATTGTCTAGAACGCATATTCTTGTTACATTTTAGCCACACAGACAAATTGCCTGTGTGAAGCAATTCTTGGCTGTCATGTACACAGTCCTGCGAAATATAGAAATTTCATATCTGAACTGGTCTGACATCACTGTTGCATGTTTACAGGTGCATTCTGTATTGAGGTATGTTAATAGGGAGCTCTTAAGGGACTTCAGACTGGGGGAAGATTTGATGGCGTCTGGGAGGTTATTCCATAATTGCCGTGCGCTGTAGGAAAATGAGGATCAAGCCACTTTCTTTTTGTATTGTGGTATTGCAAGTAAGGTGCAGGTCCTGGATCGGAGTTATAGGACGAGGGAACTGCTAGGGGATGCAGCCTATTCGGGTAGGGTGGCAGCTTCCCAGAAAAGCTCTTAAACACCAGGTTGGAAAGAAGGGTGTGTCTGGATTCCAGCGACAGCCAGTTTAACTTTTAACAGGTCACAGTGGTGGGTCATGTAGTTACATTGTAGCACAAAGCCGCAGAATGAGTTATACAACATAGTAAGGTATGTTTGTGGGGCAACTGCATACACGATGTCTACGTGTTCAATCTGCTTTCTTGCCGCAGGGCTCAGGCAGGATTTGTTTCTGTACAGGGCACCTAGTTTGGAGTCAAGTTTAGATGAGTTTTTTGATGTGGAAACCGAAGGATAGATTTGGGTCTAACCACATACCTAGATATTTGCGAGAAGTGACTGTGCTCAACGTGCCATTTGATTTTGTCATGACACATAGATGGGGAGTTTGGAACAGAACCTAAACTATATAGATTACAAAGAGCATCGCAACCTTTTTCTAAATACTGACAAAACCACTTTCTGTGATCCACTTTTCTACCTCCTGTGAATTGGTTTTGCAGCACAGCCTCCAGCTGTGGGAGATTTGGTTTGCTGGTACAGATTACGGTGTCTGCGCACATGTGTACAGTTGAGGCTTTGCAGACATTGGGCAGATCATTGATTTTATTGTGAATAGCAGGGGATAGAGTATTGAGCCTTGGAGTACTCCACATGTGACTGGGAGGGAAGTGCTGACAGAAATGGACACATTTCTATCAGATACATATGATTTGAAACCAGGTTAGCGTGCGATCACCAATACCAGAGTTAAGTGTTTGTAATAAGATGCCATGGTCCACTGTGTCTAAGGCCTTGTCAAAATCAAGGTGGCTCCAGTTAGGTTTTCTTGTTCCATGCCAGCTTGGATATCATTTGCAAAAGGGCAGTTGTAGTTTATGGGAAAAAAGCTGGATTAATCTGGGGTTAGTTTGAATATTGCTAATTGCATGTAGACACTTGCCAAAATTTGACATGGAGTGATGATATCGGACAGTAGTTTGATACAAATGTATGGTCTCCACTTTTATGGATCACTACCACCCTCAGTCTACCAGAGTTTGGGCATGTATCCAGTTGCCAGTGATTCATTGAATAGTGTTGCGACAGGTTTTGCAATTGCCGGCGCACTGATATTCAGCAGCTTTGCTGGGATTTGATCAGGTCCAGATTGGTATCTAGTTTGAGAAGTTTAACAACACGGACAGACACTGGTCTAAAACTGCATTTCTCTGATACAGGGTCTCTGCACAGTTGGTGGGCTGCATGTGGCCTTCATTCATGTCATTTGTTAGCTTAGCAATCAGGGTGGTGGTGCCTCCAACATAAAGGCATTTGCTACATCTAGGGTTGCAGGGTTTGGTTGTTTACTTGGCTGGGGTCAGACGAACACATTTTTAACATGCATTTAGGCGCACTTTATCACGGTCGCAGTAGCAGCAAATGACTGGCAATGACGACCAATACACGAAGTACGGCCACACGAAAGTCCAGCCTCGCAACGCAAGTTGAAAATGAACGCATTTTCTTGAACGCAGAACCACTAGTACTGACGTACAATGTGCACTGCGTCCGCTAGCGGCGTGTTTGCGTGATTAGGAGATGTCAGAGGCTGCTAATGTCCAGCCTATATAATGTCTAGATGCAAAAAGTGTTTTATTGGCGATCCGTAAAAAATCACGCACGAGAATGCGCATCGTTTGACTGTTTTCGTGCATTCTGTGAAAAAATACGTCAATGTGTTCGGACGCACGATTTGACAGTCTCTGCAAATAATGAGTACGTTTGACTCTAACCTTTGACAGCAGCTGGTTGGGAGTGGATGGGGGGGGGTTGATTGTATGTTATGGATTTTCCAAAAGTTTCTAGGTTTTGAAGTTATTGTTTAGATGTTCAGATGGTGTTGGAGGGCGCTCCCGAACTTTAATTGAAGCAAAAAAAATAGAAAAAATATATTAAAAGGATTTTCAAGCAGTCTGTTCCAGACAGCTTTGGTCGATTGTGCCAATGACAGGTAGTCCACTGATGCAATGACAGACACCTTATGATAAACCTTAAACAGAAATAAATTAATTTTCCCCAAAAAGTCACGTATCTAAAATGAGCTTTACCAGATACAGGAGTGTACCAAAAAGTCGGTGATTGTATCATGGGCATATAGACTTACTGAAACGATATATCAGGTTCAGCCGTAGTCCAGTGTTATCTTACCGAAGCCTGTTCCTTAAGGCAGCTTCGTCATCCGGCAGTGGTACCAGCCCAGCCTTACCCTATCGGAGGTCACTCTTCTCAGCAGCTCCGTCTTTCGGGATACGATGGAAACACCTAGGCTTCCTTCCAGCAGACGCCTTCTCCACCTTTTAGGTGGCCACGGAGGTTTTGCAGGAGCAGATTGCCGCAGATCAATCTCACCAAGGGGCACCTCTCTAATTCCACTGGACTTCCAAATCTCACTCCTTCCGAACTCTTTCAAGGTGATCCGTACACTGAGGAGAAAATACTTAAATTACATTTTCTTTCAAGTCGCTGGACTTAGTAAAATTCAATAGAACTTCGCCTTACAGCAGTAACAGTGATTTGAAATTAAAAAATATAAAGAACAAAATAGCCAAACGCATTTCACGCCTCGCTGGCGCTTCCTCAGTGGCATTAGAATAAAATCCAAATGGACCTACATGCTTTAAGCCCATTTATATACTAGCAGATATCCTGAAGAGCCAACTAGCTAATCATTACTTCCTGGTGTGGATAATTGTAACCCAGCAATGCAATTAAATGGCCTTTTAACATTTAAGAAAAAAATAAGATTAAGCAATTATACTCAAGTAGAACCTTTTCAATGTGAACATAAATCAAATGCAGTACATGTAATCTAATTTGATATAAGAGCAGTGCAAAAATGTTCAACATTGTATCAAGCAAAATTTTATATTTTTTTAACCGTACAAATTACTTTTGTCAAACTTTAACTCCTATTTGTCTAAGGAGCGTCAGTTCATACAAAAATATATATCTCACACTGGGCACTAGTCCCATACACCTTGATCCCAAATTAGGATGATTTGAAGAGAAAGGGCTCAAATCTTGTGTATAAGCCTAAAAGAATAATTTTATAAAAACAGACATAGTTTACATTAATAGATGACATTCCAAAATTAGGAATAAAACTTGGCTTGCATAGCCTTAAATAGTGTCTTAAAAGTAATGGCAAATAGAAGATCGCAACTGTGTCAGGAGGTAAACAATGAACATAGATCTCATTAAGTTGAACCTTATTAAAGAGGGCTGCATAGCTTTCTTGAACACCAATTTTTATATAGAGGGACTCTCGGTGGGGAAAAAAATTGATTTAACCTGCCATAGGAATATTTACCCGGGGCTATGGCTAGTGAAAGTAATGGCACCGTACCATAAAGTAACAGTGCAAGTGCAGTATAGCTGGAACTTTCCTAGATATTGTCAGGGTGGCACCTGGCATACGCCGTGGTGGGACCCAATTGCTGGGTATTTGAGCCCTTTAGGCAGGAATGTACAGACTGTACCTTTAGAATAGGCTGGTTGGTAGCAGTCCATAGCGCGGTACAAATGGGATTACGAGGTAGAATGGTCTGGACGGTCCGAGGGTCGAATAGGCGGGCAGCAAGGATACAAGGTCGAGGGTAAATCAGGGTCTGGTACACAATTATCAACTGGAACATACAACAGGTCTCTATAGCACAAGGTTTTGACTTGCAATGAGAAGTCAAGTTGCAGGAGTGGGAGTTTCTCTTTTATTAGACAGGGGGGTGTGGTGTGTGTTGGTGCTTTTACATATCACTTGGAATTAACCCATATAGGTGCTGGACAGGACTGAAACAGCACTTTTCCTGTATGCGTACATGCAGGGCAGGTTCTTGCTCACATACAGGTACAGATCCCTGACAGATATAAAGTATGAAAATATCTGCATGGTGTCAATTTCCTCAATGGGGAATATTCACCGTGGATGCCCTGCACGGGAATATCAGAACAGATTTTTTTAAAAGGTTTTTTTTTTTTTTGCTTCAATTGAATTTCGGGAGCTCCCTCCTCCAACCCCATCTGTATATTTCGATTTCTTTGTTGGGTAGTTGGGCAGACTACCTGGAGGAGTAGATTGGCAGCACCCCATTACAAATTTTTTTTTTTCATCAGCGCCAACCATCACACATTAAATTGGTTATTGTTTAGATGTTCATTGAAGTACCGGGTTTTAGCCATTTTTTGTTAATGCATTCCGCCATTTTCGGTAAGCACTGTGATCGTTCATGGAACCAGTACTCTTGAAATTTGACTACAGTGAATCTCTAAACTGGTACATTTGCATGAGGTCAGCTGTAACACAGAGATGAGACCTTTTACTCGCACTTTGCACAGAAGGGCATGGAAATTCCAGACTTGCAGGAACTCCGGACTGAAAGTATTCAATTGCACAGTCGGTCTGGGATCAGGTTTAGTCTGTATCATGGGAGCTGCTTGAGATCACTTAGGAAGGATTCAAGATTACATTTCTTGACAGACCTGGTGATTATTACCTTTTTTGGAGATTTTGTGGCCTTTATTTTGTGCACACACAGTACACTAGGCAGTGGTCACCATAGGTGTCTCTACAGGGGGACAACAGGAAGGTTATTCTGTGCCCCCCCACCAGAAATCCGCATCCAGCAAATCAGCATCTGCTGTATCTCCGTCCCTGTGCATCGTATATGGACGATCTAGGTGGCCTTTCCAATAATGCCCAACATGACCATATTCAGCTTGAAGTAACGTACATGTAAATTTTAAAATTTTCACAGGGATGAAATGGCTCAGCAATGAAGTGGTTAATGTTCAGACTATACATTACATATTACGCTCGTTTTTGCCTTTGTTTAGTTGTATATTAACCTCCCTGGCGGTATTCCCAAGTGATTCGGGTTAAATTTCACTACTGCGATCGGTAAACCCGAGCCACACTTGGGCTGTTTACACTCACCGCATCCTTGGCTCCCTCACCACAGTGTGAACGCGGCAGCCAGCGACTTTGCTTCCTGGTTCCGCTCCCTGCGAGTCACACGATGCAGGGGGCAGGACCAGGTGGAAAATTCAAACGAAAAAAATATATATTACAGTAAACATTCTGCAATAAACTTTGGTGTGCAGTGGGTGCTGGGATTCCTGTCCAGATGAACACTCATTTGCCAAAGTAATACCGACACGGGATACCAAAAAAGGTATTCTCAGGCTAGGGTCAGACTGAGGCAGTGCGAACGCGCGTGCAGCCGCACTTAATCACGGCCGCACTAGCAGCAAGTGCCAGGCAATGACGGCCAATATACGAAGTACGGTCGCACAAAAGTCCGGCTGCGCAACGCAAGTGGCAAATGAACGCATTTTGTCGAACGTAAAACCTCTAGTACGGTTGCACAGAGTGCGCTGCGTCCGCTAGCGGCGTGTGTGCGTGATTTGGAGATGTCAGACGCTGCTAATGTCCGGCCAACATAACGTCCAGATGCACAAAGTGTTTTATTGATGATCCGTACAAAATCACGGATGCAAATGCGCATCGTATGACCGCTATCGCGTACTCCGTGAAAAAATGCGTCCATTCGTTCGAACGCACTTTTTCACAGACAACGTGAAAATGCGTTCGTCTGACCCTAGCTTGCCCAGATCCACCAGCGAAACTTGTATTGCAAAGTCTTATTACATTTGAGAAATTCTTTTTTGTCTTTTCTGTAAAGCTGCTTTGAGAATATTTTTTTTTTTTTTTTTTTGGTACCCCGTGTCCTGTAGATTTCATTGGCAAAGGAGTCCACATCTGGACAGGAATCCCAGCACCCAGAGGAAAGAGGCAGGTTTTTGGTTTATTTATTGAATATAATTTATTTCCATTATTTTGGATAATTGTCGGATAATTTATTTTGTGTTTCAAACGTTCTGACTGTGTGTTTACTAGACTCTTGCTAGCACGGATTTCAAGGAGTTATTCCTACAGAATACAGGCTTACTATATAAAACACATTTCCTTTCCAAAAAAATTGAACCGCTTTTAGACACAAAATTTTGCAAAAATTAGACCGCCAGGGAGGATAAGGGTTAATGGGTAGGCTCCACCCCTCACAGTACACTTTATTTTTTTCCTTGATTTAATGGCATTTTAGGGGTTGATGGGTAGACTAAATGCCACATAGTATTTCCCTGGGTTTATGGCATTTTAGGGGTTATTATTTAAGTTACAATCTAAAGCCGGGGTAGGGAACCTTTTTGGCTGAAAGCCATGAACAGCACATATTTTAAAATGTAATTCCGTGAGTCATACAATATGTTTAAAACTAAAAGTAAATGTGTGCATTTCATGTAAGACCAACACTTTTAAAGTACAATAAGTCTCTGAATTCTTTTTAATAACGTTGTTATGCTGTTGCTAGCCAATGATGAATAAAGTACTTCTTACCATTAATGCGACTTCTGGTGCTGCATGGTTTTGCTGATGGCTTTGTAGTCTGGTTGATACGTGGTGAGGTTAAGCTTCATGCAGGCGTTGAGACTTCCATCCGTTAAACGTGATCGTAGGTTGGTCTTAATGTTCTTTAGATGTGAGAAAGACTGCTCACATGCATACATAGAGCCAAACATTGTCAGTACAGCAATACTCTCACGCTGCAGTGTGTGGTATGTGACAGGAAGCGCGTTCCAAGTTTTGACAATCAGCTGGTCCGCAGGTTGAAGTTTTCATTTCTCCCCACTTGTGTTTGCTCGCCAACTCTGCTTGCTGTCGTGCAAGTCTTTCCAAATCTTCAGTGACTTGAACTTATTCACCCACATAAGAGAAAGTGTGGGGGTACCCCTTCGTGCGGCGCTCCTCGCAAGTATATCTATTTATGAAGCAATAAAGTAAAATATGCGCTTTTTTTAGTAGTTTTCAGGATCCTGTTATCAGCATGAGCAAATAAACCGTATGGAATGTAATAAACAATCAATCCTTGTTACAAATTGATACAACACAATCCATTGTTATACAAAAAGACTTAATATCTGGAACAGCCTGTCATGCTGGGCTAAAAACTTATTTTGATGCAAATACGACACCTAGTGTCTAAATGGTGGATTGACCTGGTGGTATTAAGTCTAGTGCAAATCAGTCTCTTTAGGTGAAGAAAAAAATGTTCTCATAGCGTAATTTCTTTCAAAGGTTGACAGCCTCCGCTCCTCCTGTCCCTTCTGTGTTCCTCAGAGAAAGAATAGGGGTTAGGGGTGCGTCCGGGTCTGTCAGATATTCT
The DNA here is from genome assembly GCA_009667805.1 of Leptobrachium leishanense. Lineage (NCBI taxonomy): Eukaryota > Metazoa > Chordata > Amphibia > Anura > Megophryidae > Leptobrachium > Leptobrachium leishanense. The sequence goes on from CM019066.1 coordinate 18,857,259, forward strand.
TAGAGAATGAAGATCAAAGCACTTCGGTTAGAATTTGATGGCTGTTACTGAATCTTTTGCTGTGTTTCGATGTCCCTCCTAAGACCTGCTCCTTGGTGTCTCGTCCTTCAGATTGCCTTATCCAGGAATAGCTGCAAAGCTGTCCTTTTACGGTGCTTCTAGTTGCTGGTGGCGTTTTTAAGGATGGCGACTGGATGCAGTGGGAGGTTTAGCAATTTATTCAATACAGCTTAACCTCAATATATCAAAATGATAAATACGTAAGGGTTTAAATGAAAGTGTTAAAAAAATATCGGTAGCAAAAAAAGTCTGAGAGGGGGGAATAGGCATAGGGGTCTCAAAGACACGTTTTGCCGGCTCCCTGGCCAGCTTCATCAATTGGATCCTGTAGCAGCACTAACACTCTGCAACCACCCCCAAGTTAGCATCATACACGCATGGTGAGCACCAGACACCTACCAAATCTACACAGCACCTTTTAAGATCTTATCTTCTGTTATTCACCCACATGTCTGAGGCCTTCAGGTCAGAAGCTTGTAGCTCAAAATCTGACGGAGACATCGGGGATGTAACTCAGGTCGGCGCTGTCCACTGCACACTCGTGTGGATGGGTGATGAACTCGAAAGACGAGTGCGCTCACGAAATTCTCCAAGCGCGCTTTGAATGACTGCAGGAGATTAGATGTGAAGCCCGCTAGCTGCTGAAGATCAAGATGTTGAGCAGGGTCCCTTGCTGTGCATGCATCTCTAAACTCTCCCAGTTTTTCAAAGTGTAGTAAACAACCTGTTTCAATGTCGGTGATGCAGAGTTCTAGCTTGTTTTCAAATGCAAACACTGCTTGTTGAAGGGATAAGACTGTATTTCCAACGCCTTGCATTTTCACATTGAGATGGTTCAGATGTTCAGTCATGTCCACGAGATAGTAGAACTTCAGGAGCCACTCAGTGTTAGCTAACTCAGGATGCTCAACGATTTTCATTTCAAGAAAAGTCCGGATTTCGCTCAGACAAGCCGCGAAACGGCTGAGCACCTTCCCTCTTGACAACCAACGCACATTGCTGTGCAGAAGCAGACCAGGATAATTATTCCCAACTTCATCCAGCAGTGTTTTAAACTGGCAATCATTTAAAGCTCGGGCAACAAAGTTGACCAGCGACATCACCTCACCAAGCAGCTCGCCACACATCTGAGCACAAAGCGCCTCCTGATGTAGGATGCAGTGAAAACTTAGGATGGGTCTCTTTTCATGTTCACGAAGAAGCGCTACGAATCCTTTGTTTTTCCCCACCATGCACGGAGCACCATCAGTACACACCGAAATAAGTTTATCCATCGGTAGATTTTTTTCTTTAGCGAACTCGGTGAAAGACTTGAATAAATCCTCCCCTCTTGTTGTCCCTTTCATAGGCAAAACGGCAAGACTTTCCTTACGTAGTGTGTCACCGACAGCATACCTTGCAATCACGCTGAACTGGGATAAATGGCTTACGTCTGACTCATCCAAAGCAAGAGAAAAGAATGGTGCTGCATTTATGTCCTTCACTTGTGTTGCCTCAATTTGATTTGCCATCATGATGGTACGATCGTGAACAGTTCTTGCCGACAGAGGCATGTCTTTTATTCGTTTGATTATTTTATCTTTATCCGAAGTCGTCAAAGTTCATTGGCAACGTCAAGCATGAATGTTTTGGCATACTCCCCATCTGTGAATGGCTTCCCGTTTCTCACAATTGATAAAGCACCAGCAAAGCTAGCCGAATTCCAGTCACCTTGTTGGGTCCAAACGCTGAGCTGCTTCTGACTAGCTTGCACTCTGCACAGTAGCTCTTGACAGGCTTTCTTCCTGCTGTCCCCCGCAGGATATTTCGATGCAAATGTAGTATGGAGTGTGTCGAAGTGCCGCTTTATATTTCACCGTTTCATCGATGCAATTTTATCATTGCATATCAGACACACTGCATAACCTGCTCTCTCCACAAAGGCGAATTCCTCTGTCCATTCCTGCTGAAAAGTAGGATACTTATCAGTTTTTCTTTTAGCCATCTTCTTTAAAAGGGGTTTCTGCAATTAGCTAGCTGACTACTTGATTAAAAGGAGGGAAGTTTACAGTATAGGTATGGTGGGCCTGTGTGAGACCACCGTAAAAATTGCAGAAGCATATCAGTGAGTGAACGGTCAATTTATTACAGGGACCCACCGAAAAAAAATTACAATTGGTAGGGTCAACAGAACCCGAAAAATAAAATAAAAATTGTCACTACAAAAGGTGTATTTTTTTTTTTAATTTAGAGGGTGCAGAGTTGGAGAAAAAAACGGTTGTGTAAAAATATTTTGTTGCAGGAACTTTTTACCCTGAGTGGCCTTGTACCTGGTTAAGGGGCTGAAGGTGCTCAATGGGGCAGATTTGAATGCAGAGAGATGTAAACTCGGCTGGGAAGTGTGAGACAGGCCTGATTGTGCACTCTGCGGCGTAGTATATAAACAGATGGTACTTGGCTGATGTTTTTGGATCAACTCCTCCTGGAGGTATTCCCACTCCCCTTTCGGTGAATCAATGCTGTATAAATCTGTGCACCCCGTCAGATTGGTTCATCCAGGTGATGTGCAGCAAATTATTTATCCCCCTCCGATGTGATCATCAGAGGTGGAGAGCCAAGCAATAAACAGAGAAGGGCGTGGAGGTACTGATGCCGCACGATGCGATCTCTAAGATGGCTGCAACACGTGGCACCGCATAACTCGGGGCAGTCAGTCCAAATATCGCCCCTCCGCAGCAGTGGTCGGAATGAGCTCCCACTCAAACCCGCCAGGGAAGTGCCTGAAATTCAAGCTGCAGGGGTGCTCAGCTCGGTATAGAGCTCAAGCAAAAGCGGCCATTCATTTGGCCCGCCTCCCAGAAACCCCCAGGAGGGAAGTTTACTTCCGGACCTCACAACAACCAGTGTACGCATTATCCAATAAAAATTTGGTGTCACGGAGGACAGCTGTGATTGGCTCCAGCCACCACCCGCAATTATTTTTTTAGCGTTAAAATTTTTCTTAAATATTTGTCTGCGAGCCAGATGCAGCCATCAAAAGATCCACATCTGGCTCGCGAGCCATAGGTTCCCGACCCCTGATCTAAAGGGTCTAATCATCTTTAGATCCTCTGCTTTTCGTCACATTTCAGAATTAATTTCGCCAAAAATATGGTGAATTCCCTATTTAGCGAATGGTCGCTAATTTGCTAAAAGGAGTTGCTGAAGCAGCAATCAGACATTCAGCAAAAACTGCCGAATTGCAGCAAATAAAATATTGCATTTATCGGTAGTACAACAAAAAGGTATCATTGCATCACATTACTCTGGGGTTTTGGAATCTTATTCATATATAGACTTATTTAGGGCACTATCACCTGGTGTGGGTTAACCCTTGCGTCGGCATGGTTTTGTGTTAGCGCCAGGTTAATTGAGTCTAGCGACGGACCAACATGTTGTTTGACTCCCGCTACAAACAGGGGGGGGGGGAAATCACTTGGCGCGTTGCTATTGGCGATTTGTAGCGCGAGCTTACTGTACTTTCTGCGTCCTGTACTTAACACGGGGAGCGCTAGAGATCTCTAGCGGTTTTACAACAAACAGATCACTTGGTGCCAGTGCTCATTTTTTGAGGGGTGCTAATTGCAACATTTTACCTACTGCTCAACCCTGGTGCTAACTCCGGGAAAAAAAAAACAGGTCCTTGCCGAAAATTAACTGGCAACTGAAAGGAATGCAGAACAGGTTTTCTTTTGGCCCCATACACCATAGTAATGGATCTGGTCCGCAATGTCACTGTTGTTGCAGTAGGTGTAGGTGTGTATATATATATATATATCTCCTTTATGCACAATATATGGTCTAATTTTAAACACTTTATGCTAGGGGTTAATAGTGTGTAAGGGTTTTATTAGGGTGACCGTCTAGACCATGTTTAAAGGGACACGTGGATTAGTCTTGCCCTGAACCATGTATTTATATGCTGCAGCAGGGAATTGTAGCTCACCTGGCCTTTTTGAATCTATTAAATGCAGTGTAATGATTCTACATGCTGTTGGGTGGCATTTATCATGCATTGCCCATCAGTCTTAATATGTGTGCATCAAAACATTGCTGATATGGCCACCGTGGAGGATTTTAATAATGCAGGGGGTGAGGTTATTCACTGGTGTGCTCATATTCAAGCTTGAGCGCAGGGGATAGGTATGGCCCGGCACACTGCACTGGGGAAAAAATTCAATCCTGTACACAACTGCATTAGCGCTGGGTCTCAGGCCGGGTCTTAGCGTTTCCCAAACGACCTTGTACACAGACTACCGCAGACAAGGTGATCTGATAGGTCAGGCGCTAAGTTTCAAAGACTCACGCTAAATTTTTCCTTTAGTGATGGTGTTTTAGCTCACACCAGGTGATGGGGCCCTTGGTTTTATTCAGTGATATGATCTGGTGGTGAAAATTAGTGCCCCCACAGTTTTAACTGCGGTTTCTTATCTGCCCCCCCCCCAATATTGTTCCTAGAGTCGCCACTGGTGGTTACTGAAGCTATTTATAAAGGATTTTACCAGGAAGGATGCATTGAGATTTCTCTCGTTTTCAAGTATGTCCTGGGTTCAAGAACATTGAAGTGTTACAGAAATACAAAGTAATACAATGCAAGATATTAAAAACACAAATCTACAGATTAACACAGAAAATAAATATTAGGTTACATGTTTACAGGTGCATTCTGTATTGAGGTATTTTAGTAAGGAGCTCTTGAGTGACTTTAGACTGGGGGAAGATTTGATGGTGTCTGGGAGGTTATTCTATAATTGTGGTGTTCTGTAGGAAAATGAGGACCGAGACACTTTCTTTTTGTAAGGTGCTGGTCCTGGATCGGAGGTTATAGGATGAGGGAACTGCTGGGGGAAGCAGTCTATTCAGATAGGGTGGCAGCTTCCCAGAAAAGCTCTTAAACACCAGGTTGGAAAGGTGAAGGGTGCATTTAGACTCCAGCGATGGCCAGTTTAGCTCTTTTAACATGTCACAATGGTGGGTCATGTAGTTACATTGTAATGCAAAGCGGCAGAATGAGTTATACAATGTAGTAAGTTTCTGAAGGTGTGTTTGCGGGGCGGCTGCATACACTACATCTCCGTATTCAATAGCCGGCATAAGCATTTGTTGTACAATCTGCTTTCTTACCGCGGGGTTCAGGCAGGATTTGTTTCTGTACAGGGCACCTAGTTTGGGGTAAAGTTCAGATGAGCGTTTTTCAATGTGGGGGCCAAAGGATAGATTAGGGTCCAACCACATACCTAGATATTTGAGAAGTGACTGGTCAGCGTGCCATTTGATTTTGTCCCAACACATAAGTGGGGATTTTGCAATTTGTGTAGTTTAGGTTTTGTTCTAAAGAGCATCGTTACAGTTTTGTCATTATTTAAAAAAAGTTTGTTTGATCCACTTTTCTACCTCTGTGAATTGTTCTTGCAGCAAGGCTTCCAGCTGCCAGAGATTTGGTTTGCTGGTAGATTACGGTGTCTGCATACATATGTACAGTTGAGGCTTTGCAGACTTTGGGCAGATCATTTATGAATATTGTGAATAGCAGGGGGCCTAGTATTGAGCCTTGGGGTACACCACAAGTGACAGGGAGGGGAGGGAGGAGCTGACAGAAATTGACACATATTGTGATCGGTCGGATACATATGATTTGAAACCAGGTTAGCGTGCGATCACCAATGCCAGAGTTTTTAAGTTTTTCTAACAAGATGCCATGGTCTACGGTGTCCAAGGCCTTGGCAAAATCAAGGAAGATGGCTCCAGTTAGGTTTCCTTGTTCCATCCCAGCTTAGATATCATTGCAGACTTTTAAAAGGGTGGTTGTAGTTGTGATTTGGACGAAAGCCGGATTGATTTGGGGTTAAGTATTTCCAATATTGATAATCACGTAATTGTGTGTAGACGCATTTTTCCAAAATTTTTGACATTACAGGGAGCAATGATATCGGACGGTAGTTGGATACCAGAGTACTGTCACCACTTTTATGGATAGGTACCACTCTCGCAGTCTTCCAGAGTTTGTGTATGTATCCAGTTGCCAGTGATTCATTGCTTAGGGTTGCGACAGGATTTGCAATTGCCGGTGCACTGATTTTCAGCAGCATTGCTGGTAATTGATCAGGTCCAGACTGGTATTTCATTTTTTGCTTACGGAGAAGTTTAGTAACGACACTGACAGGCACTGGTCTAAAACTGAATTTATGTCTGATACAGGGACTTTGCACAGTTGGAGGGGCCTGACCTGCATGAGGCCTTTCTGATTGCATGTCATTTCCTAGCTTGGCAAAGTGGTGGTGCATCCAACAAAATAACCATTAAAGGCATATGCTACATCTAGGGGGTGTTGCAGGGTTTGGTTGTTTTTGACAGCAGCCGGCTGGGAGTGGACTGGGGGTGCTTGTATGTTACTTATGGTTCTCCAAGTTTCTAGTGTTTGATATGTTATTTAGATTTTCATTGAAGTAATGGGCTTTAGCCATTTTTGTTTTGTGCATTCATTCTGGCATTTTCGGTATTCGTAGTGATTGTTCATGGAACCAGTACTCTTGAAATTTGACCACAGTGCATCTCTAAGCTGGTACATTAGTGTAAGATCAGCTGTAACCCAGGGGAGATGGGTCCCTTTTACTCGCACTTTACGCAGCGGGGCATGGGAATTCCAGACTTGCAGGAGCTCAGACTGAAAGTATTCAATTGCACAGTCTAGGTCTGGGATTAGGTTTAGTCTGTACCAGGGGAGCTTTTTGAGATCACTTAGGAAGGATTCAAGAATAAATTTCTTAAGACCTGGTGGTTATTACCTTTTGGGGGAGATTTCATGGCCTTTTATTTTGCGCACGCAGTACACTAGACAATGGTCACTAAAGCTATTAGCGAGAACACCTGCCTCCTGTATTCGATCAGATGAGAGAATCCAGTCCAGCAAGGTATGGTTAGGGCTTTTCATATTAATGCAAGTGGGGGAGGAGATTGAGTTAGCTGCAAAGTTTTAAACAGTGAGCAGTGTTTATTGTTTTTAGGATTTAGCCAATCTGTATTAAAATCGCCGAGGACCAGTATTTCACTTTTTTGGTTTTGGGCGAGTAGGTTAAGGATTTGAGATGTCAGAGAGGGAGTGCACTGGAGAGCTCGGTGGGCGATAGAATCCAGCAACAATGATTGATTTACTGAATGGAATCTCCATTAAACCAGAGAGGAAATCAAAGGTGACAGGGGAGCTAGTCTGTAGGGGGGTGAACTTTATGGACTCAACATAAATAACAATTCCCCCTCCTCTCTTTGCTCTGTTCTTTCTATAACATGAATACCCCTGTATTGATATGGCCGAGTCTGGTACTTTTGGGGTTAACCATGACTCTGTAAGCACAATGATTTTGGGTTTGTAATAGCAACACCACACCTGAAGCTCATCCAATTTAGGGAGTAAACTGCTGATGTTACAGTGCACAAATGAGAGGCCTTTTTTAGTGGGGAGACTAAAGGTTGTGTCAGCTATAGCAGTGGTCCCCAACCCTGGTCCTCAGGGCCCACTAACAGGCCAGATTTTGCAGATCACCTTGGGGAAATGCAGACTGAATCCTGCAATCACTGAGCAGCAAATCATAACACCTGTGCTGTGCTTCAGATATCTGGCAAACCTGGCCTGTTAGTGGGCCCTGAGGGCCTGGGTTGGGGACCACTGAGCTATAGGACCAGGGTTAGTTTCCACATCGTTTGCCAGGGAAAGTAGCAGGATAAATAGGAATTTGGACAGAGTTTTCTTTTGGTAATAATGTGGTTGCAAAGTTTTTTCAAATCTTTGTGAGGGGTAGTAGGGCTGGATTTTAACACTCTCCAACACTCAGCTGATAGGTTAAAAGAACTGAGCAGGCTGTGGTGTATTGGCACTTGTTTTACATCCTGAGGCAATTGGAAAGGTGTATAGAAGTTTTATAGAGAAGGGATGAGAAAGAAAAGAGAAGCAATAGTGGGATAAACATTATAGGGAAAGGTGTTGGAGGTGAGTAAACGGGAAATAGAGCGGTACCAGAGTAAATGGTGTAGGTTGCTGTGATATCACATGATCAATTAGTTGGGTATATATTAAATGAAAACCATGTGGTGGGCGGGAGCAAAGTCCTGCTGGATGAGGATGATTAGCTTCTCTCTGCCAGGGCCAGGTAGAGAGACTGAGTTTTGGGCGAACGCCTGCCTCTCATATTCTATCAGGACATGAGAATCCAGTCCAAGGTATGGTTAGGGCTTTTCATATTAATGTGAGTGGGGGAGGAGATTAATTGTATTAATTGCAATGCCTTAAACTGTGAACAGGGTTTGTTGTTTTTAGGATTTAGCCAATCCACGTTAAAATCACCGAGGACCAGCAGTTCACTTTTTTTTTGGTTTTGAGCTACCAATTTACTAAGGATTTGGGTTATCTCAGGGAGTGCACTAGAGAGCGTGGTGGGCTTTTTTTTTTTTTTTATTCAATCCAGCAATAATTGGTTTACTGAACGGGATCTCAATACCAGAAAGGAAATCAAAGGTGGTAGCGGAGCTAGAATTCTGCAAAGGGGTGACCTTTATGGACTCGTCAACATAACAATTTCCCCTCTTGGCTCTGTCCTTTAACATTGTATTGAAACGGCAGAATCTGCTACTTTTGTGGTTAACCATGATTTTTGCACTATGACTTTAGGTTTGTAATGGAAGCACCAAGCTTAAAGCTCAGTTTTTAGGGAGGAGCTGCAGATGTTTCAGTGCAGATGCCTTTTTTTTTAGTGGGGAGACTAAATGGTCTCAGTTATAGGACCAGGGTTTTATTCAACATTTCCCAGGGCAAGTAGCAGAATAGGAATTTGGACAGATTTTTCTTTTTGGAAATATTGTGATTGGAGAGTTTTAAAACTCTGTGGGGGTGGACTGGATTTTAACACTCTCCTCCAGCACTCGGCTTGGTTAAAAGAGCTGATCAGGCTATGGTGTATTTGGGTTTGTTTTCCAGCTTGAGGTAATTTGTAAAGGTGTATAGGAAGGGAGGTAGAAGCAGCAAAAGGGAAAAATTTTCTAAAGGTGAAGAGGAATAAAAGCAAGAGACAGGGAATAGATAAGGCGAGCAAGAAGATGGGCGTGGTAGGTGAAGTTCCAGAATGGTGTAAATTGCTATCTGAAATGTCACCTGACCAAATTAGGTCTCTGTCATGGGAGGGCGTGAGCCAAGTCCAGGTGGGAGAGAAGAGCACGCAGCTATTGAGCCTGGCCCGGGAAGCTGAATTTTAGGTGTGCTGCAAAAAGAAATGTTACTATGTAACTTCCAACCCCCTATGATGCTACGTATCATAGGGGGTTGTGGGGGGCCATAAATTCTCTGCAGTGAATCCTGACCCGGGGGAGGGGCAGATGGCAGGCACATAGGAAACGGAGTGGAAAATAAATGGGGAATGGGATACAAAATTAAAATAGCATGGCAACTATGGAAAGCATCGTCGGGGGTTGCTGCACCTCTCGTGCAGGGATGACGTCCTTGGCAGTCAGTACTGGCCACCCTCATTGGGTGAGAGCAGAATGATTTGCATATGGAGCATTCATCCCTGTAATGGCACAAGCAAGCTAAAACCTTGACCTGATCGGGGGCCGCCACCGTAGAGCAGGCCACTAGTGCTGTTGCTCGTCCTCAGGATCCTCACACCCCCCCCTTCCTCTAACTATGGAAAGCAAACAGAACTGATTAAAGCTATTGCGTAATTGATAAAGTAAAATTACATATTTTTAACATAAACCAACAAACTAACCTCTACAGACAGTGCTATTAAAATGTAAGCCTTGTGAATTCAGGCATTAGGCGATGCCAAGCGCAGATTTAGATCACCTTGCAAGGAGGCTTGGAGTGATGTGTTCAGCTGGGAGAGAAGAGCACACAGCTATTCAGCCTGGCCCAGGAAGCTGAATTTTGGTGTGTGCTTGTAAGGCTTGGAGTACCTCACAATCAGAACCATGATTTCTACTGGACCTGTGATTTTTCTCAACATTTAAACCTAGTCAAAACTGAACTAAACTGTTCCAATGGTCAAAGCCGACCGCATTGACTCTGTTACAATGCAAAATCAAGAGCTTTCTCACCCAAAATAGATTTAAAAGCAATCCCTAGAATTTAAAAACGCCACTTTCACTTTTTTTTAAAAAAAAGATTGATTATACCCCCTGCGGAGATACAAGATCCACTATCTTCTCACTCCAGTCCTCATGGAGAGTCAAAAAAAACTGAAAACGGCAACCCCAAACAAAACATTAAGCCACTTTACTGTTGCAGTACAACAGCCAGGGATTGGGCAGAATATAGGGAGAGCTCTGGGGCCACTTGCTGCTGTATAGGGATAAGATTCAGGCTAGGGACAGATGAGCGCATTTTCTGCAGCCACCGTCAAAATGTACGTCGATGCGTGCGCACGCATTTTTTCACGGAATGCGCTTGAGTGGTCGGACGATGCGCAATTCTGGACGTATTCCATGACGGTGGGGTGAAAAAAGAGAAAAATCAGATGAATCTAATCCCTTAAAAATGAAATAATAAGGGCAAGGGCTATAAAAAGTCGTTTCGGGGATGGTGGCGTTTTTCTAAGATGGATCCTGCACACGTCTTTGTGTTTGGTGTGATGGGGTACCTGTACCTAAAGAGGAAGAGAAAGCGGCGAACCTGGGTTCATGAAATCAACGCTGCCAGACCCACGCATGGACACTTTGTGACGCGCTGTACAGGCCACTGCGAGAGAGGGGACCCGAAGTTCTTCAACTACATGCGGATGTCCATCGCCTCCTTTGATGAACTGTTGTCGCGGGTACGGGAGCCGCTGACCAAGAGGGACACCAACATGCGGCCCGCCATACCACCGGAGGAGATGCTGGTCATCACTTTGAGGTACGTACTGTCACACACCTGTATACATGACATCGCTGCCAGTCACCTGACATGAGTGCATCATGTCTGTAGTCACATGCCCACTGTTACATGCACACACACACACGGGCATCACATCACACGTACATAATCATAAATGACTCCGACAACAATGTTGAAAAATAATACTATAATATGAAAAGAAACTGTAATATATTATGGACATATATTACAAGTCGTAAAGTGAAGGTCAGTATATATACAAAATCAAAACAATAACACATAACAAACAAATAATCAAACATATTTAGCTCATGTATCAAAGTTGCTGATACCGCGGAGCATCTGGGTCATGAGGGCCGGTGGTGTGGCTACAGCTGGACCCCGACTCCGTGTGTGGCCTGGCTCCAGGGGGCATGGCTGGGTGGGTGGACAGCACCTCACTGGAGACGGAAGATCCACTGGCGGATTGTGGCACAGCATGGTAGGCGGCTGCGTGATGGGGACGTGAAAGGATGTCCTCCAATATCCCGAGAGATCTGTGGCGATACTCCATTTTCTCCGCCTCGCTCATCCTGTTCAGGAGGAGCGTACATGCATTGGAGAACGACATGTCGACGGAGTCCGCAAGCATGCAGCGTTGGTGTGCATGGGTGGTCTGTGCCTCCATGAACATGACCATGGCCTGCTCCAGGTCTGCAGCCTGTGCCCTTCTCTTCTGGCCAGGTCTGGTGCTGGCCGTTGTCGCGCGGTACTGCCACCTGTGGTGTCGCCAAATCCTCCTCCATCTGCGACTCAGCACCACCCTGGTTCTCCTCCTCCTGGCAGCTGGCAGAATCTCCTGGCACCATTTGTTGTGCCTGGGTGCCGGAGGTCGATGGCTGGTCCATGCTGCTGACAGACCTGCGCGGCTCCTGGGTCCTGCGGAGGAACGATAGCTGCTCTGCGTAAATGTACCCCCGGACCTTCTTCGCACCAGCTCCAGAGCGCGCAGCCATGGCCTGCTTCTTCTGGACGCGCATGTAGTTGTCGCGTACTGTGCGCCATTTGTTCATTGCCTCTTGTGCTGAAAAACATGATGAGAGTGACATTAGCTTGTGTTCATGGTATGTGATCATATTCAAACAGTTTTGTTTTGTCTTCTAGGTATCTCGGTAGTGGGTGCAGTTTGAAGGATCTGCATTATAGCTTCCGCGTTGGCAGATCAACAGCTGGTGAGATCGTCCGCAAGGTGTGCCAAACCATATGGGAGACCATGAAGGGCGAATGTTTGCCAAGACCGACACATACGGCATGTCTGGAAATTGCAGCAGGATTCTGGGAGAGAGCCAACTTTCCAAACTGCCTTGGAGCCGTGGATGGCAAACATGTCCGCATAGTGAAGCCACCGCACAGCGGCTCACTGTATCAGAATTATAAACATTACTTTTCTATTGGCCTACTGGCGGTGGCAGATGCCAACTATAGTTTCGTGTATGTGGATGTCGGTTCATACGGCAAGGACTCTGACTCCACACTGTTCAGGAACTCCACACTGTGGAATGAAATTGAGAGTGGGACCCTGAACATCCCCAGACCCGCACCATTGCCTGGCAGTGACGTGACAGTCCCCTATGCCTTCGTGGGTGACGAAGCATTCGGCCTATCCACACACCTCCTACGGCCCTACTCAGGGACACACCTGACTGTGAAGAAGCGGGTGTTTAATTATAGGCTGTCGCGGGCGAGACGGTATGTGGAGTGTACCTTTGGCATACTGACCAACAAGTGGAGGATTCTACATAGACCGCTGGATGTAAATGTGGACTTCTGTGTGGACATAGTGAAATGCTGTTGCATTCTACATAATTATGTGCGGGCCAGGGATGGTTTTAATTTTGACGATACCCTCACAGTTGTCGGTCTTGAGGATGATGTGAACTATGACATCATAGCTGTGAATAGATACAGCAACAGGTATCGCGATGCTCTATCTAATTATTTCATCAGTGATGCAGGTGAGGTGTCCTGGCAGCTGGGGAGCATTTGATTTTCACATCAATGATTTCATTTGTTTGTTTATTATCATTTTTGTGATTTACATTTATGGGATTATGAATTAAATAATATATATACTCACTCTGTATGTGCTGCTCCTTCTCGGACCACGTATCGTACTCCGGGTACACATGACGGGACACCTCGACCCATGCGCTCGCCTTCCTCCCCTTGTCCTTATAACGCTCGCAGGCCGTATCCCAGATCCCTGGATGCTCTCCCACAGCGCTTATCAGCCTCTCCACGTCCATCTCTGGTCCAGCAGCCATGTTCAACGGTCGCAGGTACACTCCAACGAAATGCAGGAAACTTTGGCAGTTTGGACGTTATGTAGGCCGCACACTAGCAGCGTCTGACGTCTCCTAATCACGCACACACGCTGCCATGCGGCCGCCGCGCACTTTGTACGTCAGTAGCAGCGGTTTCACGTTCTGATAAAAATGCGTTCATTTGCTGGTTGCGTGGTGTCGGCGCACTTTTGTACGCACGTACTGCGTATATTGCCCGTCATTGGCCGTTATGTGCTGCTACTGCCGCCGTGATTTAGTGCGTCTGCACGCGCGTTCCGACTGCCCCACTCTGACCCTAGCCTCAGGGGTTTGACTGTAAAATCCCTACATGTGTTTCTGTAATTTCTATACGCAGGCATTCTGCAGCACATACAGATACAAGGTGTTGCTGTAATTTGCAGACACAGATAAAAGAGATGGACAAAGCAGAACCAATAGTGTACACTGTGTTCCCAAAGACTTTATAAAGCTATATCAAGTGAAAAATCACGTGGACGGGAGCCAAAGGGTTTTTAGGCTCTATTTTGCGCCTTCCCAGTCCATTTAGAGGTGCCCAGGCTCCCTTTCCTCCTTTTACCGCACTGGGCTGCATCCTTTCAGGTCTGTCTGCTTGATGTCTCCTGGTGTTCCTAGCGGTGCGCTGCGCAGTTACCACAAAGTCTGGTATTGAAGTTAAGAGATTTATTAGCATAAAAACATCTAAAATGTAATCATAAGGTGAAACTCGTACTGGAATTCAACTTATCGGCCTCGTCAGCTGGATATTACCCTCCATACGTAGATCCTAGATTTTATAAACTCCTCGGTATATCCATGTCTTGATTGTTTTGGGTTTGTTTCCTTTACGCGCCAGTTTACTGCGAGCCGGACTCGCGGTCACATGGTTCCCCAGACCCAATCATCGATCTTGGAAGAGGTGGTGGTCACATGCTTCCTGGTATCCAATCGGCAGGCTCTCACCCCTCCGTGGACAGTGTATCGGGTCTCTGATACAGTCTCTTACAGATAAAGTGGAGATGCTTTAAATATAACATTCCTAATCGTCCAATTAGAAATAATGCTTTTATCATGCCTTAGTTCTACAGTCTCTTACAGATAAAGTGGCGGTGCTTTAAGTATTTCTAATCCTCCAGATGGAGATATTACGTTTATCATGTCTTGGTCCTGCTGTCAATTTTTTGGAAGCCATTGCTGGATAAGCCTGCGGGGTATCCCTGTAAACTGGCATTAATACAGGTCCCATATTATATTGAATGGACTCAAGTGATGTATCCTCAAATCCTTAAGGATATATATGAACAGACAATTTAGGCAAACTAATAAGGAAATGGGGTACATTAGAAACTATGAAGGGGTCCTGTTCATGACTAATAGTGGTATAAATCTAGAGTTTTGCAGTCACAATTCGTGTCTGCTACCGCTGTTAATGGGGGTTTCATATAATGGGATCCAGAGTGGGATAACGTGTGCATCTGGTATGCCTCTGCATTAACCTATTTATAACAAGAGGAAGGAGGGTGACGGGGTGGGAGGGGGACTATTGGAATTTTCTTTGTGTACCAGGGAACTGTTAGATACCGTTTAATACTGGTATAACAAGCCGTATAGGTGTTAAGGCTAATGAGGAAGGGGGGGTTCTGGAATCAGAGATTTCTATAGGTGGGTGGGAAGGAAGAGGTTAAGGAACTTCTCAGAGTAAAGACTATAGGAAATGGCACAACTCAATCCATATTGAGGCCTCTTGGATGGAGGGTATCAAATTCATATATACATTTCATCTCCTCCTGTGCTAGCGTCTTTGCCAGATCTCCTCTTCCGTTCTTTACCTTTTTCAGGGCCATAAAATGCAGATTGCTCAGGTCGCTGTTATGAACTTTTTCAAAATGAGTGTGAACACTGTGCGTTACTAGGTCCTTCTCTATTTATGTGCTCTGATAGGGACCCCTAAGGCTCTTGTAGTTTTGCCTAATATATTTGAGCTCACATGGACAGATGAGAAGGTAGATGACATTAGTTGAAAAGCAGGGGAGTATTTCTCTGATCTTCCAATCGCCTCTTAGTGGTTTTCATAGGTCTCTTCCTATTGCCTGTACTCCAACTTATGCAGTTGCCACAACCATAAAAACCCGTTTTCTGTTTTAAAGGGATCCGATATTTTGGTTGGTACGTGTTCACTTTTTGTTAACTTGAACTTGAGGTTCTTGGTGCCCCTTCATATGAACCTCGCTTTTGTCTGGTAAGATGTCTTTTAGTATTGGGTCTTCCTTTTAATATGGGCCATAACTTACGGACTATCCTCTTGAAGTTGCAATCTTGTTGACTGTAAGTGAAAACAATTGGTACAATCAGACTTTGTATTTTTGGGGTTTCTACACTTGTATTCTAGAAAATTCCTCCTTTCGATTCAATCTACTTCATGTTTAGTTTCTTCCAACCTAGTCTTATCCGTAACCTTTCTCCATGAAGTCTGTCATCAGCTTCTCAGTCTGGGTCTCATAATCAGAGGCCTTGGAGCAATTTCGTTTGATCCTCACGAATTGGCTCTTGGGTACTCCCTCTAGCCATCTCTCTGTGACAGCTGTCCCTACTGATGTAGCTGTTAGTATCTACCTTTTTTTGAAGGTCTTGGTGTGTATCTTGCCTTCAATAAATGAGGTCTATAAAATTGACGTTCTCCCAGCTCCATACTGTGTCCAGTTGTATATTTTCGTCCCTGGAGTTGAGTTGTTAGAAAATCCTCTAGTCTCGACTCCTCTCCTTTCCATAACATGAATATGTCATCGATTTATAGAGCAATATCGTTCAGTCTTCCGGTCGTCGGGTCCCTTTCCCAGTGGTCCATGTAGAGATTCACAAAGCTAGGGGCGAATTTAGTTCCCATTGTAATTCCTTTCGTTTGTAGGAAAAAATCATTGTTAAATGAGGTAATTATTCTTCAATATTCAATCCCTTCCAGTAAGAACTTTTTGTTCCTTGGTATATCATCACTTTCCAGATGTGATCTTTATAGCCGTGATTCCTCTCATGGAGGATGTTTCTATATAAAGCCTTTACATAGCTTGTAACCATGATAAACCCTTCTTACCAGGATAGTTTTTCTAAATCCTGTATGATGTTCAATCAGTTGGAGACGTTTATCTATATACTCTGATACCCGGCTGGAGATGGAGTCTATGCCTGAAATGATTGGTCTCCCTGGTGGATTGTACGGGTTTTTGTGTACTTTAGGTAGATGGTAAAACATAGGTCTCATTGGGTGTTGAATTTTCATGTATTCATGAGGTTTGTTATTTAGGATACCTAGAGCGTATCCCTCATCCAAATATTTATTAAAGATGTCCCTTATGTCTTCTATAGGATCTCGTCAGTCTCCTGTAAGTGTTCTCGTCATTTGAGGAGTTTATAAGCTTCCTCTTCATACCTATCAGTGGTCTGGATAACTATCCCTCCTCCCTTGTCAGCTGGTTTAATGACAATCGATGAATCGGCAGTCGGCTCATCTATCGCTTGTCTTTCATAGTGAGGTTGTTCTTATTTTCATTTCCCCCATTTCTGACAATTTTCTCGAATGCTATTTCCAGTGATCATGGATTTCGGGAAAAACTTCAATTTATCCTTCAGGTCAGTGTGTTTATACACCTGCAATGTTTGTTCCCTTACTAGTGGGTTCTTCTGGAAGTACTTCAAGCAAAGGTTCCGTTTAAATCGCTGCAGATCTGTGTCAAAATAATTTAGGTTCTGCGTGGGTGCAAACTTCAAACATTTTAACAGTGATTTCTTTTGTGCGTGTCTTGTCTGTAAGGTTGAAGATACCATTATCTGTGGTGGGTGCAGATACTTTCCTTGTTCTCACATTCTTTTTTTTTTTTTTTTTCTACCTCCTTTCTTACCTATCATTCTAGTCTTGCTTTTTTTTCCCCCACGGATCTGGGCTGTCTTTTCTTTCTACCATTGATCTTGATTCTGGGCTCCACTCTGGTCTCACTTAATCCATTCTAACTTTTTCCTTTTGTTCTTTTGGGTATAGCTGGCCGAAAAACCTCAGGTCTTCCCTGATCCTACAGTTTTCATATCTATTGGGATGGGGTATGTTTGGAGGCGGCGGCTGTTCTCAAGTTTCCTCTATCCGTCCTTGATATTTCTGCTGGGATCTCATAATTCCTCTCGTGTGTCCTCCTTCCGTTCCTCATACTTCAAAGTGGTCTGTAGGAGCTCGTCCTTTCTTTCAAAAGGTATTGGGCGAGTGGTTAGGTGGATATCCATTACGGGCATACTCCTTTTTGGGGCCCTTCGCGAGGAATCTTTCCTTCCTCTCAGGGATATCCTTCGATGGAATGTTTGGTTCCCATATTGCGTGGTGTGTGTGTGTATGATGCCCTACTCCTAGTGCTACTGTTCATCTCTTGTTCATCTCTTCATCTCTTGTTCATCTCTGAGGTGTTCATCTCTGAGGTGTTCATCTCTGAGGTGTTCATCTCTGAGGTGTTCATCTCTGAGGTGTTCATCTCTGAGGTGTTCATCTCTGAGGTGTTCATCTCTGAGGTGTTCATCTCTGAGGTGTTCATCTCTGAGGTGTTCATCTCTGAGGTGTTCATCTCTGAGGTGTTCATCTCTGAGGTGTTCCTCTTTATTGCGGATCTCCATACATTCACTTTCTCAATCTTCCACATCTTGGATATTTCTTCCTCCTTTTATTGATCTAATTTTTCCAATGTTTTCCATTCTTTCTGAAAACTGCTTAATTCCTTCTTTGATAACTTCTAGAAGGCTTGTTTCTGCGTCTATCTTCTGATCTCTACCAAGTTGAATCTCTGTTCTTCTATTAAAAATTCTATGGTGCGTATGGAGAAGCCTTCAAGGCCTTGCTCAATGTCTCAATGGATTCTCTCTCATTCCCTAGGGCTGGTCCTTTCAAGAATCTTTGCCTTCTTGGAACTATTCTTTTTGAGGTATTTTTCTCACCAGTGCTCTGTACAGTGGCATGAGCACTTCCCTGTTCCTACTGCTAATACCTCTCCCTACACAACCAAGAATTCTGCTAGCATTTCCTGCTGCTCTATTACATTGACTACTTACCCTTAGATCCTCTGAAATATTAACCCCTAAATCCCTTTCCTCAGATGTTGAGGTTAGGACTGTATCAAATATTCTATATCAGCCCTTGGGTTTTTACGCCCCAGGTGCATTATCTTGCACTTATCCACATTAAAACTCAATTGCCACAGCTCCGACCATTTTTTTAGTTTACCTAATTCATTTGTCATTTGGCTGATACCTCCCAGGAACGTCAACCCTGTTGCAAATCTTTGTGTCATCAGCAAAAAGACATACTTTTCCATTAATACCTTCTGCAATATCACTAATAAAAATATTAAATAGAATGGGTCCAAGTACTGACCCCTGAGGTACCCCACTGGTAACAAGACCTTGCGCCGAATAAACTCCATTTACCACAACCCTCTGTTGCCTGTCACTCAGCCACTGCCTAATCCATTCAACAAT
This sequence comes from Leptobrachium leishanense, assembly GCA_009667805.1. NCBI lineage: Eukaryota > Metazoa > Chordata > Amphibia > Anura > Megophryidae > Leptobrachium > Leptobrachium leishanense. Next base: position 18,876,024 of record CM019066.1, read on the forward strand.
ATTGGAATCCAAGCTCAAAGATTGCAATTTATTGATAAGCCTTCTATGTGGAACCGTATCAAAAGCCTTACTGAAATCTAAATAAGCAATGTCTACTGCACCACCTGTGTCTTATTTTTGTTACCCAATCAAAAAAAATCAATAAGATTAGTTTGGCATGATCTCCCTGAGGTAAACCCATGTTTCTGATCCTGTAATCTGTGTTTTTAGATGTTCAATCATTTCCTTTAACATGGTTTCCATTAATTTCCCCACTACTGACGTAAGACTAACTGGCCTATAGTTCCCCGATTCCTCCCTACTACCCTTCTTGTAAATGGGCACAACATTTGCTAATTTCCAATCTTCTGGGACGATTCCCGTTAACAGATTTATTTAACCAATCCTTGTTAAAGGTTTTGCTATTACACCACTGAGCTCTTTTAATAATTTAGGGTGGATCCCATCAGGCCCCATTGACTTATTTGTCTTTACTTTAGACAGCTGCTGTAGAACCTCCTCTGTAAACTCATATGTAAATCTCTCGTTAGTATTTCCTCCTAACTGAGGTCCCTTTCCTTCCTTCTGCAAAGACTGAACAAAAATATTAATTGAGGTAGTCAGCTAGACTTTATCCTCTTCTACATACCTTCCTTTTTGTTTTTAATCTAATCCTTGTTTTACTTTTCTCATTTATGTATCTAAAAAAATGTTTTGTCCCCCTTTTTTACTGACTGAGCTATTTTCTCTTCTGCGTGTACTTTGGAAGTTCTTTATAAATTGCTTAGCCAGATTAGGCAGAAAGAGGCAAACAGAAAAGACAGCATTACATTCCTTCCTCCACGCTGAGGTGATGGATCATCAGCACACCGCAGAAAACATCTTACATGCACTGAAGAACATGATGGCACAGTGGCTAGGGGAGCAGTCTGGTACACAAGCTCAAATGGGTTTTGTAGTAACCGATGGTGGAAGCAACATGACAAAGGCTCTCCGGGATGGAAGATTTGTGGGTGTGCGGTGCGCAGCTCGCATCCTGCATCTAGTGGTGACAAAGGCACTCAATGCGAGTATTAGTGGAGGAAGAAGGTTGGGGGCACTTGTTGAATCGTGCAGAAAAATTGCTGGCCATTTCCACCACAGCGCAAGAGATAGCCAGCTCCTTAGGCAGGCGCAGAAAAGGGCTGGACTGCCTGAACACCGGTTAAAACAAGATGTGACAAAAAGGTGGAACTCCACATTAGACATGCTGGAAAGGATTCTCGAACCGCAAAAAGCAATCCACGCAATGGCCTACAAACATTCCATTGGCATTAGCAGCCCACTAGGCAGGGATGACTGGGCCGTGATGGAACAGGCAGTGGAAGTCCTGAAGTCTTTCTGATTGGCTACAGAACACTTAAGCAGAGCGAGTGCTAGCTTGTCTGAAATCATACCCGTATTCTACCAACTCCGTGACTCTATGGATGACTTTCTGTCCAACAGAGAAGAGTTGCCTGGCGGTAAACCTCCACATGCCGATGTCACTGTCCTTCTGACCAGACTCTATGAACAGCCAGAGTACCGAATAAGACAGCACATTGCCCCTTGTCCTGAGTATATGCTGGCCACAATTTAAAACCCTACTTTTAAAGGAAAGTCTGCACTCCGTGACAATTCCCTTTCATTTTGGCAGCAAACACTCATAGATAAGATACGGGACAGGGAGCGTAAAAACCGTGCAGTTCCAGAGGGAAGAGGAGACAGAGGAGACGTTGGAGTCTGTTGTTGAGGGTGATGACAGTGACACACCCAGATGTGAGAGAAGGACCAGTGCTGCTGCTCAGAGCAGCGTTCCCAGACTTGTGTACATTTTTGTAAAAAATACGAGTTATGGGTCAGGATACGGAGTGAGACCTAAAACATTTGTTACGGCATACCTTGCTGAGTCTCCTTTGGAACCCAATACAGACCCTTTTCAGTTTTGGGAGAACGAGAGGTGTGTGGTCTACGTTTGCAGAGGTAGCCATGGTGCTCCTTTCTTGTCCAACAACTGTACAAAGTGAGCGGATTTTCTCCATTACGGGGAATGTTCTGTGCCCTCAGCGCTCCCAATTATCACCACAGCTGTTAGAGCAAATGACATTTCTGAAGGTGAACTTGCCGAAGCTGGGATACCCGGCCCTAGGTTTTGATTCAATCTAGAAATGCAAGCACACAAGTTTAGTTAGAAGTTCATAAATACCTGGTTTTTTTTTTTTCCTTTTTAAAGATAAAGATTTTTAAAAGTTTGTATTTGTAGAGTAGGCCCACACCAGAAACACCACTCAGCTTATGAAACCTTCACCCTTACTCACCCAGGTGAGTGGCTCAATATATTTATTATTTACCTTATGCCGAAACCATCATTCAAAATAATCATTTCTGCTTAATATTATTAATCTGGAAATACCTCTTCCTTTAACAGTTTTGAAAAAATTGTTACCTTGTAATGAGTGAAGAAGATGGAAGATAGTTATGACGAGCTTTGCAGACAGACTGCATATGGTAAGATATTTTAGATGTAAATTTAATTCAATAGACAATAATATATTTACAATCAATAATTTAATTTGGATTTAATATATTTACAATAAATAGACAATAATATATTTACAATATATCAATTTAATATTTAAATTTTTTTTTTTTTAGTATTTTACCGTAAAGGATACATTTGTTTTTTTCCTTTTTTCAAGTATGTCCTCCTGGGACTTTTACAAATATATATAATTGAACCTAAATAATTAAAATATAAACAGTGCACTAATACAAGGTATTTCTGGACGCAGACGTCAGCCGGTTCATAGCCTGGGTCTGCTTCCTGATCTCCTGCCCAAGCAGTTGTGTCTGAAAAACCAGCCTCTCCAAGGTATCCTGGTGGATTGGACATGGCTGTTCAACTGTAAAAGACAAACCAGCAAAGTTTATAATTCTGTAACATCTGTGTGATTTAGGATTGTGTTCTTTCTTCCTGCAGTGTGACTGTGCAGCATGCATACTTGCGTGCACTCATGCATTCATTTAACTCACCAGCTCTCTGCTGTCTGTCGTGCTCAGAGTCCGTACGTATCCTGATTCCTGACCCGTCGTGACATCCAAGAGGTGATCCACCAGACGCCTCTCCCACCGGCTCAGTTCCACATGGCACATATTCTGTTCTCCAACTTGCGCTGTACAATCGCCTTGCGTTTGCAGTCATAATAGCTAAAGAACAAAACAATTATATTAGTTAAAAAAAAAATTTCTAAAAAATTGCATTTATTCATTGTCGGGTCATTGAACAATTTTCTCAGTTTACAAGAAGTTAGAACTGATTGCAGCAAAGTTGTGACTATAGCAGGAGACAAATTTTATGTGATTTATGACAACATATGTAAACAATTGAAGTATTTACAGTTCTGATTTATTTATATATTTTTTTTATTTTACTATATTTTGTGCTACAAGAAATAGTTTTGTCAAGTTATATCGTGTCTCCTCTCCACTCATTAGCATTTATTGACAAAACAATTATTAGTTAAAAATTCTAAAACATTGCATTTATTGTCGGGTCAGTGAACAATGTTCGGTCCTATACTGTGTGTGTTTAGTCAGGTGTGCTACCTATTCATGATTAGGGATGGGCTGCCGGCTTAAATCAGTTTGTTCGAACAGTTGATTTGAACATCGGCAGTTGGAAAGTTCAAACTGCAAACTTTTTGGCCCATTGGAAAAAAGTTCGACCAAAAATTTAAAAAAAAAAAAAAGTACTCGAAAGACACCCTTACCTGCAAAATATAAGCAAAGGTTTGGTAGATATTGCATTTAAAACGTGAATATTTTTAACAATGAACCCTATGGGGCTAAAACATTTTCCACACCTTGTTGCTAAAACCTTTCCCACACCTTTTTTTTAACATTTCAAATGGATAATGGATATCCATTTGATAGTTAATTTCAAATTTCTTAGTCATTATACAAATACTCATAGGTGCACATTTAAAAAAAAATCTTTACAGGGTTATTCAAAGAGCTCCGAATTGCTTGAGAAAGGTAACCGAACGCTGAAAATCAGCGTTTGGTTACCTTTCTTGGCCATTCGGCTATTCAGAGAGCAGGTAATTCGCCAAATCCTGGCGAATTGCCTGAACATACGGTGCCTGTTCGAGGGTAGTGAAATCCCCATGAAAATGCACTGCTTCAGCTATTCAGAGAACACAAACCAGCAGTGAAGGGTTCCCCTAATGCCCTGCCATTCGGTGGTTTAATTCGGCAAGTTAATTCAGGAGAATCCCGTAGACTTCAATGTTAAAAATATTCCCGTTTTAATTCAATATCTAATAGTCTCTTTTTTTTTTTTTTCTGTAACCACCCTTTTTTATTATCATTCCCTGGATCTCATATGTCAATTTCAGTCATTTTCGCTCAGTAGTTTCTTTGCAAACAGTGTTTCATATTCAGATTCACACAAACTATTTTGCTAAATTATTCACCGCCCTTGGCTGCTTCGGCTGTGATCGGCTCGGGCTTGGTTTTCGGCAGGTTAATCCAGATGTTTTTGTGGCTTTTCTGCGTGCATTCGGTGGGTTTTGCAGTTAGTTTTCGTCGGTTTTGCGGCAGCCTTTCCCTGCAATTCGGTGACCCTGTGGTGTTAGCTGAATACACCGCAGGGTCACCGAAATGGGATCGGCAAAAGAACCGAATTGAAGAGAACGAAAAGACACCGAACGTGCGGTGACTTTTCGAATCTCTTTGAATAACCCTGATAGTTTTTATTCGTTTCCTGTAGTCAATATCTTGCACACATATGCCCTCTCGAAGGGCACTTTATGGTTCTCAAAGTTTGAAAATTAGACTTGCGCATTGTGTTCTATGTTCAAATTCTAAAGTTCGAATGCGCGGCAAACACAGTGGTGTTCGGTTCATTACAGATTTTTTATACATCATGAATAGTAATTTACTTACCGGTGATGAATGCATTCAATGGTTCGATGGGTTTGCTGGACCGTGTAAAAAAACTGTAAACAGCATCCCTCACCCGTCCCCATGCAGCCCTCTTCATGGCCTTGTTACTTAGATGAGAAGTTTTTTCTTTTCAGACACCGCCGCCGCCACCAGAGCATTGTTCTCATCGGTGGTAAACCTCGGCCCCCTTTTCTGCACAGGCTGGAGTACATTTAAGGACAGGGTGGAGGAGGAACTGCCACTGCCCTCCCTTATCCTCCCACCCGGCCCTCTCCCTCACATCATCCACATCACACCACCGCTCTCTCGCTTCCCGCCTCCCCCTCCCTCACAACACTCTCACCCCCTCACCACACGCCCCGGCCCAAACCCCTCACACCCCCTCTCACCACTCACACGCCCCAAACCCCTCACACCCCCCTCAACAATCACACGCCCTCACACACCCCTCACACAATGAGGTCTTGGCTGGACTGTCGGCAGCTGCCGTTCCCCCCACACTGTTGTCTTCCTGCAAAGACGTGACCATGTTGGCGGGCAGCGTCTTAGCGGGCAGCGGTGGGAGAGAGAGCTCATAGCTGGGAGGTGTTGCGTGAAGCCGCGAACAGGGGCAAATCTACTAGACCTGAGCCGCACTGAGAATCTTTGGGTTGTGTCGGAGAAGACTTCACGCAGTGCTGCCATCAACAATATTTTTTGATAAATAAATTCTTGGTTATACAATGAATGACTGGATAAAAATCCATGTTGTGACATCGCCTAAGCTTAACAAAACCATACCACGGTAAAATGTAATCAAATCTCAAGGCAGTACAAGGTTGTTAGTGTGTGACATTTTTTGGCCAGGCAGGCAGTGTAATGTGCACATGCAAAGTCACATTCATGGCCACAAATATGTTGACAAATTTATGACAAAGGCTCCATAGAAATGTCAAATTTATGTACATATAATTTTAACAGTGTGGAAACCAAGCAATACATATTAACTTAAGGAAAAGCAACGCACACAAACAGGAAAATGGTGAAAAAATATAACCTTTTTTTATTTACAAGAAAAAGAAATGAAAAAATGTCAAACTGCCCAACTGGGACACAAATTAACAATTAGGGGAGGAGGAGGCTGGTCACTCAGAGCTGTTCCAGCACGTCAACGGCGTTGTCCACATGCTCCCTCAACTCCTGGAGCAACTCCTGTATGGCTTGGACTTTGGTGCCTATGGCTTGGAGTTCACCAATTGCCATCCTGATGCTGGACCTGTCAGGTCTGACTTCTCCTTCTATATATCCAATAAATTAAAGAAGGAAAGTAAGTAAGTAAGTAAAGCAGGTTTCTATTTTTGACTGAAAGTCTTTAAAAAATATAACCGTATATACCAGTGCTGGCGGCCTCGGAGTCTCCGACTCCCCCCTCCTCTTCCTCCTCCACCACCACCTTCAGTATATCTTCCGGTGCTATATCTAAGAAATTAAAGCAATAAAAAATACAGTAAACAACAAAATTGATTTATTTTTGAACAAAAGTCGTTGCAAAATACAACAGTAAAAAAAAAAACCTGCACTGGTGGCCTCCTGCGGCTCCGGCTCCCTGTCTCCCTCGTCCTCCTCCTGCTGCACCTCTTGTGCTGCTATATATAAAAAAATTAAATGAAAATACACAGTAAACAAAAAAGGTTTCTGTTTTTGAGCAAAAGTCGTTGCAAAATAAAACAGTAGGTATTATAGTTACTATATATCAGAGCTGGTGGTCGCCCGTGGCTCTGTTCTGCTGCCGCCTGCGCCGTGGCACGAGTCGATGCTGCCTTCTTCCTGTTTTCTGCCAAATCCAAAAAATAGAACACGTAACTAATGCATACTGGAAAAAATGGTATATCTATATACGCTATAATATATTGCCAAACATATTGCGACACCCCTCCACCACTACCAGCTTGACCCACCACTACTAAAGTCAGTGAGGTCACAAATATTTATTTATTTACCTCTGGCCTGTATATATATGTGTGTGTGTATGTAGAGAGAGATATATATATATCTAAATTATAAAAAAATTCAGAAGTAAACATTACGCCGACCTATCGCAAATGTGTCAATTTCTGGCAGCTCCTCCCTCCCCCTCCCTGTCACTTGCGTAGTACCCCAAGGCTCAATACTAGGCCCCCTGCTATTCACAATATTCATAAATGTTAAATGATATGATTTGCCCAATGTCTGCAAAGCCTCAACTGTACATAATATGTAACTATGCAGACGACACTGTAATCTATACCAGCAAACCAAATCTCCCACAGCTGGAGGTCGTGCTGCAAGAACAATTCACTTCAGAGGTAGAAAAGTGGATCAAACACAACAAACTTTTTCTAAAATGCTGACAAAACTGTAACGATGCTCTTTAGAACAAAACCTAAACTACACAAATTGCAAAATCCCCATCTATGTGTTGAGACAAAATCAAATGGCATGCTGACCAGTCACTTCTCTCAAATATCTAGGTATGTGGTTGGACCCTAATCTATCCTTTGGCCCCCACATCGAAAAAACTCTCATCTGAACTTTACCCCAAACTAGGTGCCCTGTACAGAAACAAATCCTGCTTAAGCCCTGCGGTAAAGCAGATTGTACAACAAATGCTTATGCCATATTGATTATGGAGATGTAGTGTATGCAGCGGCCCCGCAAACACGCCTTCAGAAACTTACTACATTGTATAACTCCTTCTGCTGCTTTGCATTACAATAATGTAACTACATGACCCACCATTTGTGACATGTTAAAAGAGCTAAACCTGGCCATCGCTTGAGTCTAAACGCACCCTTCACCTTTCCAGCCTGGTGTTTAAGAGCATTTCTGGGAAGCTGCCACCCTACCTGACTAGACTGCTTCCCCTAGCAGCTCCCTCATCCTATAACCTCCGATCCAGGACCAGCACCTTACTTGCAATACCACAATACAAAAAGACAGTGGCTCGGTCCTCATTTTCCTACAGAGCACCACAATTATGGAGTAACCTCCCAGACACCATCAAATCTTCCCTCAGTCTTAAGTCACTCGAGCTCCTTACTAACATACCTCAATGCGGAATGCGCCTGTAAACATGTAACATAGTAACTACGTTTCCTACATATTTATTTTCTGTTAATCTGTATATTTGTGTTTCTTAATATCTTGCATTGTATTTCTGGAACTGTAACACTTCAATGTTCTTGAACCCAGGACATAATTGAAAACGAGAGAAATCTCAATGTATCCTTCCTGGTAAAAATTCTTTATAAATAAATTAAATTACGTTTATTCAATAAAAACTATTTGTGTTGTGTCTGTGTGCAACTGTGCATACAAAACGGGATTGTGCTGATTGCTTTTAGTTATTTCAAAGATGGCCTCAGTCTTATTTTCTGCTATCAGTCATTTTTGTTTTGAAATTTGCATCCAAAGCGTTCAATGACACTTCTGCAGCAAACTGAATTGCTGCGCAGCATCAATTCACTCAGTCAGCAGCTGCTGAGGTATTAATTGAACGCGGCTCTGTTTGGAATTGGATGCACTTTCAGAAGAACTACATGTCCCATCCTACCACTACTTACTTAGCAGCAGAGGCTCAGATTTTTTATTTTTTTTGATGCGCAGGCCAATATTGGCCAAGCTGCGGGTCATCTCGTATGCATCACTCGGTCACCACAACCTCCCCCAGCACAATACAGTACACACAGCACTGGCAGAACTACCACCATAGCGATTAGCGACCAACGCGGGCGCTATGAGGCCCGCAGCCGAGTGGGGCCTGGTGAGGATAAGTGACAACAACCAAGGGGCAGCCGGTGCCTTTTGGATAAATTGATATGGGGGGATGAATTGATATTGGGGGGGGGATACATTTATTTGATATTGGGGATGGGGGTATTATTGATATTGGTGAGAAATAAATTTATATTTCTGTTTTCCCAGGATTATTTATTCTTTATTTATAAAGCACCAGCATATTCCGCAGCTCTGTACAATAGGCACAGTATAGACAGGGTTACAATACATTGAACAACATTTGACAAACAGTACAGGAGGAGATGAGGGCCCTATTCCCGTAGGAACTCACAATCTAGGAGGGTTGGGGTTGGAAACAGGAGGAGAGGACTGCAAGGTGGGAGTGATTGATGGTTGCGTCAGTGAGTTGGGTGGTAGGCTTCCCTAAATAGGAACGTTTTAAGGGAGCGTTTGAAGGAAGAGAAGTTAGGGGAAAGTCTGACAGTACAAGGGAGAGCGTTCCAGAGAATGGGGGCTGCGTGTGAGAAGTCCTGCAGTCTATCATGGGAAGAGGTGATGCAGGGAGAAGCTAGGCGCAGGTCGCTGTTTGACCTTAGGGGGCGGGCTGGGGTGTATTTGGTGATTAGTGAGGACAGGTAGTGGGGAGCTGAGTTAGTGAGGGTTTTGTAGGTAAGGATTTTGAACTTAATTCTGCAGTGGATGGGGAGCCAGTGAAGGGACTCGCAGAGGGGAGCAGCAGAGACAGAGTGGTGGGTGAGGTGAATTAGCCTGGCGGAGGCGTTCAGGATGGATTGTAGGGGGGGAGAGGCGGGACAGAGGGAGGCCAGATAAGAGATTATTGCAATAGTCGAGTCGGGAGATTACCAGGGCGTTTATGAGTTGTTTTGTGGTGACAGCGGTAAGAAATGTCCGAATTCTGGAAATATATGACGCAGTTGGTATCGGCAGGAGGAGGAAAGAGACTTGATGTGGGGGATGAAGGAAAGAGCAGAGTCAAGTGTAACTCCAAGACAGCGAACTTGGTTTGATGGGGAGATGGTGATACCCTCCACCGTGATAGAGAAGTCAGGAGGTGGGGAGGCATTGGAGGGAGGAATAAGTAGGAGCTCAGTCTTTGACATGTTGATCTTTAGGTGGTGGGAGGCCATCCAGGAGGAGATGCCAGATAAACAGTCACTGACTTTGGAAAGACAGGGGTAGAGAGATCAGGGGTAGAGAGGTAGATCTGAGTGTCATCAGCGTAGAGGTGGTAATTAAAGCCAAAGCTGTTGATGATTTTGCCCAGGGAGGAGGTGTAGATGGAAAAGAGCAGAGGACCAAGGACCGAGCCTTGAGGTACACCAACAGATAGAGGCAATGAAGAGGAGGAGTTACCAGCAAAGGACACACAGAAGGACCTGTTGGATAAATAGTCAACCCAAGCGAGTGCAGTGTCACAGAGACCCAGAGCGTTGAGGGGTCTGCAGAAGGAGGGGGTGGTCAACAGTGTCAAAAGCAGCCGAGAGGTCAAGCAGGATGAGAATAGAATAGTGGCTGTGTTTTTTAGCAGTTAGGCGGTCGCTGGTGACTTTGAGGGCAGTTTCAGTTGAGTGTAGGGGACAGAAGCCAGATTGCAGGGGGTCAAGTATGGAATTGGATTACAGGAAGAGGGAGAGGCGGTTGAAGACTAGTTTTTCTAAGAGCTTTGATGTGAAGGGAAGCAGGGATACAGGACGATAGTTGGATGGAGAGTTGGGATCGAGGGATGGTTTCTTTAGTAAAGGGGTAACTAGCGCGTGTTTGAAGGTGGATGGGAAGGAGCCAGTGGAGATAGGTTGAAGATGTGTGTGAGGGAGGAGGAGAGGGGAGGAATTAGATGTGAGGGAATGGGGTCGAGCAGGCACGTGGTGAGATGTGAGGACCATAAGGAATTGACTTCCTCCTCAGTGGCTGGGAGGAAGCGGCAGAGGGGACCTGTGGGAGTGGAGGTGGCAGATAACTATCTTGTGTTGGGATGTTGCTTCTGATAGAGTTTTACTGAGGAAGTAGTCTGCCAGGTCTTAAGCGCTGAAGGCAGCTGAGGGGGGAGGTGCAGGTGGGTAGAGGATGGTAGTGAAGGTGGACCAGAGCCGTTTAGGGTTGGAGGACAGCGTAGATGTAAGAGATGAGAAGGATTGTTTGGCCAAGTGGAGGGCAGAGGTGTATGACCGGAGAATAATCTTGAAGTGAGCAAAATCAGCTTCAGAGCGGGATTTCCTCCAGGCACGCTCTGCAGTGCAGGAGCATCTTTGCAGGTAGCGAGTCTGGAGGGTGTGCCAGGGCTGAAGCTGGTGGCGTGGGGCCTTACAGAGTCGAAGAGGAGCAAGAGTGTCTAGAGCAGAGATAAGCGTAGTGTTGTAGTGATTAGTGGCAGCATCAGGGCAGGTGAAGGATGAGGTATGAGGGAGGTGGTGAAGTAGGTTGGAGAATTGATGGGGGTCCACAGCAAGTAGATTTCTGCGCGTGTGTGTGTGTGTGGTGGGGGAGCAGGGTGTTTAGGAAGTCCAGATAGGTTGAAAGAGAGAAGGTGGTGGTCAGAGATGGGGAAAGGGCGACAGTTGAACTCAGAAATGGAGCAGATGTTGGAAAAGACCAGGTCAATAGTGTGACCATCGCGGTGGGGAGGGAGGATTGTGGGAGGACGTGAGTGAAAGAAGTTTGGAGGCAGCAGGGGCAGAAGGATCATCAATGGGAATGTTGAAGTCGCCGAGAATTCCCCAGGAAGGATACATTGAGATTTGTCTGCTTTGTTCATTTCAAAGAAGGATAGTGTCATCATGGAACTGACATAGTGCTCCATGCTTCAAACTTTAGTTTAGTTTTAAATATATATACGTAACGTTATTTATTTCTTAGGTAAAAATGTGATGTATCTTTTTTAAAAAAAAAGAAATAAGCAACCTGGCTGCCTGCGAGTGCAACTATTGATTGTCATGTCAAATGCTTTCTTTCGTATAGGATGATATATTAAATTTATAAATAGGTTTGACAGTTGAGAGACAAGTAATTTAAATTTGTGGATTTATGCTAAAAGGATTTTTCTTATTTTATTTGTTATCTCTTGAGAGACTCACTTACATAAGGTTGAACTTGTGAGTCACCCATTGTCTACTAGACTTAGTCTCTCAGCCACACACTCTGTCTGTCTTCTGATTCCCTTCATTCAATAGATTATGTAAATTATGTTTGAGCTGAAGGGCAGGCCAAAGGATGTGTTTAGTTAATTAGGAATGAATATGTGACAATAGTACACACAGTAGGAGCCAGGTACATGACATGTTCACCATTTGCTATGCAATTTCTGTTGGACCTGTCACCTCTGCATAGTGGCGTTTGAGATTTCTCACATTTTACACAAAGGATTCATTGCAAATTCTCATGTTTTCCAGGCAGGATACATAACCTTGATGTCTCTGGTTTTCTGTATGTCATTCTGGGTGGCGGCGACGGCGAATAATGTACCGTTGGGTGTCTTGCCCAAGGACAGGATACTTACTGGAGAGGTGCTCTTGCCGGGATCGAACCCGTGTCTCCTCCAGTCCCACTCCTCCAGGCTCTCTCTCTGGGTGGTAGTGGGTACTGTGCCAGTCCCACATGCCATACTTGAAAACGAGAGAGATCTCAATGTATCCTTCCTGGTAAAATCCTTTTTATAAATAAAAAAATAAATAAACATGCGTGAGTGTAGTGGTGGTCGCGTGTTCATTTTTTTTGGGGGGGTATAATATGCGAGTGTTAGGTTGCATGTGGGGGAGGGGGCCCATAAAACATTTTGAAATGGGGCCCTGTGATTCTAGTTACTCCCCTGGTACACAGCACACAGTCACACACACAGTGCCAAAAACACAAATACAGCATTGTAATTTCATATCATATACAAGACATCAAATATCAGAATTTTCATGTATAGTATCGTAAATAATCACAAAAAAGAGCTTTGGAAAAATGCATGTGTAATGTAAAAGTCCAGAAAAAGAGAATCAACGTATTTCTGTGCACATTAGATTTAGCGCAGGATTTATATAGCGCCAACAGTTTGCGCAGCGCTTTACAATATATAGAACACTTAAGTTTGTCTATGACGTGCAGGATTTCCCTCATCTGCTCCTCCTCGCGCGTCTTTAAATCTGACCAACGCTTTCTTAATTGGTCGATTTTAGTATTAAAGTCTTCTTGCAGAGTGCGGCGTACCTTCCTTAGGATACGGTCCTTTTATGTTGTTTTTGCTGCCGTAAGGGCCCTTACGGCAGGGGACGGACTAAACTGCATATTGGGATGATGGGATGATGGGATGATTGGCTGCCATGCTCAGTACTACCACTAGATGTCAGTATAAATGTAAAACGCCTATGGCAAACACTCTGTGCTAACTCTATGGGTTCTTTTCTACAGGGCTTCATACAAAGTTGCAAATAGTAGCTGCAAGTTACAAACTGCTCACTTGCTGATATATAGACAGTTTAATAATGGAAACCTGGCAAATTATATGGAAAAAATAGAAGAATGAGTAGAATATGGGTGTAATTATTTTTTTACATGGGGATTATGGATGTTAGATCATGCTTACATATGTCAAGGACCATATTTGACCATTTTCTGCAAAGAATATGGGTATAATTATTTTTTTACATGGGGATTATGGGTGTTATATCATGCTTACATATGCCAAGGACCATATTTGACCATTTTCTGCAAAGAATATGGGTTATAATTATTTTTACATGGGGATTATGGGTGTTATATCATCTGCTTACATATGCCAAGGACCATATTTGACCATTTTCTGCAAAGAATATGGGTATAATTATTTTTTTACATGGGGATTATGGGTGTTATATCATGCTTACATATGCCAAGGACCATATTTGACCATTTTATGCAAAGAATATGGGTATAATTATCTTTTTACATGGGGATTATGGGTGTTATATCATGCTTACATATGCCAAGGACCATATTTGACCATTTTCTGCAAAGAATATGGGTATAATTATTTTTTTACATGGGGATTATGGGTGTTATATCATGCTTACATATGCCAAGGACCATATTTGACCATTTTCTGCAAAGAATATGGGTATAATTATTTTTTTACATGGGGATTATGGGTGTTATATCATGCTTACATATGCCAAGGACCATATTTGACCATTTTCTGCAAAGAATATGGGTATAATTATTTTTTTACATGGGGATTATGGGTGTTATATCATGCTTACATATGCCAAGGACCATATTTGACCATTTTATGCAAAGAATATGGGTATAATTATCTTTTTACATGGGGATTATGGGTGTTATATCATGCTTACATATGCCAAGGACCATATTTGACCATTTTCTGCAAAGAATATGGGTATAATTTTTTTACATGGGGATTATGGGTGTTATATCATGCTTACATATGCCAAGGACCATATTTGAAAGTATTCTGATAAGCATATTTAAAATTTAATTACCTTTCATGGATCGACTACCAAATTTACGTATGGGGAGAGCAGTATTGGTCAATTATCATTTCTTTCGTTATGGGTCATTGATTGCCTAAAGTTTAGAGTTTTTATATGTAGGGACTTTCTTTTATATTTTCTTGAATAAATATGTTTTACTTATCTATTTTCCCTCTCCTTTACATTTTGGCACTGAGTGTTGCTTTAAGGAATATTCTGATCCCTGATGTGTCCCCTGCCATGAAGTGTTAACTGAACAGTTACTGCTCATGATAACGTTAGGGAACATTTTTATCACCCATATCATCACCAGTTTTATATTTTTATATATATTGCAGTATAAGGTTTTCATATTTTGTTTTCCATGTATAAAAATTGCTATTGAGCCGACTGAATATATATAAATACACACACACTTTTTTCACATTATCACATTATCAATTTTTCTTTTTGTTGTGTTTGTTTTTTTTTTTTTTTTTTTTTACTTATTGTTTTTGATTGCTACAAAACATGAACAGAAATAAAAAGAATCTGTTTTTTCATATAAACTTTTAATAATGGATTGTTTTTATTACCATTACAAGGATACAGTTCTTTGATAACAAAAAGTGCATGGAACATGTAAACGTTTCAACAAAATTTACTCTACAAAAATTTTAGTTCACAAGCTCCACCAATACTGAAGTTTTTATAGGGTCACAATATGCAGAGACCCTAATTATATGTACTGCATTTTTAACATATATTTATAACTGGAGCATGTATTTCAAACATCAACCTAGATTACGTGCATAACAATGCCATAATAACAAATACAATTAATGGCTTACAGAAAACACCTCATGCATTTATCATGCTTACTGAAGAAGTGCAGTTTCATGTGTATTAATGTGAAACAGTGGGCTACACTTCCTTACAAGCCAAGAGGGAAGCTACCTATATTTCGGCTCTTATTGGGACTTTTCCATCGTTCATGTCAAAGATAACAAAAGTAATTATATCTGGTTATTAACTTGGGAGAACTTGGAGTAATTTACAAATTTAAACTATTTTTAAACAGTTAGGGATGCAAAGTAGAACACGCTATGAATGGATTTCCATGTCGGTTACAACAATTTTTATTCCGGCAAATTATATTGACATTAAGAGCTGGTTATCAGAACTTGTCATTTTTACTTTGTTCATTATTGTGAATAACTATGTACCAAAATGTTTGCATGTACAATTTAGCATGCTTCTAAATATGTTAGCACACAAATTTACACTATGTATTATTTTCTTTTGCACTGCAAACAAATGAAATATGTTGGTGGTCTACCCTTCTGTCCTCCACACTTCTGGTGATACCATTTTCGACACACAACACATAGGATCTGTTTTTCTTCATGAAAAATGTCACCAGAGCAGTAACAAGAGGTACAAAATGTCCAGCCTTCGGAGTTGCAGTAACGGGATGGGAAAGTACTCATGTCCTCCTGTGTGTCCTGTTCTGCTAATGTGACCACTGGTGGGCTGTATTTATTTATTTTTCCTGCTACAAATGTGTGCTTTGTTGTTTGTTTGGTGGTCAGATATGAGTAATCAACTTCCAGTATCTTTGTTTGTATCCACTGTCGAACTCTATTACTATCAAAACTTTTAACATAGTTAAGACCATTGCATATAATGTACGAATTTAGGATAACATGAACTCCACAGTCATAAGAATTACTTTGTTTCGGGCAGTCAGCACTCACAATCCAAGTCCAGTCTGTTTCAAGAAACTCTACTGAGGAACAGAGGCTGTGGATAACATAGAGCATTTTTTGGAGAACAGCACAGTATTTGTTATATTCATTGTTTAGAGAGTCCATTATTGTTACCGTTTTAGATTTTAGTTCTGCTACAGCCAAAAACCAATGCAAACCTCGTCCATATAATGTTAGGTCACTATTAATTGGGAAGAGTAAAATGTCATAGTTTAACAGTGATAAGGAATCTGCAAATCTTACAAAGGATATGTGCCCTCCATTACCAACAGCATGGAAAAAATGTGGAGGAACTACAAAACAACAACTGGAAATTACAGATTCCTTAACTAACTGCATCAAGGCACATTCTATAACTTCTCCTTCAACCCATGCCTTTGGCTTAAGACATGTTGTCAGATTGTCAGATGGACCTATATTTTCCTCCCAAGGCTTTCCAACTATAAGATGATCTGATTTTTTGGGTGTGCTTTCATACTTTGGAGACTTAAATTCTGCATTCTCTTCTGCTAATTGTATGACAAGTGGACTCTTGCATAATACTGGAAAAATTTGTTTTTTATTTTTTGATGGTGAGCTTTCATGGGATTCAAATTCTGTATTCTCCTCTGTGATACCTATGTTATCATTTGGTTGTGATAAGTTTGCACTAGTTGACATCTGAGAATCTGGTGCTGCCTCAGTTTGATAGTCATAATCTTTTTTTCTAGCCTTTTTACGTCCTGATTTTCCTTCCTTCCGATGTACTTGTTTTCTCAGACGAAAGATTGTAGGTGAAATTATCTGGGATTAAAATTCCAGATGCCTTTTGTACTGCGATTAAATGAAAACAAAGTCCAGTGCTTTTGCAGGAACATTTTGGCTTTGGTGACAAGCACACTGAATGCACCTCATTTTTGAATGGACTTTTAACAACAAATACCTGCAGTTGTCCATTCAAGGAAACCAAATTGTTTTCAATGCACAAGTTTGCAATTGCTGTCTGTGTCATTCTGTGAACAGATTCTTTTTTTTATTTTTTTATTTTTTTATTTTTTTTTATTGCATTTTTTGTTATAATATTCAGGCAAGGCATGACGTATACATATAATAATGACATATTATGAATCTGCCAAGTGTCCGGAAAGAACGATATAAATTTGTCTGGGTCGTATAATAAAATGTGACTTCAAATCGCGTTTTAAACAGGATGAGCGAAACCGGTAAAAAAATGAGCTCAGCACACAGGGGTGAAATGGCTCAGCAGAACGAAAGGGTTAAGCAGACTAAGCATGTGCTTAGGGTGCCAGGCTCAAAGGGGGCACCACAAAGTTGAGAAAAGGGTGAAAAGAAAAAAAACGAATGAAGCTTTGTAAAAAAAAATTGATAAAAAAAAGTGCAAATTGATCATAATGTTCTGTTTCCGATCATGGTGCACCCTAGGGTTATTCTTACCAGGTGTACCACAAGGCAGAGGCATTAAGTAGAAACCCAGGGGCCCAGGTGCAGGAATCCATTGAAAGCCCCCCCACCTTGGCACAAAAAATACCCCCCATGCACTGGACCCCTCCAGTCTACAATGTTGACTCCAGACAATCAGTGTCCCCTTTTTTTCCAGGTTCCACTATGACCACTTCAGTCCATTCCCCATTTTTTTTTTTTTTTTTTTTTTTTTAATAAACAGCTTTTATTCGGAGCAACAAATACAATACAGAACAGACTTCAGTCTGTGAGTTAACAACTTTGAAACCAGTAGATGTGCATAACATATAAAACCTAAATTACTAGCAATAGTACGGGTTCCCCACTTCCCCAAGTCTCCAAGATTAAGTCTCATATATCTAACAGCCATCATCAGGGACTTAGAGAGCATTTTCTAGGAGTCGAATGAGAGCTGAGTAAGTGAGGAGCAGAAAGATTACGCACAGTAGGTGAAACCAGGTGTCTAAGGGAAGAGTAGGTGAGGGAAGGTAAGCTGGGAGGAGGGAATAGTGGGGTAGACCAACAAAGGGCAGTATCACATTGGGAGTGAGAGAGTAACAGCGCCAGCTAACTCATGGTCCAAGTTGGCCCAGGTACATAATGACTAAACAATGGGGAGGAAGGTCTCCCAATGGGATCTGGGGCTCCGTTGACATGTCCCCTTATTCAGTAAAGGGTAGAAAGAGGGAGATGAGCGAGATGACTCTATTTCAGTATCTCTTTCTGTAGACGAGGGAGGAAAAGAGGCGCCAGGCGAGGACACATTTAGACAATGCGGTGAGCAGGATACAGGGTGGGAGAGAAAAAGAGAAGACAGGGGGAGAGAGAAAAAAAAAAAAAAAAAAAAAAGGGGGGGGAACTCTTCCCTTCTCTCCCCTCTCCGCCCCCCCCCCTTAGAGTGAAATATAATAATGATAGTAAATAAAGGAAGGAATGAGGGACAGATACGAGAAAGGGTCTAGGCGTGGAGGAAGGGACTGGTGTCGAGAAGCTACATCGTGGTGGGTGGGGGCCCAACAGAGGCGCGGCGACCCCAGACAGCGGCGGACCCGCCCGACAGGGGCCGGGAGCGGCGAGCCCCGGTCCATTTACCAGCATCAACGCCGGGACCCATCTACACTTCCACCTCACATCAAGCGAGCCTTGCAAGTGGCTGAGGTCACATAAGAGTTCCAGTAGAACCATTTGTGAAGGTGATCCTCGACTTTATCCCGTACCCTGGCCATCAGGTCCTCCAGGGTCTGCACCTCCATACAGGTCAGCCAATTTCTATAAGAGGGGGTCGTCGCCTGTCCCCAGGTGCGTGCGACTATGAGTCGTGCCGTCATGAGCATCGGGAGAGCCACGGATTTCCGAAGCGATGTCACGGAGAACTGCGTGGTTGTAAGGAGAAACGCGTCTGGGGCGAGCGGCAGGTCCAGGTCCGTGACTTCCATCAGGGTATCCCGTATCAGTTGCCAGAAGGGAGCAATTTTCGGGCACTCCCACCAGATATGGAGATAGGAGCCCGACGGGGCATCACATCTCCAGCAGTTCGGGGTATGTCGGGCCCCTATGCGAAATAGTAATGCCGGGGACCTATACCACATTGCGAGAACCTTGTATGAGTTAGATTGTAATCTCGCCTGAGGCGAGCCTCTGTGGGCAAGTTCATAAGTGTCCTTCCATTGAGCCTCCGTTGCCTGCCTGTCAAGGATCCGGTCCCAAGTATGTTCAAAGGATGGCGGGGCGTCACTCGTTGCGGTTTGTAGCATGCGGTATATCACAGAAATACCGTGACTGATCGGGCGTTTGGCAGTGGCCAGTTCTTCAAAGGGTGTACGAGGACGTACCAGTCGATGATGTCGCGCCGGAAGTGAGAGCAGGTAGTGTGTTATTTGGGCGAAATTAAAGCGCTCTAATGGAGTCGGGGGGGTAGCACCCGGACGGTTCTCCCAGGGGGGGTTCAGATCTGATCCGGTTAGAAAATGAAACGCTCTTGGCCCGTGGTTAGTATCAATTCTATGTCTGATTCGTGGGGTCACTCCCGCCGTGAAGTCCGGGTTGTCCTCTAATGGGAGCAGCGGAGACGGGTAAGAGGATAGAGAGCAACGTCGCACCGTCGAGCGCCACACCCGTAAGGTAGCTCCCACGAACGGGTGTCTGAGAATCTGCGCGGACCGTCGCTTCGGGTCTATCCACGGCAAAACTCCTGTCGGGTGAGAAGTCGCACCCCATTCGAGGTCCTGCCACAGAGCTCCCCTGCCCCCTCCAGTCCACTCCGCTATCCGCAGGAGGTGCGCAGCCTGGTAGTAAAGGCGTAGGTCTGGGACTGCCAGTCCCCCCTCCCTCTTGGGGCGCGACAATGTGTGAAAGCTGATCCGGGGTCTTGAGTTGTTCCACACAAAACTAGAGCAGTCTGATTGGGCCATCGCGAAAAAAGTGGGGGGGATGTATATGGGAAGCGTCTGGAGAAGATAAAGCAGTCTCGGCAGCGCATTCATTTTCAATATCCCGATCTTTCCAAACCAGGAAACCTTCAACCGCTTCCATTCTGCGAGGTCGCGTCTGAGGGCGGTCCAGAGTGGGGTAAAGTTTTCTCGGAATAAGTCCTGCGGCAGTTTTGTGAGCCACAGGCCCAGATATCTCATTTTGGAGGCGCACCACGTGAAAGGGTGTGCCCGACGTAGGAACCGTTCTGCGTCTTCTCCGACATTGAGGTTTAGAATTTCTGATTTCTCCATGTTTAATTTCAGGTTAGAGAGAGCACCGTATCTCTGGAATTCCCCAATTATTTCCGGCAGGGACGTTAAGGGTTAGTGATATAAAAGATCAGGTCATCAGCATACGCCGAGACCTTGTGAGTGTCACGTGTCCCTTTGAGGCCATGTATTTGCGCATTGTGACGTACGGATTCCAAAAGGGGCTCAAGTGAGAGAGCAAAAAGGAGAGGGGAGAGCGGGCAGCCCTGCCTCGTTCCATTACGAATCTGAAAGGGGGCGGAAAGAACACCATTAACCCGTACACGGGCATTTGGAGCTCGATATAGAGCGGTGATCCAGTGGACGAACTCAGGAGGCATATTCATGGCGCGTAGCGTGGAAAAGAGAAAGGGCCAGGAGACCCTGTCGAACGCCTTTTCTGCGTCTGTGGACAGGAGGAGTGTAGGAGTCTCCGTGTGGTGTGCCAGATGAAGTACATTTAAGGTCCGGATGGTTCCATCCCTGGCCTCTCGTCCCGGGACGAACCCCACCTGATCCTTTCTCACCAACAGTGGTACTAAAGGGTGGAGGCGAGAAGCCAAAATCGTGGCGAATAATTTAAGATCACTGTTAAGCAGCGAAATTGGTCTGTAGCTAGCACAAGAGAGGGGGTCCTTACCCTCCTTAGGGATTACCACAATTGTCGCTGATAGGGAGTGCTGGTGAAAATCTTGGTCAGTAAGTAATGCGTTGAAGACCCGAACCAGATGTGGAAGCAGAGTGGTCCCAAATCTTCTATAGTAGGCAGCCGTGAACCCATCTGGTCCCGGCGCCTTACCAGGTTTTTGGCGTTTAAGGGCGGCGGAGACCTCCTCCGTCGTCACAGGCGCGCTCAGCGGGTTGCTTTGCTCCTCCGTGAGGTGATAAGGTATCCGTGTAGACAGATATTGTTCAATAAGCTCCGTAGATGGCGGTCCTGCGTCTTCGACTGTGTGGTACAGTTCGGAGTAATAGTCACTAAACGTGTTTGCTATCTTGTTCGGGTCCGGAGTTATCTTGCCCCCAGGGGTGCGTATCTCCGGCACATAAGTCCTACGTCGTTGTTGCTTCAGAAGGCGGGCCAACAAGCGCCCCGGTTTGTCCTCATGAAGGGCGAAATAACATTTCGACTGTATGATAGCCCTCTGTAAGGGGGGGTGAGCGCGTCATTGAGTCGCGTTCGGGCATGTAACAGCTCAACGTACGTGGTCTCGAGGCCCGCAGCCTGGTGAGCAAGTTCCAGTCGACGAATTTCGGAAGTAAAGTGCTTCCAAGTCCCTTTGTCTCTCCTCTTCTTCCGGGACGCTAGAGAAATCAGCAGACCTCTCACCACCGCTTTGTGCGCCTCCCATACAGTAGGAAGCGGGACATCTGACTGTTCATGGTCTGCAAAGAATAAGTTTATTGTATCACCGACTTTCGTGATCAATTCAGGGTCGGCGAACAGAGACTCATTGAGCTGCCACATAGCATCCCTAGGTCGTAGGGGGGAAGACAGGGAGAGAACCAGTGGTGCGTGATCTGACCACGTAGTCGCCTGGATCTTTGCGTCACGCACAAGCGGTAGAACGTATTGAGTGACAAAGAAATAGTCCAATCTGGAGTATGTGCGATGGACGGCAGAGAAATAGGTATAGTCACGTGAGGTGGGGTTAAGAGCCCTCCACACATCCACCAGGCGTAGGTTTCGCAAAGAGCGACGGATCCCGTTAAGGATTCTGTGCGGCGTACGGTGATTGGTGGAGGAGGAGTCCTCCCGTGGAACCAGCGGCAGATTGAAATCCCCCCCCAGGATCAGGGTACCCTCAGCAAAGGACTCCAAGAAAGACAATCTTTTAGCCAGGTATTGATGTTGTTTAGTATTGGGAAGGTAAACATTGGCAAATGTATACACTTCACTTCCCACCCTACCCTTGACGAACACACATCTCCCATCTCCGGCGGTGTAAGTCTCAAGAAGTACAAAAGGAACAGAAGCTGCAAACAGAATGGCCACACCCTTCGATTTGGATTCAGGGGTATGGTCAAAGAACCCCGTCGGGAATCGGCGGTCCCGCAGCGAGGGTGGGGAATTCAAACAAAAGTGAGTCTCCTGTACGAAGGCAACAGACGCCCGAAGGGACGCTAGATCACGGAGGAGACGGCGTCTCTTCTCCGGCTTATTAAGTCCACGGACATTGTAACTCACCAATGTCAGATCCACCGGCACCAGGGCCGCCGCGCCCGCCCCCGAGCCCGACATCCCACCCAGAGGGGACGTAAAGGATGTAACAGTATGGCACTGCGGATGATGAGGACAGGGCAGGGGGCAAAAGTGAGACTGGAGGAAAAGAAGGACTGTAGTGAGAGAGAAGGGGCAGAGGGAGGAGAGAGGAGGAAAGAAAGAAAAGCGGGGAAAGGGAAGAGAGAGGGAGAGGAAAAGTGAGGAGGAAGAGAAAAAAGGGGGGAAAAAGGAAGAGAGAAGAAAAAAAAAAAAAAAAAAAAGGGGGGGTTTAAAATAAAAAGGAGAGAGAGGGGGGGATTTAAATAAAAAGGAGAGAGGGGAGATTTAAAAATAAAAAGGAGAGAGAGGGGGGGCAAGGGGCTCCGTGTAGTTGTGACGATCGAGTAAGTAATTCGTCACTAGAAACTGAGTGGGGGGGGGAGGGAGGTAGTTAGTAAGGTCTCTCAGAGGAAGGAAGGAGAGAAACAGCGCGTCCGAGGGCAGCTCGGACTGTCTAGGAGGGATATCCGACGCCGATCAGAGAAGATGAGAGACCCAAGACCTCTAAAAATGAGGTGAGGGTACTGTCGAGAACTTCCCTGATTGAGAGTGGCGTCGACCCGTGGGGACGTGGGTGCGGCGGTACCAACTTGGACCAGATAGAGCCGCTGGCTTACTTCTGATCAGAAAGTAGGTTCAGACAAACAGAGATAGAGAAAAAAGAGGTAACATGAACAAAGCTCTCCATATTCAATCTCCTCCGACAGGAGACGCATTATAATCAGCACTACATTAATAGAATGAAATCAAACAGCACGCTATGGTTGAACAAAGCGAAGCATCAAACCGCCACCAACCTCCCGCAGTTCAAATACCACCGGCCTTCAGACCCATCTCCCCAGTTCCCACCCACCCCCCCTCCCGCAACTACCAGGCAAATACGACGTAGTATCCGAACGCGTCCTCTCACAAGGGTCGCCCTGGGTGGCCCTAACGCGGTCCAAGCCATGAGGTCCATGTCCGATGTGGCCACCACGGAGTCAGAGCAGGGGACATCGTAGACAATGTAGGTCCTTGAAGAGGTAGCCATCCCCCCTCCCACCACCCCCCCCCCCCGATCGGAGAGCAGCAAGCTGGCCAAGGCTGAGGTTCGCGGTCCGGGTGCGTCAGGGCGGTAGAACAGGGGATCCGGGAACCAGAAACCCCCTCCCTCCATGTGAGCGCTGCGCGGGGCTGTATTGGGCGGGGGCCAGCAACGACAATTGAGCGACTTTTTGGCGACCAACTATGAATCAGTCTGGAACATATGTCCAAGAATATTCCCGTGTCCCGCAGGTCGGTACCAGGCCCGTCAAAGGCGTCAGCGTGCAAGCAAGGAGGTGTCACCTCCCACAGACGTACACTGTGGGGCGCGTCAGTCAACATCCTCCCACGGCATGCTCGTTTAAGGGAAAAAAAAAAAAAAAAAGGCCCCGCATCCCACTTGCGTCTCCTATTACCTCCAGTTTGTGTATCCTGGGACTCTTAGTGTCGGATCAAAGGGGATCTACCCCCAAAACTTGTTGCCAACCCCCCACCCCCACCCGGGCCAGGTATGATCAAAATCTGCTTCCAGACACTAGTAATGATCTGCAGATGTCCGTCCACTGGGTTGAGAGTGCGCAGTTAGGCAGGCAAGCAAGTGTGTCAGCCTTCCCGTAAGTCTCCATGAGGGCAACTGGTGCGGGGAGACAAGCTGATACTAAGGGCGAAATCGGGGCCGCCCACGTGCAAACAACCTGAGAAACTAGCACGGGAAGGCAGAATAGTGGCATTGTCGTCCAGCTTGACGGGACATTTCAAATAACGTTCACCGAAGTCTGTCATGTCAGGGAGGAGGGGCTCTCAATCCACTAATGCCTTCATCCCGGATAATCAAGGGCCCCATCCCTGGTATCATCAGGCCTCCAGCCCTCCCCACCCTTATCTCACGTCTCTGTGGTAGTCTAGGAGGAGGGTGTCGGCCATACGGGTGGTGTGAACTCCTTCAGGGGTGAGTGCTCCGGAGAGAAGCGGGCCAGCGAAACAGATAGAGCGGAACTATGTGGCATTTCTGCGGGAGAGGTCATCAGCAGGAGGCACGGCGCTATCGTCCAGCTTCCAATCGATCCGGGTCTTCCTGGGCATGGTCATCTCTGGGTTGTCGACGCCGTGGTGGTCTTTGAGGGCGGCCCTGGCCTCCCACAGGTCGTCCGTCTCCCCTTCCCAGTCCACCACCGTCAGCGGGGGTAGGTCCAAGGCCTCCACAAAGGGGGCGACATCCCCATAGCAAGTAATGGCGTGTGTGACCCCATTCAGCCGTACCACTAGAGCGAACGGGAATCCCCACCTGTAAGGGACATTCTTCTGTCTGAGCGCTTGAGTGACCGGGCGCAGGTGTCTGCGTGCTGCCAGAGTGAACGGGGATAGGTCATGATAAATTTCCAAGTCCTGACCCTCAAAGTTCCACGAACGTGAGGTACGTGCACGTTGCATTACGGATTCCTTCAATTTATAGGACGCGAAGCAACATACTACATCCCGGGGGGGTTCACCGTCCGGGGGACGAGGTCTGAGAGCCCTGTGTACCCTGTGGAATTCAAGTGCCAGGTGGGGATCGCGGCCTAGTACCCCATTAAAGAAGCGTTTGAGTACGTCCTCTAGTGGTTCCGGGGGATCCGTCTCCTGGAGACCCCGAAGCCTCAGGTTGCAGCGGCGGCCTCTGTTATCGAGGTCATCTACTAACCTCCGCATTCCCGAAAGAGCTGGGGTGTCGTCAGGCCTGTGGATGGCTGGGTGTACTGCGGCCTGTTCGAGTTGGGCCACGCGGTCTGCGAGTGTCGACACATCCCCTCTCACCTCCTCTATGTCGCGCCGGAATGAGTTGTGGATATCCGACAGCATGTCCGCCAGGTCTGACTTAGTCGGCATCCCAGCGAGCAGGGACTCCATCCGAAGTTCCAGCCTGGTGATAGCCACCGTCGGGTCCGTGGTAGCCGCTGGAGTCGGAGTGCCCGCCATCTTAGGAGCTGAGGGTAGAATCGGAGAGCTCGGCGCGGGAAGCAGGTAAGTGTCCAGCGGACGAGTAACTGTCCTTAGGGGTCTGCCTGGTGTCCTAGGGTCGCCTTGTGCTCGTTTGCCGCGTCCCATAGTAGTGGGGTAGCTGAATTAGAAGGCTTTTTGTCGGAGGAAGAAGGAGAGAGCATTCAGTGTGCGGCCATCATGGTCAGCGGTCCGGACACGCCCCAGATTCTTTTTTAACATAGGAAACCACTGTGAGGATTTTCAGATTTCACCTTTCTTCAAACAATTTTTCTCAACTGGTAGGTAAATGTGGAAAGACAGTGTACTCATGGGTACTTTCTGCAACTTCTTAAATGTTTTTTTTCAATGATTATACTTCCCAAGGCTATAGAAAGCCCTCTGGAACTCATAAATGTAAAACATTTGTAAGTGGAGTAAACACAACAAAAGACTGTCCAAAGACAATTCTTTCCACTCTGTAGCATTTTTCAGTATTTTGTTCATGCTTTCACTTGCATTATTTGTTGATGTCTTATCCTGAAATGCGGGAAAATTTTTAGTATAAAATCTGCTTGCAAATTTGAATGTGTGTTCATGCAAATTTTTTTCAAAATATTCAGTGAATTGGTATGACCACAACATTCTGAACTCTTCATATTTGTTCCTCCATTCTTCTGCACTTTCAGAATCCTTAAGCTGTTCCACATGATCCTTTAATACCTTTATATCATCTTTTTTTCCTCCAGCAGATTTCACCCAGTACTCAAGATCTTTCAAAATGTGATTTCCACATAAAACAAGTGGCATACAAGGTGCCACTTTCCTTACAGCATTTAGAATTCCTTTTTCACGATCAGTCACAAATGGAATATTTTCTATGTCCTTTAGATTTAAGAAATTCACAAGTTCTCCAATGAACATTTCATGGTATTTTTGAAATTTCCTTTCATGAATCATAAATGCTACTGGAAAAATCGGATTAATTTCCAAAATTGTATGACGCATGACAAAGGTTGACATATAAAAATCGCCAAGATTAAAAGTGGTATCATAGGCAAACATTTGTTGTGTTTCGGTGTCTTTTAAGGCCATTTTTATCAAATCTTTTCCCAAATCCATTAACTCTTTTGACCAGGCATATACCACAAGATCTGGATAAATTGTGATATGCCTCACAAAATCTGTTTGTTCTGCCAGCTGTAGTGTACTGAATATTTCATCTTTACTAATACTTTGTCTGATACGTTCTGAATAGCGAATATTTTGAACTTGTTTTAAATTCCTTGGGCGAGTTACTGCTGCTCTTCCATTATCTCCTCCTGCCGATGCCTCACTATGCAATTTTGAGTACACATTTCTTGGAACATCGGAGTAGTGTTTCCTGCATTCTGCTAATAGTGATGGCGTGGATGGTATAAAATTACGGTTGGATTTTGAATTTCCATGTGGGGTTGGAAAATGGGCCAAATGATCACCGAGATACTGTATAATTTTGATATGTTGTTTTGGCCCGGTCATGTATTGCCATACCTGAAAAAATAGAGTGTACTAATGTCATAATTTTTCAAAAATCTATGGGACAAAATATCATTACCTTCATAAAAATGCAAACTTTGAAGTACAATTATGATACGTTTTGCTATCTCTAAACTAGTACATAAGACCACTGCTTAGAGGCAGAAAAGAAAAATATATTGTGCAACTGAAATGTCACTGCAATCATTAGCCCCTGTATATATACCCCACTTCCAGATCACATGGCCCCCTGGAGTCTTGACGCTGGACCGAGCATCCAGCCAATCAAATGGATCTCAATATAGTTGCATTGAGAGTAATTGTAGACAAAACTCTCCAAGATTCTCGTGACTCTTTGATTTCGACTTCCTGTAAATATCTACAACCCCGCACTCGGTGAGCTGAAATAGCCCTCAAAAATCCCCCTGGAGAATAGGAAGTGGGTAGGATACTCTGGGCACCGTGACCACTCAATGTACATCAAGTGCTCAGAGTGCTTAAAGTATCCCTTTAACAGCTTTCATTTCACAACTATGCTTTTTAGTGGAAGAAGTCGTGCACACGGTGTTCTCATTATTGGTCAGCTGCCCCACACACTATGCCGTCACCCCCACTATGTGACCATGTGTTCCCTCACATAATAAGGGGAATTCTTAAATGCGCATGTGTCATATATTTATCCATAAGCATATAATTTGCCAGCGACGTGTGTATTTTGTTGGCTAATAAACATGCCTTTGTGACAGACTGCACCGTCAGTGTGCTATTTGGAGGGGACTGTGTGCTGACCTCTTACCCGCAGATTATGACCCAGGACGAGAACGGGAGATTTTGGGGCTAAATATACATTTTACATGCAAACAGTGACTGTTTCAAAATATATGTTTTAAAATGGTGGAGGACAAGGATTTGGCCGCAGGATTGCTTGGGACAAAATGGAGTTTTAATTGTATTAACCATGGAAACCAGCATTTCATTGTTCTCCCTATTTAGGTGATTGAAATGAATTGTATTCTGCTAGAAATGCTGCATTGTTTGTATTATCCATTGTTGATCAGACTTGAATATGCTGGATAAACTTTTCCATTTTCTACGACTGATAGCCATGACAGATACGTGTGATGCACAATGGGAAAGGGTTGATTTAATTAATGTTCATAGTCTGAGAGGGAAAGTTTCCAGTTACCAGAAAATTTCATTATACAAGGGGCATTGTCCCTTCCAATGTCTTTTGAAAGGTATGCCTTGTGTTTTAATAAAGTAGTTGGTCTTTTTATGTTTAACCCTCCACATGAGTTTTTCCAAGTGTTTGGGGTGAAGGGCTTGCTGACATTGGGTTTGGAGGGCAGGAGACAATCTTTGGTGGAGGTACCCAGTCGGGGTACCTGTGGTCTGTCACAGTCTCACACAGGGCCAGATTAAGATCGTGCTTCTGCATTTTGGCTATATTTTTAAAAAATGACACAGTGTAATATGTTACATGTGGTTGTTCGTCTGCGGTTGTATTTACCCAATTATAACACCTGCTAAGGACCAGATGACTTCTCTGATATCCTGATACATAAAGCTACAGAACTCAAAGAGGGTTTTCCTAGGGCACGCTATGCTGTCTGAATGTAATCGTTTGGTTCATGCTTATTATGACAGCATATAACGTAAAAATGAATTAAGAGATACTGTGATGCATTGATATGTGAACTACATAGGTTTCTGTGTAAAAGTAACCAGGCCTCACATTTCGGTTGCACACTATATATGGTTCTTTGAAAACCTTTTTGCACAACCGCAGTTTAATGGCATTTTAAAAATAACGTAATTCTTGTATCATTTCACAAACTACAAAAATTGTATTTTCTGTACCTGTTTCCTGAATGTCAATAGATATTGTTTTCCTTTGCCATTTGGATCCTTTAAAGCAAAATACCTGTAAAAGGAGTATTTGAATACTTATTTTCGTTTACATTATCTTTAATACAATTAACATAATATAGATAAAATATATAAAAGGAAAGAGGACACTATTTATCTATTGTAGTAATTCAACTGTTATGTCTCCATTAATTTAGTACGAGCAATGGATGCAATCTTGGTATAGACTGCGTAAACTCAATAAAGGGATAGATTTTTCGGACTGTTATAAAATATCTAACCTTGCACTCAACTATGGCCATTATTTTTTTGAGGAAAAGGTGGCAATTGTATAGGTTGCTTAACAAGCGTAAAGAGGCTTATTCACTAAATATATATATATTTTTTTAAATGGAGACCACAGACACTTCCTGACGTAAATATCATAAAACTTAGGTTTTATTGTTATATGAATTAAAATATGAAAAAATTACTTGTTTTGTTTTTCAAATTTTAGTTCATGTAAGAATAAAAGTTAAAAAATAAAAAAATTATTATTAATTGGTGAATAAGTAACTTAGAAGTTAAGTACTATTCTATCATTTCTGGAGGTAAGCAAGGCGTCTATACAATTGTATAGACGCCTTCATTATACAGGTAATTGAATACTAACCTTATACCATACGTCAGTAAAACAGTAAAGTCTAGCTTACATAGAGCGTTTTTAAAATTTATTAATAAACAACTGTTTAGTGAATAAAACCCTATGAAAGGGACATTGCACATTTACCCCTGTGTGTTGAGCTCATTGTTACCATTTTTTGCTCTTCATGTTTTAATGCAATTTGAAGTCATGTTTATGTTTTAGTAGAACTCAGGCAAGCTATCAAGTTAAACATGTTTTTTTTCTGCAGACTCAGGAGTTTCAAAACAAATCTTTACTGTGTGTATATGTCATACCACATCAGAACACCATCCTAAAAAATGTTTAAATTTTAATTCAAATTTCCATCATTTACAGAATAAAATTAAATTTTTCCATTCCTTTATGGTTATATATTCTATTGGGTACTCTTTAGAATAAAAAAAAGAATTGGAAGCCATGTTACTTCTAACAATTATTGTCAAAACTAAATTTTTCTGCTGTATTTTGGCACATTGTCAGGGTAATTCACTAACCGGCAAATTCACCGGCTTATTATTTTTTTTAACTTTTTATATGAACCAAATTATGAAACAAAATATTGTGGATTTGCGTTCATTTGATAATTAGGGTCTTTGGTCATACGATAATTTGGATTTTCGTTACATTACAATTTTCAGTTGTCCATTTATTCGATAATTCGTATCTTCGGGTTGCTAACACTTATTTTGCGTGCGCGTAGATGTAAATAATACATGTTTTTACCGCTTTTCATTATATGTAGTTAATACCAATTTTTTTGTTTTTATAAAAATGTAAATAAAACAATAGGTTTAATAAGACAATGTGGTGTTACTTATAATTAATTTAAAATGTGTTGTGAGTTATATTGAATTTTTTTAAATTTAGGGATTTTTAAGTTTACAGATTTTGCATTTTAGGGATGCAGATTTTCTGGATTTTATAATTTATGGATTTTGTTCTTTTCAGCATTTTTTATTTTCTGTATTGTAGACACTAGGGATTATGATCTTTCTGGATTTCAAGATTCTTTCTCCTGGTATTGGGGATTTTGAGTTTATGGATTTTGATCACCTCCCCAGGAAAAGACACTAATTTTTACATGTAATGAGTAGAGGGGACATTAAGTCCCCTCTCTTGATAACCTTTGAAAATGAAGGTCTCTCTGCAGTACAAAAAGAGATCCACAGACCCCAATTAGATAAGAAGAGAGCGCTCCAGCTTTGACTGGCTGTGTGCACATAGAACAGCCTCCTGATGAGCTCTGCTTCAATTGATATTAAAAATGCATAGTTACATAATTATGTAGTTCGAAAAAAGACCAATGTCCATCAAGTTCAACCTTTCACCTATCCCTACAGCTCCTGTTGATCCAAAACAAAGCCAAAAACCCTTTGGATGACTCTACAATTCAGCCCAAATTCCTTCATAATTACAAAATGGCAATCGGATTTCAACCTTGGATCTACAAGCAATGCATTAAATATTATTTCTTATATCCACTTATATCCTGCTTTTTCAGGAAAGTGTCCTGTTTATATAAAGGAGTCACTTGTATCGGATAAAACTTATAAAAATTATTGTTCTTACTGTAAAAAAAACCCTTCATTTGCAGTTGACTAAAACTACTTTCTTCTAGTCTCAGTGAATGACCTCTTTTCCTTTGTACACGCCTGTTAATGAACAGGTCACAGAGAGCTCTTTGTATTGGACCTGTACGTATTTGAACAATGTAATCATATCCCCTCTTAGACGCCTTTTGTCAAGGCTAAACAAATGAAGTTTTTCTAATCTTTCTTGATAACTAGAATCTTCCATTCCTTTTATTAGTTTTGTAGCCTCCTCTGCACTCTCTCCAACTCCATAATATCTTTCCTTAGTACTCGTGCCCAAAACGGGACCGCATATTCAAGATGGGGGTCTCACCATTGATTTATAAAGAGGCAGAATTACATTCTTATCCCGTGAACCAATGCCTCTTTATACATGACAGGACTTTACTGGCTTTTGCAGCCCCTGTCTGGCATTGTGTACACTTTTGCGAAATTTATTGTCTACAATTATACCTAGATCCTTCTCATTCACTGCCATTCCCAACTCAATACCTTTTAGAATATAGGCTGTATTATTATTTTTGGCTTTATCCTTATTAATAATAAATCTCATCTGCCACTCGCCAGCCCATTCCTCTAGTCTATACAAATCCTTGGATTTGGATCAGAAGGATTTGGATCAGAAGGATTTGTATAGACTAGAGGAATGGGCTGGCGAGTGGCAGATGAGATTTATTATTAATAAGGATAAAGCCAAAAATAATAAGATGGGGGTCTCACCATTGATTTATAAAGAGGCAGAATTACATTCTTATCCCGTGAACCAATGCCTCTTTATACATGACAGGACTTTACTGGCTTTTGCAGCCCCTGTCTGGCATTGTGTACACTTTTGCGAAATTTATTGTCTACAATTATACCTAGATCCTTCTCATTCACTGCCATTCCCAACTCAATACCTTTTAGAATATAGGCTGTATTATTATTTTTGGCTTTATCCTTATTAATAATAAATCTCATCTGCCACTCGCCAGCCCATTCCTCTAGTCTATACAAATCCTTCTGAAAAGACGTCACATCCTGTTCAGACTGTATTATTTTACCCAAATTTTGCATCATCAGCGAACACAAACATGTGACTTTCAATACCTCTTGCAAGATCGTTAAGAAAGATATTAAAAAGTAGGATATAATACAGAGCAAACTCATTAACCTTTCTTTGGTTTTGGAAATTTGTGTACTTTTTTAAAAAGAAATGACAATTCCATGTTGTGTGTTTTTGCCAACAATGGTTAGAATTGCTTATTTTCAGAGAAAAATGAAGTAACGTGGCTTACATTTATTTTTCTAAAGAGCACCCAATAGAATAGATAACCTCAAAGGAATGGATGATAAAATGTTGAAAAATACATTTTTATGCTGTAAATGATGGAAATTTAAATAAAAATGTAAATTATTTTTTTTCTTTCATTTTTTGGGATAGTGTTCTGATGTGGTATGACATATACTCATAGTAATGATACATTTCGAATCTCCTGAGTCTGCTGAAAAAAAACAATGTATAATCTGTCTGGGTTTTATTAAAAAACATGAATTCAAATTGCATTTAAACAGGATAAGCAAAAAATGGTTAAAATGAGCTCAACAGTTTGGGCTAAAATGGCTCAGCAGCGAAAGGGTAAAAGCAGACCCTGTCAGCACCCAGGAACATGGTGCATGACATAATAGGATTTGAGCCTAAAGTGTGCATAGTTCTCATAGCAGATGCTGGGGTCACCATTTTGTTAGAGAGTTTAAGATTAATAGTGGTATGTCCAATAACCATTATTTATTATTAATTTAGGTCCTGCTTTTAGTGTCTAGCCTGCAAAAGATATGTTCAAGGAAATTATTGCAAAAAAATAAATACATATTTCTGTTGATGCATCATTGTTATGCATAGATTTGTTCATTTTTCACATCACACATGGAATAATTATTTAATACCAACCTTTTAAGGAGTTGTGTTTCCGCATACCACTTGCGCTGCTTGTTGTTTCCTCTCGAAATCCATCTGTATTGATCTCTTGAATAATCATTCTCATGAAGACTATCAACAGGCACAAAGATGTAGATTTCTCCTCCTTTAGGGGTGACTGGTGGTCCATGCATGATCAGCTCTTCTGAAATACTTCCACTAACTACCTTTTCAATTAGGTCAACAACCTGTTGATTGGTAAGATCATCTTTCGTGTCCCTTAGAAATGGTTTGTTGGCCATTATGTTATTTAGTGGAATGGTCACAAACACACAATTTGCTTAGATTGTGGGCAGACACTAACGTCTTGAAGGATCACTGGAAGCTTTAGGTAGCTTTGCATAAAATGGTCAAATATGGTCCTTGGCATATGTAAGCATGATATAACACCCATAATCCCCATGTAAAAAAATAATTATACCCATATTCTTTGCATAAAATGGTCAAATATGGTCCTTGACATATGTAAGCATGATATAACACCCATAATCCCCATGTAAAAAAATAATTATACCCATATTCTTTGCATAAAATGGTCAAATATGGTCCTTGGCATATGTAAGCATGATATAACCCCCATAATCCCCATGTAAAAAAATAATTATACCCATATTCTTTGCATAAAATGGTCAAATATGGTCCTTGGCATATGTAAGCATGATCTAACATCCATAATCCCCATGTAAAAAAATAATTATACCCATATTCTACTCATTCTTCTATTTTTTCCATATAATTTGCCAGGTTTCCATTATTAAACTGTCTATATATCAGCAAGTGAGCAGTTTGTAACTTGCAGCTACTATTTGCAACTTTGTATGAAGCCCTGTAGAAAAGAACCCATAGAGTTAGCACAGAGTGTTTGCCATAGGCGTTTTACATTTATACTGACATCTAGTGGTAGTACTGAGCATGGCAGTCATAATATTTTTTTACATATGCGCACAAGCTGCACCATCTCCATAAAGGACATGTTACTTGCCCTCTTCTTTCATCTGGACCCTGGGGTCTCTTCAATGTCTGGGTTCAGACTAGCGTTGGGGGAGCCTGCTTCACTTGCTTCTGCCATCATGGGGATGTAAGGGAAGAATGAACTTTGGCCTGTACTAAAATCCAATAATATCGACAAAAATACGTAAATTTTACGACCGGCCGTAATTAAGGACATCCTCAACGCGCATGCGCGACCCGCGGACGAACTAACGGTCAAACGAAATTTCAATTTTAAATGCGTTTTTGAAGCCTTATTTTATTATATGACCCAGACATGTTATATATCGTTCTTTCCGGCAGACTCGGAAGATTCATAATATATCATTATTATATGTATGCGTCATGTCCTGTCTGTATATAACAAAAAATGCAATATAATTGGAATTTTCAATAACTTACAATGTGTAAAGTGTTTTGTTTTTTTTGGTTTTTTTTTTACACATTTTAACATGCGAGCGTTTGCAGTTATATTTTATTTGAGTTGCGCTTGTTAAATAAATTAACACGTTCATCTACATAGTATACATCAAATATCACAATTTTCACAAATACATAATATCACAAAAAAGCGCTATGGCAAAAATGCATGTATGAGTCCTGAAAACGCAAAGCTATACACCTTACATAAAACAAGGACTAGATCAATCAACGTATTTCTGTGCACCTTAGCCGTGGCACATGCAAGCACTATTATTTATTATTATTATACACGATTTATATAGCGCCAACAGTACTTTGCGCTGCGCTTTACAATATAAATAACATAACACTTATGTTTGGCTATGACACGCTGGATGTGCCTCAATTGCTGCTCCTCGCGCGTCTTCAGGTCAGACCAGTGCTTCCGCAGCTGGTCGTTACTACTTCGGTCCTTTTTCCAGGAGGGTGGTGCAAGGATACGGTCCTTGCGGACATTGTTCTTCCTGCCGCGGGCCCTTACGGCAGTCATAGTCACGCTTCTCGAACATGCGAACCAGCTCCACCATCTCCTCAAATGCCATGTTGCTTCTTGCTGGCCTGCTTCTTCCTGGGTGTCTCTGGGGTGGAAGGGGGATGACGTGTCCGTCCAAATAGGAC
This sequence comes from Leptobrachium leishanense, assembly GCA_009667805.1. Taxonomy (NCBI): domain Eukaryota; kingdom Metazoa; phylum Chordata; class Amphibia; order Anura; family Megophryidae; genus Leptobrachium; species Leptobrachium leishanense. The sequence goes on from CM019066.1 coordinate 18,911,033, forward strand.
TCGGAGTTTGAGCCATGATGGGATGTTTTTTTTTGTACAACTTACTCTATCCTCCAAACAAAGTTCAGATGTGAAACATCGGGACTTTGGATAGATTTCGATTTTCGACTATCCGAAAGTTAAAAAAAATAAAAATGGTTAATCTAATGCAAAGTCCCGATGTTTCACATCAGGATGTCAGTAAATTCTGGAGTTAACCCCCTAGGTTGCCAGCCACCAATGGTGGAGATGGGGGGTTCCAATGAACCCCCGATCTCCCAATCCGTGCCGTGGCACCTACCTAGGGGTTAATGTTTGGTATTGTTGGATCGGCCAGAGCATAGCCTTTCCAACCATACCAAAAAAACATGACCATTGACCATGTTAAAATTTTATTAAAAATATTAAAAATAAAAAATTAAAAAAATATAAAATTTAAAAAGTGTTTTTTTTTGTTTTGCTAATGCAGCAATATTGTTCCCATTTCAATTATAATGTCAACAATGATGCTGAGCTCAGCTGCACTAATTATTTTTGTATTGGTTGCGTTGGGTGAAAATTAGCATAATTTTTAACAAAAAAAGTGTAACAAAACAAGTCCCCCCATCTCTAATTTTTTTAACAAGCGCAACTCATAAATATATTTTACAACCGTAAACACTCGCATGTTAAAATGTGAAAAAAAACACTTTAGTCACCTTGTAAATTATTGAAAAATCAAATTTAATTGCATTTTAAGTTCTAATATACAAACAGGATACATATAACAGACGTATACATATCAAATTATACCGCAGAGAGGTGCTTCCCCGCTGTGTGTGGATTCATATGCTGCATTAATTATACTGCGGCGCGCAGAGAGGCGCTTGTTCCCCACAGTGTGCGTATTTATAATATGCTGCATTCTTATTTTTTTTCGTTTTAAATCCTTTTATTTTTCACTTCTGATAATTTTGTAACTTTGTTCAGCTTTTTTCCATTTTAAAACCTTTTTGTTTTTATTTTCAAAAGTCAGACCATTTGGGTCAGTTTTGCATTTTTTTTAAAATCGTTTTGTTCATTTTTATCTTTTTCAGTCGACTCGATTTTAAATATCTTAATATGATTAAATAAAGCTGTGCAATGCATTATTCATAACAAAAAAGATCATTATTCAATAAACAAAAAATGATAGAATGGGCAGAATTGCCGTATCAACAGAATATCGGATCGGATCGACAGAATTATCGACAGACTTATCAGATCATTGGAAAGAAATGGTCAAGTAAAGTCATGGAATTGGAATGAGAAATTATATGATACATTACAAATTTAGAATCCGATATAACCGATAAAATATAATACGATGTCCAAAATTACAGATTACTGAAATGGAAACGAAATCCCGAATGGAAACGAAATCACGACTAGAGCGAAAATAAATTTCGATTTGACCCATTTCAAGTCCATTCGAAAATTGTCGTTTCGGCTCGAAATTTTTTCGGATCTGACGTTTTTCGGATCCGGATCAATTCGGAAATTCGGACAAATCCGAAGACACGAATCGGGACATTTCGTGAAAAATCCGAAAATCGAAACGCACATCCCTATTAAAAGGGTCTCTACTGAATTATGTATCCTTGTTCCCCCGTTCACAAAAGGTATGAAGTGTGTATAGTAGAATTTGCTATACTGAGAGGGAAGGGGAGAGAAGAAAAAAAGCTAATTTTAACAAGGAGATTCCTTTCCTACAGAAATTGCTGCATATGCAAAGGCAGGTGAGGAAAGGGAGCCTTCAAGGGTTCACTAGGTATAGGAAAGTGTAAAATAGATTCCTGACCTGCTAGTTTAAAAAAGAAAAAAGCTCAAATTAGTAGGTTTATTTATAAAGGATTTTACCAGGAAGGATACATTGAGATTTCTCGTTTTCAAGTATGTCCTGGGTTCATGAACATTGAAGTGTTACAGAAATACAAAGTAATGAAATGCAAGATATTAAATAAAAAACACAAATATACAGATTTAACACAGAAAATAAATATGTAGGAAATAGTCACTGTTACATGTTTACAGGTGCATTCCGTATTGAGGTATGTTAATAGGGAGCTCTTGAGTGACTTTAGACTGGGGGAAGATTTGACGGCGTCTGGGAGGTTATTCCATAATTGCGGTGCTCTGTAGGAAAATGAGTTACAATACCACAATACAAAAAAAGTGGCTCGATGCTAAGGTGCAGGTCCTGGACCGGATGTTATATGATGAGGGAACTGCTGGGGGAAGCAGTCTATTCAGGTAGGGTGGCAGCTTCCCAGAAAAGCTCTTAACCACTTCGATGCTGAGGACGCGCTCAGCGCGTCCTCAGCATTCCCGCTGGTATGCGGAGGACGCGCTGAGCGCGTCCTCCCATTGGGGTCAGCGTTCGGCCAGGTTCCGGCCGATCGCTGGCCCCCCCGGTGCGGGCTGACCTCCTCGATGTCAGCCGCGCATCCGGGACCGCAGCCGCCGGAATTAGGTGTCATCGGCAGCGCGATGACACCTAATTCAGGCGCCCCCCCCCGCATGTGCGGAGGAGGCGCCTGAAAGGGAGGGGGGGAGGTCCTTCGGACCTCTCTCCCTCCCGATCGGCGGCTCTGCGGGGGTTAACCCAGGCATCATTTGTAAGGGCACAGCCTGCCCTTCCAAATGGTGCCTGGCATTAACCCCTGGGGAGCTGGATCGCGAATCGGCGCTGAAAAGCGCCGGTTCGCGATCCTTTCCCGGAGCTGGCCGACATCTTGGATGTCGGCCAAGCCTCCGGGAACTCCCTCTGAGGACTGGCGTCATCGTGCGTAGCACGATGACGCCAGTCCTGGACTTAACCCCTAACTGCCACCAACTGTGGAGATAGGGAGTTCCAATGAACTCCCTATCTCCCGATCCGTGGCAGTTAGGGGTTAATGTTTGGTATGGTTGGGTCGGCCAGAGCATGGCCGTTCCAACGATACCAAACATGAAAGTGAAAAATGTTGTAAAAAATAAATAAAAATGAAAATTTTTTTTTTAAAAAAAAAATTATAAAAAAAAATCACTTTTTCTTTTTTTTGTTTTGTTAATACAGCAATATTGTTCCCATTTCAATTATAATGTGAACAATGATGCTGCACTAACGATTTTTGTATGCGGTGCGTTTGTTAAAAATAGTGTAATTTTCCCCCAAAAAAAATGTAACGAGACCCCATCTCTAATTTTTTTAACAAGCGCACCCCATACAAAATATAACCGCAATTGCTCGCATGTTAAAATGTGAAAAAAAACACTTTACACATTGTAAATTATTGAAAATACATATTTTATTGCATTTTTTGTTATAATATACAGACATGACATAACGTATACATATAATAATGACATATTATGAATCTACCGAGTCTGACGGAAAGAACGATATATAATATGTCTGGGTCATGTACTAAAATAAGCCTTCAAAACACGTTTAAACATGATGCGCAAAACCGGTAAAAATGACCTCAGCACAGGGGCGGGAAAAGCCTCAGCAGCGAAAGGGTTAAACACCAGGTTGGAAAGGTGAAGGGTGAGTCTAGATTCTAGCGACAGCCAGTTTAGCTCTTTTAACATGTCACAATGGTGGGTCATGTAGTTAATTGTATTGCAAAGCGGCAGAAGGAGTTATACAATGTCAATTTCTGAAGGTGCGTTTGCGGGGCGGCATACACTAGATCTCTAATCAATATAGCCGGCATAAGCATTTGTTGTACAATTTGCTTTCTTACCGCGGGGCTCAGGCAGGATTTGTTTCTGTACAGGGCACCTAGTTTGGGGTAAAGTTTGGAGAGTTTTTCAATGTGGGGCCAAACGATAGATTTAGTTCTAACCACATAACTAGATATTTGAGAGTAGTGACTGTGGTCAGCGTGCCATTTGATTTTGTCCCAACACATAGATGTGGATTTTGCAATTTATGTATTTTTGGTGCTGTTCCGAAGAGCATTGTTACAATTTTGTCAGTATTTTTAAAAGTTATTTTTGATCCACTTTTCTACCTCCTGTGAATTGTTCTTGGAGCACGGCCTCCAGCTGCGGGAGATCTGGCTTGCTGGTATAGAGTACGGTGTCTGCGTACATGTGTACAGTTGAGGCTTTGCAGATGTTGGGCAGATCATTTATGAATATTGTAAATAGCAGGGGGCCGAGTATTGAGCATCGGGGTACACCACAAGTGACGGGGATGGAGGAGCTGCCAGAAATGGACACATATTGCCATCGGTCGGATACATATGATTGAAACCAGGTTAGCGTGCGGTCACCATTACCAGAGTTTTAATTAATTTTTTTTTAACCAGATGCCATGGTCTACTGTGTCAAAGGCCTTGGCAAAATCAAGGAAGATGGCTCCAGTTAGGTTTCCTGGTTCCATGCCAGCTTGGGTATCATTGCAAACTTTTAAAAGGGCGGTTGTAGTTGAGTGATTTGGACGAAAGCCGGATTGATCCGCGGTTTAGTAGTTCCAATATTGATGATGATCACGTAATTGTGTGTAGACGCATTTTTCCAACATTTTTGACATTACAGGGAGCAACGATATCGGACGGAAGTTGGATACCAGAGTACTGTCACCACTTTTATGGATAGGTACCACTCTTGCAGTCTTCCAGAGTTTGGGAATGTATCCAGTCGCCAGTGATTCATTGATTAGTGTTGCGACAGGATTTGCAATTGCTGGTGCACTGATTTTCAGCAGCATTGCTGGTATTTGATCAGGTCCAGACTGGTATTTCATTTTTTAGTTACAGAGAATTTTAGTAACGACACTGACAGGCACTAGTCTAAATACAGAATTCCTGTCTGAAACAGGGTCTTTGCACAGTTGGAGGGGCTTGACATGCGTGCGGCCTTTCTCATTGCGTGTCATTTCCTAGCGTAGCAATTGGGGTGGTGGCACTTCCAACAAAATAATCATTAAAGGTATTTACTACATCTAGGTGTTGCAGGATTTGGTTGTTTACTTTGACAGCAGCCGGCTGGGAGTGGCTGGGGGGTGCTTGTGTGTTACTTATGGCTTTCCAAAAGGTTCTAGGGTTTATGTTGTGGTTTAGATTTTCATTGCAGTAATGGGCTTTAGCCATTTTTGTGCATGCATTCCGTCATTTTCCGTATTCATAGTGATCGTTCATGGAACCAGTAGTCTTGAAATTTGACCACAGTGAATCTCTAAGCTGGTACATTAGTGTAAAATCAGCTGTAACCCAGGGGAGATGGGTCCCTTTTACTCGCACTTTATGTAGCGGGGCATGGGAATTCCAGACTTGCAAGAGCTCAGACTGAAAGTATGCAATTGCACAGTCTAGGTCTGGGATTAGGTTTAGTCTGTACCATGGGAGCGGTTTCAGATCACTTAGGTAATAACCCAGGTCTTTCACGAAATTTATTCTTGAATCCTTCCTTTTTTGGAGATTTGGTGGCCTTTATTTTACGCACGCAGTACACAAGACAGTGGTCACTAAAGCTATTAGCGAGAAGGCCTGCCTCCTGTATTCTATCAGGATATGAGAGAATCCAGTCCAAGGTATGGTTAGTGCTTTTCATATGAATGCGAGTGGGGGAGGAGATGGAGTTAGCTGCAAAGTTTTAAACAGCGAGCAGTGTTTTTTTTTTAGGATTTAGCCAATCTGTATTCAAATCGCTGAGGACCAGCAGTTCACTTTTTTTTTTTTTTGGTTTTGTGCAAGTAGGTTATTAAGGATTTGAGTTATGTCAGAGAGGGAGTGCACTGGAGAGCTCGGTGGGCGATTAGAATCCTGCAACAATGATTGCTTTACTGAATGGGATCTCAAACCAGAGAGTAAATCAAAGGTGGCAGGGGAGCTAGAATTCTGTAAGGGGATGACCTTTATGGAGTCAACCTAAATAACAATTCCCCCTCCTCTCTTTTCTCTGTTATTTCTATAACATGAATTCTCCTGTATTGATATGGCAGTCTGGTACTTTTGGGGTTAACCATGATTCTGTGAGCACAATGATTTTGGGTTTGTAATAGCAACACCAAGCCTGAAGCTCATCCAATTTAGGGAGTAAGCTGTGGGTGTTACAGTGCACAAATGAGAGGCCTTTTCTTTAGTGGGGAGACTAAAGGTTGTGTCAGCTATAGGACCAGGGTTAGTTTCCACATCGTTTGCCAGGGAAAGTAGCAGGATAAATAGGAATTTGGACAGTGTTTTCTTCTGGTAATGTGATTGCAGAGTTTTAAATCCTGAGGTAGGAGGGCTGGATTTTAAACCTCCACCAGCACTCAGCTGATAGAACTAGGCAGGCTGTGGTGTATTGGAACTTGTTTTCCATCCTAGGACAACTGGAAAGGTGTATAGAAGGAAAGGGTAGTTTTATAGAGAAGGGATGAGAAAGAAAAGAGAAGCAACAGTGGGATAAACATAGAGAAAGGTGGTGGAGGTGAGTAAAACCAGGAAATAGGTACCAGAGGAAATGGTGTAGGTTGCTGCGATATCACATGATCAATTAGTTGGGTATATATTAAATGAGAACCATGGGGTGGGTGGGAGAAAAGTCGAGCTGGATGGGGCTAATGAGCTGCTCTCTGCGATGGCCAGGTGAGAAGACTGATTTCTGGGTGTGTGCTGAAAGAAATTAAGTTTGCAAATAGCATTACGTTGGGTTGAAGTTGTCCAGGATCTTAGGGGGGAGTTTGTGGGGGGGAAAAAAGTTAAAGGTTCACTGAACATGACATGGGGCAGAATAGCAGGCCTAGAGCAAATGGGGAGAAGAATGTAGAAAAGGGAGTGGAATTCAGATAGCATTACAACAATTCAAAGATATAAAGATACACTTGTGTGCTATATCGATATTAAAATGTAAACATAATATACAACGATATTAAAATGTAAACATATACATCAAAAGAAAAGGCATTGGGCTATGGGAGTTCAGAATTGTAAGATCACCTTCAACGAATGAAGTTTCTATGCAAGATGGCTCAGGGTGATGGGTCCAGCTGGATGAGGCTAATGAGCTGCTCTCTGCAAGGGCCAGGTAAGACTGAATGATTTTTGGGCGTGCTCTTCAACGAATGAAGGTTCCTTTTAAAGGAGTGGGCTAGTTGTACTACTGGAGCAAAACCAGAGATCGCTAAATGGCTTGTTTTAGCATAGATAAAAGTAGGAAAGTGAGCCTTCAAGGGTTCACTGCAAATAGATTTGAAAAGTAGGAAACCAGACTCCCCTTGGCTGCTCTCCGTATGTATTAATTGCTAGCCAGCCTCTCCATGTCCCTGCGTTACCAACCTGTTTTCAGGCAGACCTGATGTGAAAATGTAAAATGGCATAGAGAAATTGCTAGAAAGTGCTCATCACCAACGTGATAAAATAGTTTGTATGGCTCAACATAACACCCACGGGCGTCATCAGGAGCTGTTGACAAAAATGAATTAGTGAGCAGAGGCAGTTACCATCATGAGACACTGGGACCAGCAATGTGGACTCCATGAAGCTATATCCTCCTGAACCCAATCCATAATAAATACAAAATGGAAAAATCTGGTAGCGCTGATAAATGTCCTGGTGGAAATCGCTGAAACACGCTTGGATGGTCCTTGTCATGCAACACAGGAAGACAATGAAATGGAAGTGGTGTAGTGATCACAATGTTCCTGTTAAAGGTTGAGGGTCAGTTTCCAATAGTATATTCCGGCTTTCTTCTTTATACAACTTTAGATGAAGCAAAGAAATGTATCATAGTGCAACCCATATGAACATACTGGTATATGCATAAAAAGGTAGCACTCACATGATGTAGAACCCTCCTGGTTCTACATCATGTGAGTGCTACCTTTTTATGCATATACCAGTATGTTCATATGGGTTGCACTATGATACATTTCTTTGCTTCATCTAAAGTTGTATAAAGAAGAAAGCCGGAATATATTATTGGAAACTGACCCTCAACCTTTAACAGGAACATTGTGATCACTACACCACTTCCATTTCTTTGCCAAGCCATAACAAGGTTGTGTTTTACAAGCCAAGGAAAGCCCAATACCACTGAACATGAAGGAGATTCCATGATCTGAAACTGAATTGTCTCATTGTGTAATACTCTGTAATGCCACCATTTCCCCCTGAACACAAGCCATATTCAGAGCTATCCCCTTTTTCTAATTCTGTGCTGATTCTCGTTCTGCTCCTCCCTGTTGTAAATGCTCTGAACAAATGGCTACCCCCTCTAAACTCTTTGTTTTTGTCCAGTCACTCGTCACAATTTTTCTCTCTGCTGTCCCTATTGTCACGGACCCCCCCCCCACCCCCTTAGAATTATGATGCTGGTCCCTGCACACAGAACCAGATCTACCCCTCTGATCCTTGAATGGTCAGTAAAGCTAGAACTACCTTCATGTAACCGGCCCCAGAACAGACCACAGCAGGCCCTGACAGCATAGGCCTTGATACCAGGAATTGTTCTCAGATGGCCAGGATGGTCAAGCTAGCCGGGTCAATACACAAAGGGTGGGTCTCAGAATAGCCAAAGTCAAAAGAACAAAATGCTGGGAAGTAACTCCACGTCAGGGCATGGAGTCTGCCACCGCAGACAGGTTTTAAACTTGGCGGCTTCGCATCATTACACCACCTCCCGGGCCGCCCACGTGACCACCGTGGGCCAGCATAACACTCGGCACCTGGCCAGCGAGGACGGCGCTGCCGGGTACCCCCTGGGATGCTGGAGGCCACAAGGACGCCCCCCCCCCCGGGTCACTGGACGTGAAAGCTATATTTTCTGGTAATTATCTCCACACTTCCTCTGGTCCCTTTTTCACTTGCCGTAGTCCCTTAGAGTGTAAGCTCACAGGATGTCTTGCTGAGAACTTGTATAAAGTGCTGCATTTGCAGGACGATTATCCTATGGGCAGGGCTGTCTATATGTCACCTGTTTGCTTTCCCATTGTAAAGCGCTACAGAATCTGTTGGTGCTGAATAAGTACTTGGACAAAAAATTGTCCCGTCTCTAGAAGCAGGAATTAACAAGGGGGACATAAACCCCAAGGGATTACCCTGTAACAATAAAAATTAGAGTAAGCCCAGGGGGCTAAATCATCACAATTAATAACCTTTTTATTAGTCAAAGTACCAAAAAAGACACTTCCAGAGAGGTTTAAAAAACACACATGAATGAATATCACTACCAAAAACTGAACCTTCCCTCTAGAAGATAAAATGCAGCAGCAGTAGATACTTTTATATACAATTTAAAATAGCAATGATGGCCTTAAGGATATAGTACCCTTACAATCAATTGAAAAACAAAGGGTTGTTAGCCATAAGGAAAAGGGAAGAAAAATCCCAATATATTAGTCTGGTATCAATTGCAAGTCCCTAGACTCATAACGGCGTAATTGCAGATAAACATTCCTAGAGCCGTATATCAGTTTAGGATTCCATAAATCCTCATCAGACAATCGGGATCATTGGTAATATTTTACCTGTATTTCTCACCCTCCAATTGTTTCAGCCGGCAAAATTGCCCGTCTCATTACGGCTTCCAGGTATGTCTGCGCGTTCGCCGTCAATTCTGTCTGCTTTTAACTTTTTTTTTGCTTCAGGATATGTGGGCGTATAGGGAGTCACTGGCACCATGGGGATTTCAAATTGGCATCCTGTTGTGAGGGGGTGTGTATTAGAAACAAATTGTTTACAAAGATTATAGCATAGCAGCTAAATTTGTTATATTCACGTTGTTGTAAAGCAATTGACTTTTTATACTGTTATGCTAAATAAAGAGAACAGCAACCCATATTAAAGTCAAATTAAATTATGATGACCCGTAGCAGTATAAGATCAGGGCTTCCATATCAGTAGCCCAGATTACCAAAAGAAAATCCAGGACCATCCCACAACTTCACAAAAATCACGATAGCACATTTAATTCACCATATACAATCACTATAACCCTTCACATCTCAGCAGGGCATATTCATTATAATGATGTAGAATCACTCATTCTTTATAGCTGTTGTGGGATGCCATATAAATGTTGAGATTTTTTATAAGTAGGCAAAGAGGGAGGGGGAACCACCAGTACATGTTATATAGAGGCAATACTAAAAAAAAGGGACAGAATATAGGAAAACGTTAGGTAAGGGGCCACCATTTATATCCACAAGGTCACAAAAACAAACAAAATTACATATAACACAAACATGTCTATGGACTGCAATTCCGACAGTGTAGGTATACATTAGATGGAGTGAAGGTTAAAACCTTGAACAAACAGAAGTACCACAAATTCTTCCTGAAATTTTTAATAAAACGTTACATTAAATGGAAGTCAATAAAACCTACAAAACCATTGGTCTTGTTTTTGATCAACCCATAAACACAAAACATTAAAAAGTGAAAGGAAGTTTCCACTTGAAACGGTTGTCCCTCTACTGGGTTTAATTAACCTACAGAGTATAAATGTGTACCACTGGGAAACCGATAGTGGGAACTTTCGAGACCCAAACGTATATATTAACTTGGCAAATCGCTTGATGCCTATAATTGTGATATGGGACTATCAGGTCACTGCATGACTGAACTTAGGTAAATATGTATAGATTACCAACAATTAGGTCAAGGTGAACCTAAAAGATTCCTATATAACACAGTGTACCAAAAACCTATTACCGCCAAAGCTCCAGGTTGCAAACGTAATGAACTTTTTAAAATTCAGATTTGAGAGATTTGGGGATAGGGAACTAGCCAGTCATGAAAATCCTACACCAATATCGATACCATCATACAAGGAGTATAATCAATGGTCTCTGTGTTTTTAAAAAACAAGGAGAGCGCACCCGACGCGTGTTTCGCCCAAAGGCTCGTCAGGAGTGCGTGGGGAGAGAAGACTGTATTTTAAATTCTGTGCCTAATTTGGCTACCTTCCTCGTTAACCAATTGGACCACAGTGGGTGTGCCGTGAATTCATTGATACTCTGATGGACATACCCATAGTCCACTCAGAGTCCGGCTTCCACTTGTTACGCCCCTGGAATCGGGGATGCGATCCGAATGGTTAGCCATATGATTGATGGCATAGTGCGTCAATAACCAACAGGCATCCCAGTATTGCTATGGTGACCCGCGGTGTTGTCTCAAAACACCATGTAATATAATATCGCTATGGAAAGCCTACTGATTTTAGTGGAAGGAAGACTCCGTCACGTAAACAGGGGAGATCATATTTAGCCCCCATCGCCAACAGATGCCGGAAAAAAATCTTTAGGTAGAGAATCCTATCAACAGCGAATCCTCATTATCCAGTTGCAATCCGATAAACGTGTCAAATAATCGTTGAGTGGAAAAGGATGTCAACACATTAATTTGAAATACAGATTATTTTCACCGGGCGCACTCAAATTAAGAGGCCAAATAGATTCATTAGTGATACAAAAGTGGATGTCAAAGAGAAACACAATGTCACGTGAACCTGGTTCGGAATAATTAATGTGCGAGTACTCTAGTGGGGTACATGGCGATGTATGTATAGAGTACTAGAACATTGTTTTGTAGTCAACGTCAAAAATAAACAGTCCGGCTGGATAGTCTTTAAAGCTGAATGTTATTGTGCATAACGGATGATTTGAAACCTAAATTCTCATACTGGCATAAAAGCAGACTTTACGTTGGTTTCAAAAAAGGGGGACTTCTATGCTTTAAAGGGTACAGCCCTATTTAGGGTTGGAGTATAGAGAAAAAATATATTAATAGAAAATAAATCTCAATTTTGAGGTATATGACACCAGTACACTGTCAACTCGGAAAAATTATCTAAGCGTGAATTAAGATAAATGCTGAATAATTTAAATTGATTGACGGTAATGATGTTGATCGTATTATCTTGAAGAGAATAAAAATTGCTTGACTTTAGTAAGAGGGGGAAAAGGGGGGTGAAACACAAATGTCAGACAAAAAATATTAAAGGGGTATAGTTTTATTCTTCGTTAAGACCAGAAGGATACAGCGTTTTTAGAGTGAAGATCCAAAAGGATTGTCGCAAAGACTTATCAAAATTGCCTTTTCTCAGACCTACTCTCAATTTCTCAATAGCTTGAAATGATAAACCGCTGGGATCGGCTGCATGTTGTAGACATACATGTCTCGAGACAGAAGTCTCTAAAGAATTGTGGATGGAATTTATATGCTGAAGGATGCGACGACAAAACTGTTGGATAGTTTTCCCAACATATTGAAGTCCGCATTCACACGTGATTTAGATAAATGAGAATTCTGCTCGAACAGTTAATGAAGTCTCGGATTTGATACTCCCTCTTAGTGATGTTACTGGTGAAGTGATTTCAATTCGTTGACAAAACTGCAAGCTTTACAAGGTGTACATTTAAAGGTAATGAACAAAAGACAAAAAGAGAGGTGAGGCCAATAGGTACTCTAATAAGGATTGAACCTTGAGGCTAAGTTTACACTAAGAGAGGATCTGAACAAAAGTTCAGAAAAAAGTACTATAAAAAACCGTAGAGGCTATAGACTTCCCATCAAACCCTACCACTAAACTTTATTAAACATTCAAAAAGGAAAAAGAGAAACCTATACATTTAAAATAATTAGTAGTTTGACATGATTGTTAAGACGATATGATGGTGATCTATTGTTGATATCGCTGAATTGGAGGGAGGTCTATACCAAGAGGAGAGTGAATATAAACCGATCTGTACAGATGATTGTGTGTTATGCAGTCAAATCTGCCGTTAACCACAGATTGTTCATATAGCTCAGGGTAATCCGTGTCTCAAGACCCATTAGTTAATGTATTCGTAATAAAGAAAGTTGCATAATTCATTAATAGACATGTGTGTTTCTCAGTAGTGAAAAATAACTCAATAATTAGGAGGATGGTTACATGTTGAAATATATAGCCATCATATAATTACCATAATGTCAGTGCAGTGTATAAATTGGGTGCATAGTTAGTTAAAGCAATCAACAATTGCTACTAATTGAACACATCAAATAGCAATATGATCTATCCAATACATCTACAGTGTTCTCGTTATAAGAATTTTTTCAGTATACAATCAAATTAAGCCTCTAACATCTAATAACCCAATAAGTTTCAAAGATCTGTATTCAATGGACGAATTATATCAGTCAATGAATAGAATAACAACGATCTCTAGTGCTGAAAATCACTTATGTTGTGATCATAATTATGTAACAGGAGGACTAATAGATGGACCCTCTACTTGGTCAGGACTGTTCCTTTTATGTTTAAAATTACTAAAAATGTATATGAAAGATGATCAAAAACGCTCTAGAAATGGAATATGGGTCTAAGTAAATATGTGGCATGAATATCCGCATAGGAGATGCGTGCACAGTGAGGTATGGCGATAGATATAGATTCTAAGTATATGACTACTGCTATATTGACAATAATAGATTTGCCTCGCACGCCTGTGCATAAATAACAGGATCCACATATGCGTTCCAGTAATCGAGTGTGGAACGCAAGGCGGGACCATACGCAGAGACGTGTATATACCTCCCCTCTTTTTCCAACAAATCCAATCAAAGGTCTTAAGTGGGCACTAATAGTCTGCAAGGGGGAATGATAAGTATAAATATAGATGGCGACAAGAGACACATCCAAGTAATTCGCTCCTGATGAAGAAAGGGCTACCTTTCGAAACGCGTTGAGCCAAGTACCATCAAGTTTTTAACAGTTTGCTGGAGGAATTCCCTCTTCTATATATTATGGCGATTTCATGAGAGTCTTTAATTCTCTCAACAATTGATGAATGGTGATCTTTTTGAATCTTTATAATAAGTGAGGAATGGTGACCTCCAACATTCAACTGATGGCGGTCTATTGATCACAAGCCTATATCTAGGTCAATGGATAGGTTCTTTTTGCAATGAGCCAAGAAGCTCTGGGTATGTCAATTTTCGAGATTATGACATCTCTTTTACCATATATTGAAACCGTATAGGTATACATTGTTGACCTCGAGGAGGATTTGTTGAATATCAATTATATGTATTGTATCTGCTGGTTATAAGCAAGGCTATTCTCTTATATGCAAGGGTCTGAAATCACGAGAATCAAGTTACCGCAATCCAACTCTGCATATTAATCCAAATCCATCATGATGGCCTGTTGATTTCAATTGCAATTGATTATATTAATTGTGGTTCCCTTTTTCCATGAGCCAAGAAGCTCATTTATATACTAATGTTGAGAGCTGTGATAAACTTTTACTGGAAATTGAAATTCTGCAAGCATAATTGTTGATTATAATTGTATATACATAATCTCTTTAAACCGTGGTGAGTTTTCTGTTGTAGGAGTTAAGTAACCCATCCAAGACGCTAATATTGGCAACTGTGATACATTATCTCAATACCACCTGCAACTTTGTATACATACCAATTGCTTGCAATGGGGGTTTGTTGTATATAAATGCTACGCACAGATGTGAATGGCGGTGCTAATAACATTCTAGCCAGATGAACATTGATTATCTCCTTGTGCTAAGATTTACAACTGCGTTGTCTCCCCCATGGTGGACATAACTTTTGATTACTTCGAATCACAGGTCTAATGATAGCCCGCTGATGTTTCAATTACCCACTAATCAATTGACGTGCATGTCTCATCATTTGTGAGCTGAGAAGTCCTGTACATAACTTTGTAAGACTCTTCCTATTGTTAATAGGACATGTCTGATATGCCCCTTATGGATGAATTTAGAAAGTGGTGATATATATATCCTTCGATACAACTGCAATTTTGCATACATCATTACCATCTTTAGTCCGCCATAGAAGCTTTTGAATGGTTAGATTAAGACCTATAGACTTCCAGAGGACGCAAAATGGAGATTGATGGACAGTGTATATATATATCATGTTACCATGAGCTATGTATTGAACGGGGTATGGAATTGACGAAACATGGTATAACAGCTACTCCTTTTCTCTGCAAATGAACAATTTAAATCTGTATATAAATTACCAAATAAATCTACTTTGCATTAACTCAAAGCAGCCAGCAATTGCTACTAATTAACTAACTATGTACCCAATTTATACACTGCACTGACATTATGGTAATTATATGATGGCTATATATTTCAACATGTAACCATCCTCCTAATTATTGAGTTATTTTTCACTACTGAGAAACACACATGTCTATTAATGAATTATGCAACTTTCTTTATTACGAATACATTAGGGTCTTGAGACACGGATTACCCTGAGATATATGAACAATCTGTGGTTAACGGCAGATTTGACTGCATAACACACAATCATCTGTACAGATCGGTTTATATTCACTCTCCTCTTGGTATAGACCTCCCTCCAATTCAGCGATATCAACAATAGATCACCATCATATTGTCTTAACAATCATGTCAAACTACTAATTATTTTAAATGTATAGGTTTCTCTTTTTCCTTTTTGAATGTTTAATAAAGTTTAGTGGTAGGGTTTGATGGGAAGTCTATAGCCTCTACGGTTTTTTATGGTACTTTTTTCTGCACTTTTGTTCAGATCCTTTCTTAGTGTACATTTTAAAGGTACCTTTTTTAGGTTGCTGTAACCAAGTATCGGTACCCGTAGGAGACCGTAGAAAGCATTGCGTTAGGAGTGCCAAAAATTTATTCGTTAGACTATCTGTAAACAGTGGTTTATTCAGTAGAAAAGAGATTAATAACTTAGCCATTTGTAAAATAGGCCAGTACTTTCCACAAATTAACTTAATTCGGTCTCAACCTGTGTCGTACGTGGCGATTATTTTTTTTTTTTTTTTTTTTTTTTTTTTTTTTAAATTTCGCATCATGTTTGGGTGGTCGGTCTTTAGGGGATAATAATTCATCTCGTGGAGTCAGTAGGGCCCTCTTATATGCCTTTTTTGGATACCTTTTTTGAAAGGAACATTGTTTTTAATTTATCAGCTTCAACTTGGAAGTCAGCGATATTCGAGCAATTTTGTTTCGCTCGGTGGTACTGTCTTAGCGATATACCTCTCTTGAGGTTGGTAGGGTGATATGATGACCACTCCAAAAAACTATTGGTGGCAGTAGGTTTTCTATAAAGTTTAGTAACTAGCCTCATGTCAGCTGTTACTGAAATCTCAAGGTCCAGGAATTCAATCTTAGTGTACCCTATAACCATTGTCAGCTGAAGACCAATGTCATTAGTGTTTAAAGTTAGAAGCCATTCGTTCAAAACCTCAATTGAACCATCCCAAAGTAATAGAACGTCATCGATAAAGCGCATCCACTTGACGACATGAGTGGTAAATTTAATTTCCTCATTGAAGACCAACAGTTTATCCCACCAAGCGAGGTATAAATTGGCATAACTTGGTGCACAACAAGTTCCCATTGAAGTCCCACGGGTTTGTGAATAGAATTTCCCGTCAAAAAGAAAATAATTGTGACAAAGGATAAACTCAAACAATGCCAAAATGGTAAAACCTTCATTTAAACCATTTGGATATAGGGTGTTATATTTATAGATCCAAAACGCCTCGCGGCTCTTGAGTTTATCAAGATCCCCTTTACAGGGGCCCATTTTTACCTGCTCAATGGCAAGACACTTCAAATCCATTATAGAGCCACCATGGAATGTTTTTAGGTGTCTGGCTGCAGGGGTTTCTTTACAGTATTTTACAGATCTTGGATGTTCAAGGATTCTCCTCTTAAGGGGACAGATGGTCTTCCCAACATATTTTAATCCACACTGACAAATCAACTGATTTAATACACGTGTGTATTACAGTTGAAAAATTGTGTCCCTGCAAAACTAGATGATCCGTTAACGTTTTTGACAAGATTAGAGTCTCTCATAACATGAGGGCATGCTTTGCATTTCCCACATTTATAGGTGTCTCTGATTCGACCACAACCAATTATTCTTGGATGATATGGATAAATGGTGAATAACCCGCAAACGGCGCCCGTCCTTGTGTGTATATATCCGTATGCTGCTGCCCTTCAAAGACATGATGGCAGTGCTTTGCTACTGCCTGGTTTGAATACGAGAAAATTGGGGTTTTATCTAAGATTGGGCGCTGCTTACGTGGGATATGTCTTTGTTTTTATTTTCCAGATTTTTCTGGTTGTTTAAAATATCTCCCGTGTATATAGACGGTGGTGTATATTCTCCTCTTGGTGTGGTTTTGTGTTTACTACTGGGTCGAGTAAGATTCTAGAGAAAATCTAACACCAAAAATCTGTGTTGATATATGTTGTGGAGTACTTATTTCAGGTATCAGTTTGTATGCTGTATTAACAGGTAGAAACATGTGGCAATTTGCATATAAAGCAATTTCCATATAAGTACAGAGCTTACATACAAATCATTACGTTAAACAGATCTGTGTTCATCGAGCGTGTTTTGCAGTGCTTTACTTGCAGTGTGATTTGTATCTCATCTATTGTGCTTGTTTTTTAGAGAAATGTCTATTTTCTATCCTATACTGCCACCTTGTGGCCAAAGTTCATTATGGTAGTTGTATTTCAGAGGAAAGATTTGTTGTTCCTAAGCGGATTCCTCGAATTAATCTGTAGCAAGGTGGACCTCCTATCAAAGAACAGACAAGAGAAAAATACATAGTGCTTACTGTAAAAATGGCAAAACAGAGTGTAGTGATTGCCAACTCACGTGGGGTGGAGCCGATTATTGTTATCACGCTCACTCTCATGTGCATCCCTGGCCTATATATAGGTGGCCAGGAGTTGTCCTTTCCTTCACCTCCTCGCTCCTTCCTTACCACGAGCGTCTTTCTGCTGGGCTGGAGTCCTCACGGTGTCAACGCTGGAAACTGCCCTGTAGATGGTGTTCGCTGTGCATTGAGGAACAGGATGCGGTGGTGTATGGAAAAAGGGTTTTAATCAAATGGGTTTAAACAATAAACAATAAACAATAAATGAATAAAAACAAAGTGTCAGGGAATGTCCAGGATGCGTTTCACCAAAGGTTTGGCCTCTTCAGCTGGATAGTCCCTGTGTCTGGATGTCCTTTTATGTTGTTCGGTATGTCTGCTTCTTGATTGCTTCAACTTGGTGTCTTTTTCGCGCGAGTCTCTTGCGCATGCGTCTGCTGTTCCAGGCTGTGGTCTTGGGTCAAGTGAGTCACGTGAGTCACATGATTACTATGGACCAATCGGGGCATTTGTTTCTAGCTTCTAATTTCAATGGGCCGATTGTGTCTCCTGCATTATGAATGCCGGTTGTGAAGTGAAGTGAAGAGATAGAGAAGTCCTTTATTTCGATTGTATATACTTATTGTTTGAGGGGGGAAAAGATGTATCTTATAAATCGCTGATGTTTATTTTATGCAGAACATGTCCCAAGTTATGTGACATGTGTCCCTGAATGTATATATTCCACTGTATTTGGTATGTACTGGATGTAGTGAACAAGGGTTTTGTTTTATTCCTCTTGGGTGAAGCTACACTTAGCGAAACGCGTTTGAGGTGTATGTTATAACTGTTTAAATGAACCCATTGTGGATTTTCTCATCTTGATGCATTCCTGGTGATTTAATGCTTGTGGTATCCTGGAAAGACCTCTCCAAATTCTGGACCTTCTGCTCCTTGGATCGTTGAGAGGGGAATCGGTGCCCCTGACTTAAAATCCACCGATCTGCTTGCTGTTTGGTGCCTTTTTGGTTAAATTGGCATCTGAAAATGTGAGTACATCTCTTTGCAAATTATTCCAACTGAGATATTACAGGCTGCACAAAATTTTCTCCTATTTTTTTCATCACCATCTGACCCTTGGACGTAACATTGGGCTGGATAGCCCCCACTGGAGCTGAAGTGATCAAGTGCCAGCGCCTGACACCGGCTCTGTAATCTGGATTCTCTACTTTAGCGGACTTGGATTTGCCGCTGCTCCTGGTTTGTCCGGCTGCTGCACATTCTCTCTGGCCAGCATTCATAAATTTTTACATTTTTTTTTACCTTTTGTGGACTTAGGACTGTTTTTTAGCTTGATTCTCAAGTGCACTTTTTTCTCTTTTTCGGACTAAGGACTTTTCTCTATTGATTCTCTATTGCACTTTATATGGACTGAATAGTAGTCTTTTTATCTTTATGCTGTGTTTGTATTTTACATACCCTGTGGTTGTGCATGAATTTTTATATGCTTGTTACCTTTTTTCCATTTCTGGATTTACCAAAAAATGTTTTTATTTATCAACGTTCTTCATTTATTCAGCTTTAACAAGCTGTGCTGTTTTCCCTGATACCTAAATGGTGCAATATATTTATTCTAAACGCCATTCTATGGTGTTTTCACACTGATTTTTTTTGTTTTTTCTAGTGCTAATTTTTTGCACCTTGATTGTTAATTGACAGCTTTATTCACACCTTGTATTAATTTACAGCTTTATTGTAAGCGTGCTTTTTTATTGAGTGTTGAGTTTTTCGGACTACACTCTTAATGTATTTGTTTCTTATGCACATATCGAATCGATTTGACTAAATTCCCTCCCACCATTCTAATCATCCTTCTACTCAGTCTTCTGGATTAGATTCAGCGTATATACACTGTCTTTTTTTGTTTCCCTGCCTTGACAATAGAGCCATCTAGTGGCGCCACACAGACACTACACTCTTTCATAATTCAAAATCCATATTCGGACCTTTTGGGTGTAGGGTATCGAATTCATATATACATTTAATTTCTTCTTGGCCAATTTTTCTTGCTAAATTGCCTCCCCTTCTGTTGCTTTGTATTCTTTTTTTATAGCCATGAATTCTAAATTCCTCGGATCGCAGTTATGTGTTTTTTTGAAATGTGCTGGGACACTGAGATTCTAAACCCTTTTCAATGTTCCTCACATGTTCTCTTGTTCGCGCCCCTAGTGCTCTCATGGTCTTTCCGATAGATTTCAATCCACATGGGCAGATTAAGAGATATATAACATTCGTGGAGAAGCATGTATTTCTTTGATTTTCCATTTCCCTCTTCTGTTAGCAACTGTAGTGATATGTCTTTATTTCCTGTACTTTTGCAACTAATACAGTTACCACAACCGTAAAATCCTGTGTTTTGTTTAAAAGGGTTTTTGGCTTTTGTTGGAACATGTTCACTGGTGGTGAGCTTGGATTTCTGGTTGTTCACTCCTCTACAAATGAATCTAGGTTTAGGAGGTAGAATTTCCTGTAATACAGGGTCCTCTCTTAGGATGGGCCAAAATTGATTATTCGTTTGAAGTTTCGGTCTTGTTGGCTGTACGAAAAAATTACAGGTACCCCAGCCTTCGTATAGTCTTGTGGGGGTTTGTCTTTGTATCTGAGGAATTCTTTCCTATCGACACAGGAAACTTCATTTTTTGTTGATTCTTCTAATGTTTCATCGTACCCTATTTCCATGAAATCTAATTTTAGTTTTGTGGCTTGGGTATCGAAATCCATCATTTTAGAGCAGTTCCTCTTCACTCTGATGAATTGGCTCTTAGGCACTCCTTCTAACCATCTGCTCAAATGGCAGCTTTCTTTATCGATATAGCTGTTGGTATCGACCTGTTTGAAAAATGTCTTCGTATGAATTGTATTCCCTACTGGAAAGATGGTCAAGTCCAGATAGTTCATGGATTCTTTGCTCCCATGTAGTGTCCAGTTGTATGTTTGGGTCTCGTGTGTTTAGTTCTGCCAGGAATGTTTTCAAATTCTTTTCTCCTTTCCAGATCATCCATATATCATCGATTTATATCTTCGGTATAGCACAATATCTTCCTTTCTTCTATGATGTCTTTCTCCCAAATGTTCATATAGAGATTTGCAAAGTTTGGGGCAAAACAAGTCCCCATAGCGGTACCTTACAATGACTTCCCTTTTTTCTTCTGTTTCTTCATTTCTGATGTTTTCATATCTGTTCGGGTGATATGTTGTTTGTAGGGGGTTGATATAAACCCCTATCGACGGACGTTCTTCTCATTCTCCTATTGTGATTGTTAAGATTCCTCTGATGTGGTTCTTTGTCTCCAGTTGTAGTGTTGTGTATTTTCTCCCTTGTGTTCACTGTATGTTCTATGAGTTTTTTCTCCTGTTGTTCCATCCCTGATGATGAGAGTGTACATGGTCGTTCCATGATTGTCTCCTATTAGTTGTGGAGCATGCATGAAGCATATGTTTTTTAATGGAGACACTCACCACTATATCTTAAACCTTTTTAAAAAGACTCACAGCCCCGACCATCGAACAACTAACCAAACAACATTCAAAAGATCGCAAGATCTTGTATGATTCCACTCCATTTTTCCATTTTTCGTTTCCACTAAGTTAATGTAGAATTCTCAGAATTTCTCCCTTGAAATTAAGAACTCAAGCGCGTTTTTTCTATAAAAACAAATCTTTCCTCTGAAATACAACTACCATACTGAACTTTGGCCACAAGGTGGCAGTATAGGATAGAAAATGGACTTTTCTCTAAAACGAGCACAATAGAGGAGATACAAATCACACTGCAAGTAAAACCCTGCAAAACACGCTCGATAAACACATAAACAGACGTGTTTAACGTAATGATTTGTATGTAAGCTCTGTACTTATAAATAAAGCAATTTCCATATATGCAAATTGCCACATGTTTCTACCTGTTATTTCAGGTATCCGTTTGTATGCTGTATTAAGTACTCCACAACATAGATCACCACTGCTTTTTTGTTGTTAGATTTTCTCTTCTAGCATCTTACTCGACCCAGTAGTAAACACAAAACCACACCAACAGGAAAATATACACCACCGTCTATATACACGGGAGACATTTTAAACAACCAGAAAAATCTGGAAAATAGAAAATAAAAAAGACATATCCCACGTAAGCAGCACCCAATCTTAGATAAAACCCCAATTTTCTCGTATTCTTGGATGATAGTTGAACAGTTTTTGTACTAAAAGGACTATAAATGAGTCACCAATATTCATATCCCGTCTTGCAGTCATTATTGGTCTATGACTCAATACATATTTTAAATGTATATCCGGAGTGAGGATTGGCCAAAAACATTCTAAAATGTCTGACGGATTTCCATCCGGCATCAAAATTCCTGGTAAGTCTTATTTTGTCATTAGTTTGTTTCAAAGATGTTAGACTACAACGGTCGGTGGCGAGTGCCCTTTTGTATGCTGATTTTAGGACACTTGGGGTAACCCTTTTGTTTAAAGTAATATTGCAAACCTTTAGCTTTTATCGTTAAACTCCTCTATCGAGGTACATGTCCGAAGTCGTAAATCTTTCCCAATAGGGATGCCCAATTTAAGACCAATTGGATAACTGGGCCAGGTCAGAGAATTATTTGTAGCCGTTGGTTTTCTGAAAAGTGTTGTAGTTAGCCCACCAATGTCGGTCTCATGAAGTCATATCTAGAAAGTTAAGATGATCAAAATTTGCTTCGCTAGTGAAACAAAGATTTAAATTGTTTTCAAATAAGATACAAATTGTTCAAAGTTGTCAACAGAAGTGCAAATGATAAACGCGTTATCGATGTAGCGTTTCCAAGTATGGATGTATTGATTAAAGCTCAACGTTAATTCAGAAAACAGATTGCCATATGTAGGGGCACAAGGGGTACCCATTGCCGAGCCTCTGCATTGTAAATAGTATTTCCCCTCGAAGAGGAAATAATTATGTGTAAGAGTAAATTCAAGAAGGCATAAACAAAAATTGACATTCATGAGTAAACTTTGCATTCTTTTAGTAGATCATTTCCAATGTTTTAAACCTTGAGTGGGGATTGGGAATGCTGCTATACAGCGATTCGACATCCAATGAACATAAATTTTGTTGGGTAAGCTAAATATTCCACCATAATCATTGTTAATGTATCCTTTGAATCCTGAATATAAGGAGGCAAAGATGTAACGAAGGGTCGCAAGATTTTATCCAAAAAGATACTTATATTTTGTGTCAAACTATTATTGCCCGAAATAATAGGTCTGCCAGGAGGTGGCCTCTTGGCTTTGTATCTTTGGTAGTGCATAGAATGTAGCTATTGATATTATTAGCCAGTCTCCTAAAGTTGTATTCGTCTTCAGAAACCAAAGACTTATCAAGAAGACCACTCAGGAGTAAATTCTCAAGTTGTTTGGAAAATGCAATAGTAGGATCATTAGTCAAAACTGTATAGGTATCATTGTCTTGAAGGATGATAGCGCCATAGTACGATATTGATCATAATGCATAAGTATGGTATTACTGCCCTTATCAGATCCTTTTATAACCAGATTATCCATAAGTATGTTAGTTCTTTCCAAGCCTTTTTTTTATTTTTTTTTTTATTTATTTTTTTAGAAAGCTTATCGGGGATAGACATAAATTTTATCAGTCTTCAATTTCTCAATTTCATTGCAGACCATCTTCCAGAACATATCAATGTGACTATAATTACTGATAAGAGGGGTAAATTTGCTCTTAACCTTTAGTTCACTATGGCCCAAGGTAGTATTTGTATCATTCCTTTCAGCCTGTAATTCCATCAGTGTGGTAAGACAATGTCTGATGGTAAAAGACCATATCTTTTTACAGAACTTTCAAGGCGCACTCTATGAAATCTGTAGAGCTCTCTAACAAAGAGATGGATATCTTTTCAATTAAAGTTGTTAAAATTTGGTTTCGGAATAAAGGACCGTCCTTTGTTCAACAATTGTATCTGATCGTTGGTAAGTAATAATATTGGTGAAGTTTATGATTTTGAAAGAATCCTCATTATCCATCTTTTTTGTGTATTGGGATTTGTTATATGGAGGGGACGCTTCTCTAAAAAAAGATACTGATTTTCGTAGGATCCCTCGATGGTTATGACCTTTTGGATTTGTTTGGTCTCTATTATCTTCTCTGAAGTATCATATTCAGATGTAGAGAGATTACTATTAGGTTTCCTTTGTCGATTTTATACGAGAGAACATTAAATTTGACCGGTTTTGTAATCCTTACATTCACGGTAAAATTTATTTTCTTTTAATATTTTTATGTCTGTTTTTAATTTCATCTCCAAGTTCTCAAAGACGTTATCCCGTAATTTTGTATTTCAACTAACCGCAGTAGGTAATTCCCAGAGGGGGATACCGTAACACGGTGCCAGGCACCCAAAACACTGGGCCTAACCCACCAATACTAGATATAAACAACTTTTAAACACCCAATATACCTAAGCATATGGATAATTACAAAAGGGATTGGGTCCCTGTAAATAATATTTATTAGAAAAAAATTCATTTTATTTCAAATTTTTGAAAGCAACACAGATTGAATATGGAGAAACACAGGTGCAGTGTGGTGAATTATAGCCGTACCTAGAGATAATTCATATAATAGCAGTCATAGACATGAAGGTTTCAACTGGAATATTGAGAATTGAACCCTGACCAAACCAGGAATATTCAGTACTCCAATGTAATTGAATCAGTGTTATCCACCCAAATAGCACCACAGAACCAAATCAGATATGGGGATTTGACAATTGCACCCCAACAGATAAAACCAGTGCTTAACACCACACCCTTAGACAACAAGCCCAACGCGTATCAACAGCCTTCATGCGGTCTTCATCTGGGGAAAAAAACTAGTATCGCGGTGTTAGAACAGGCGTATGTTTAAATAAACCCAGCAATTACCTGGCAATCGGCAACAGCAGATTACCGGTCTCCTCCATTACTCGAGGCGTGCATGTCACCATCCCACTTCCTGGTTGCGTTCCATACCCGCATACATAACCTGATTGGACAATGGGCGACCAACCGAAAGAGGCAACCTGTATCATTGCATAAAAGTCGATCACACATTATACGCCTCAATCTAACAATTATCACTATGTAAAAACAGTGCAAAAGGGCCTGGCAATAAAAGGGAAGCATTTTGATTATTAGATGTTAACATGTATTCACTTATATCCACTGTAACAGGGCATCATGTAGAGAGCAAGGAAAGGTCCTGTCCGGGGTTTATGTGTCACCCAGATTTCTCTCTTACACCTTCCGGAACCTCTAAGCACCTGGTTTTGCACTTTGCCTCAGTGGCAATTTAGTGCAGGTGAGGCAAACAGACATCGCTCTGGAGTCTGGGGAGCAGACGGTCTCTATCTGCTGGAGCACAAGGTTGGTTTGCTGGAGCCTGACAAACACTAGGTTTGCAAAGGTTGTTAGTCAGGGCTATTGTATGTTTAGTTAGTGCCGGGACACGGCTAGGAATTTTCTTTGCTTTTGAACTGTTTATTTTGAGCAATATACAGTGTGGTGTATAACCTGTGGGTTGCTGCAATAAATGTAACCCCGTTTGAAGAAAAGTCACTAGTCTGGTCTCTGAACCTTGCAAGAGTGCTCACCCCAGAGAGCAATTGCACCCGCTGTTTCCCAGCTCACACCACCCATATATATCCAGTCCTGCACTGGTATATATGCATCCTTAGCAAAAAGGACGCAACCAGGGGCATAATAATATTTGCCCAATGACAGTCTATCAAAATTTACATAGGTCAAAAGACAGGAGGCGCAAGACACTTAATCACCATACTAAAATTCTAACAAGAAAAAAATAACACCTGAAGCTACACACCAAAAAAATACTGCACTCGATTGAGCGGCATGTAAACAAAAGGTTGCTAAAATGACTATTGGCACAAAATAAATTTATAAAGGCCAATAGGCACAATAACAATCAAATATAAACAAAACAATACAATATTAAATTCAAAGTAAAGATAATTTTCAGTGGCAACTGACCTAAATAAGAATGATGATCAAAGAAAAAGAGCGACAAAAAAGGGGACAAAAAGAATGGGGTGTAAGGACATTAGTTATTCATTTTTAGAAGAGGGATAGAGGGTAACTGCACTAAACCTCACTTATAAAGGACCATTACTTTAATTATCCCTGATAAAAGGAGTAAACGTAAATCCCTCATTAATCCCTCCAGGCGCCAGGGAATTTAATCTATAGATCCATTGAGCGTCACGTTTTAACAATCTATCAAGGTTCCCTTTTCTCGGTCCCACTAACTCTGTCAAGACCCATAAATCTCAAACCTCTAGAACTACCCTGATGGTGGTTACAAAATGTCTAGCCACAGGTAGGTCTAAATTCCTGTCTATGGACCGTGCGTGTTCAAGGATCCTGACCTTTAACGCTCTGATAGTTTTCCCCACATATGACACCTGTGGTATTACAATTGAAAAATTCTTTAATTGTCCATTCTTTACCATCCCTAAGGGTCACTTTTTTGAGGTCTTTTTAACCATCTTGCATTTACCACTAGGGATGAGCCGAACACCCCCGTGTTTGGTTCGCATTGGAACTCTAACAATTTCAAAAGTTCGAACACGAACCGAACTCAATGCAAGTCAATGGGACTCAAAAGTTCGATTTTTAGAGTGCCCTCCAAGAGGGCATATATGCAAGATATTTGCCATAAAAGGTGTATGGGGGACCTGGTAGTGCCCTGGGGGACAGAAAACAAGGAAAAAAAACGTTTTTAAAGGGACAGTGAGTTTTCCATGAAATAAGGGTTAAAAATAAAAACGAAAAATTCCTTCAAATATCGTGCCTAGGAGGTCCCCATAACCTGCCTGTGAAGTGGCAGATTTGTAGGATGTATAGAAACATTTAAAAACAAAAAAAATGACATTTCAAATGACAGTAAATGCTTTTCCTTTAATCTATTCATAGCCTGCCGCCCCAAGCAGTGGTTTATTTAAAAAAAGAAATTTTATGACACGCAGAACAAGTTTGATTTTTTTTTTTTTTAAATTTATTTGTTTGTTTATTTTTTGCTAAATTATGGTGAAACTTATGCAGGCTTTGGATGAAAGTAACAATAGGTGCTTTAAAATTGGGCCTTTAGTGTCAGCAACAGTGCCGTCACACCGTAACCCCTCTGTGGTATTCTGGAAGAACTGGCGCCCGTATAGATAGGGCTGTAGTTTCTGTAAGGCCCAGACAATCGCCAGACACTTTCTCTACAGTTGCATAGGCCACTTCCCGGGGCAACAGATTTCGACTGAGTTATACCACGGGGTGTTCCTCGCCCTTCCCATCCACCTGGCTCAATACGGCTCCCAGGCCATAGTTGGAAGCATCCGTTTGGGCTACGAACCTTCGGTTGAAGTCTGGTGCCTGCAGGACTGGGGAGGCCATCAGGGCTTGCTTTAAACTATCAAAGGCTGTCCCACATGCAGGGGTCCATTCCACCACACGGGGAAGAGCCTTTTTGGTTATGTCTGTCAGGGGCTTTGCTAGCGTGCTATAATGGGGCACAAACTTTCGATAATAGCCTGCTGTACCCAGAAAAGACATCACCTGCTTTTTTGTAGTGGGGGACTGGCCAGGCCGCTATGGCTTCTACTTTAGTGAGCTAGGGTGGGAGGGGGGACCCTACGCCCCAAGTAGTGTACCTCTGCCATGCCCATCTGCTGATATGCGTTCCAGGACCCTGGTCAGTTGACCCAGGTGCTGCTCCCAGCTGTCGCTGAACACCGCAATATCATCCAGATAGGCCACCGCCTGCCCCTCTAGGAGATGATTAACTAGCCGCTGGAAGGTGGCAGGAGCATTTTTCATCCCAAAGGGCATGACTTGGAACTCATACAACCCAAAGGGGGAGGTAAAGGCAGACCGATCTTGAGCTTCCGGAGTCATTGGGATCTGCCAGTAGCCCCGGCTCAGATCCATAATGCTGAGGAACTTAGCCCCAGCTAGTTGGTCAATTAATGCATCAATGCGGGGCATAGGATACGCGTCAAATGCAGTTACTAGATTCAACCGCCGGTAGTACACACAGAATCGGGTGGTCTTCTCCTTCTTGGACCAGTACCACAGGGAAGGCCCAGGGGCTGTGCGACTTGCGGATCACGCCCAGCGTTAGAGGAAATGCTATCTCCCTTCTAATGTCTGCCTTCACCTCCAGAGACACCCTGTATGCAGCCTGTCGGAGGGGATGGTGGTCTCCCGTATCCACGTGGTGAGCCACCAGGGAGGTTCGGCCTGGTTTCCCCGTGAATATGCCGCGGTAGGGGGCCAGTGCCCGAGATAGCTGCCCCCTCTGACTCAGGGGCGGATCCAGAGACAAGTTTCGGGGGGGGGGGCACTCTACCAGTTTTGGCTAAGAGCTGGTGTTGGGTTCGCAGTGACAGGCAGAGATGCGCCTAATCTCAGGCTTTGCTTGTCACTCACTCTCCCTAGAACATTGTCTCACAGGGTCTGTCCTCATGCGGCTCAGGTGACACCTGACTGACACCACACAGCAATGCACTGCATGTGCTCTGTCACTTAAAATAAAGCACCACCAGCAATAACACAAAACTGCCTGGATATATTGGAGTTTCTAAAAGGAGGAGCATTAGAAAAAGAAAGAGGGAAAGGGGGATTTGGGGCCAAAATTGGGACTGTCCCTCAAAAAACAGGAACATTAGGGAAATACGAGGCCAGGTACAAACTCATACACAGCTGCATACACACACACTCAAAAGACACACACATAGCTTTATACACCAGAGACGCACACTGACTTGGACATAGTGTACAGGTTTACATTTTGAGTATCAAGGAAATAACCAGCCAATAGACTCATTGCTAGGAGATTGTTTTGTATCCATTATCTTCCCGCACACCCTGACTATGTGGGGGAGCCCCTAAAAATACCTACACACTCTCAATATATGGATACAATATAGAAAAGACAGGCATACGAGATCAGTGAAAAAGGGTCCACTGGTGCAACCTCCTTTTTATTTCTGCAATGGAGCAAACACAAACCTTTCAGGTGTGACCTCCTTTCTCAATATTATATGCTCATTGCAGAAATAAGTGTTGCACCAGTTATCACCAAGCTTGTATGCCTTTATTATCTATATTGAATCTCTGTACAGACATTGCTGCCGTGATGAAAAGGAAAATACGCTGCTGGCATATACCAGCTAAACAAATCATTAAGTGAACTGGCTGGTGCCACTCCTGTAATGTTATTTTTACACACCCTGAATATATGGAGGAGCCCCTAAAAAGACACCCACACACCCTGAATATATGGAGGAGCCCCTAAAAAGACACCCACACACCCTGAATATAGAGGAGCCCCTAAAAACACACCCACACACCCTGAATATATGGAGGAGCCCCTAAAAAGACACCCTGCATATATTGAGGAGCCCTAAGACACCCACACCCTGAATATGAGGAGCTCCTAAAAATACACCCGCACACCTTGAATATATGGAGGAGCCCCTAAAAAAAGACACCCGCACACCCTAAATATATGGAGGAGCTCCTAAAATGAGGGACATTAGGAAAGCGATGCAGAACAGGCTTTTGTGTTCAGTGATGAGAATTTAACTTACAGGGTTATTCAGAGAGAGGTGAAAAGCAGAATGACTGGAGAATGGAAAATTCTAGGTCAAAATGGCCAAACCAGAAAAATTCTCCCATTTATCTCGCTTTCCAAATCGGCTATTTTGACCTAGAATTTTCCATTCTCCAGTCATTCTCCTGCATTTCACCGCTTTCTGAATAACCCTGAAAGTAATTGATGGGCAGCGTCACCAAACGTGCTGTGGATACTCACATATTATGCAGAAATCCTCGGTCTCATATCCAGTACAGCAGACTGCAGGCTTCACAGATCATGAAGAAAGTTTAGTAATAAATTACAACCTTGACTATAAATGACCAATGCCATGGGGTGTTACTATACTGTGGTGTTGTACAGATCATCAATTAAATAATCAGATGGTAGTTCAGGTGTTGCAGTGTCTGAAAGTGTAGGATATTCACAGTGTAAGCAAGCATGGGATAGGCATAAGGCTATCCTAAACAAAAGATAAATCCAAGTAAAGTATCCATGTAATTGGGCAGACTAGATGGGCCGAAAGGTTCTTATCTGCCGACATTTTTCTATGTTTCTATATATATCTATATCACACAGCAAAATACGCCAGCACTCCAGGGTTTTCCAAAAAATAGTTGATTTATTGTATAGTATTTTCCATAAAATCGACGTTTCGGCTCCTAATGCGGAGCCTTCATCAGGACAAATCAATACAAAATGAATACAAAACTCCATATAAATAAGCATACCACTTACCAATTAAGGATCACGTTCCAATTAGCCTCCCACCGGGTGTATAGTGATTCCAGCGTGTGATAGTTCCGGCGCGTATGCCAGGCCTGCGCCAATGCCTGGTGCCGGACAATGACCTCACACGCGTTGTCACGGTGACCACAATGCTCGCCAACGGCTTCGGCGCGTCTCCCAGGCCAGTGCGCCTGCGCCAATACCTGGCGCGGCCGATGACCCCAAGCACGTCGTCACGGAAACCAGAAATGCCCGTAAGAGACGCGCAGCGCCGGCCAACTTCGAGTTGTGGCTCCACCAAACCCAGGGGGGGTAACCGGAACCTGCTCCATAAAGACACAAGATATCACCCAACACTAATAATCTTCAATAAAAACAACATATTGTTACAATAGCTGCAGATCCGCACTTCTTAACACAATGTTTAACACACTTTAAACAAATAGCTGGTTAGTTCCATATAAACTCCTACCATTATGTTTATTAATTGATCCAAAGGTCCCCTCTATCAAATAAATGCTGAATATACATTCCTTTCATTAAGACCATGGGGATATACCGTATTAAGCCTATGAATCCACTGTGACTCCCTCTGAAGAATTAAAGCCCTATCTCCCCCCTGTTTTAATGGTGGAATGTGGTCTATGGCCAAAAATTTTTAATGAGGACAACGGATGATCCAACTCAAGAAAATGTCTCGCTACCGGTTTATCTGATACCCCATCTCTGTAGGCCGTTCTAATATTAGACCTGTGGTTTCGAATCCTCTCACAAAGTTGGGTACTGATCTTACCTATGTATGCAAGCCCGCAAGGACACTATTTCATAAATGACATCTGTTTTGCACGTAATCAAATGTCTAATAAAAAAACGTTTGCCTGTATGGGGATGGCGGAATTCCTTGGAGGGAATCCTATGGCTGCAAGTGACGCACCCCAGGCATCTCTTGCAGCCCCAGTTCTGAAATCGTACTGGCTTCTGTTCATAGCTTTGAATGGGGTCAGTCCGAACCAATAAATTCTTTAAATTACGGTTATTTTTGTAACAGAACATTGGTTTATTTCTAAATCCTGCTGGTAAGGTCCGATCCCTCTCTAGTACCGACCAATTCCTTTTTACAACAGATGTGATCTTATCCGAAGCCGTGTCAAACGTAAGGGGAAATTTAAATCTATTGGTTTGAGCTTTTATCTCTTTGGGGGCTCTAGCCCGTGCCAGAGCATCTGTTAATAATTCTCGGGAATAACCACGATCCACGAATCTCTGTTACATACAAAGGATCTGTTGCTCCCTTGTGGCCTCATCGCTGTTGTTCCATAGAACCCTTAAAAATTGTGCATGTGGTAAGGAGCGTTTGGAGTGCTCAGGATGTGCACTACTCATGTGAAGTAATGTGTTTCGGTCAGTAGGTTTAGAGAACAAGGAATAATGCAACTGATTATCCTTTTTGAATATTTTTACATCCAAAAAATTAATATATAATTAAGCTCATCAACTTCACTGGTGACCTTGATAGGTGTATCAAGGCCATTGATGTATGTTTCAATCTCCTGAGCTTCTCCAACAGTCCCCCGTCATATCACAAAAATGTCATCTATAAATCTGACGTAATCAACAATTTTATCTGAGAATCGATCAAGGATATTCTCTTTCTCAAACTTGTACATGAAAGCATTAGCATACATGGGTGCCATCGCGGCACCCATGGACGTGCCCATGCATTGTAAATACCACTTATTCTCGAATCTAAAATAGTTATGTTTCAACGCCATGTCAAGAAGCTCCAGAACAAATTCTATGCAAGGACCTGTGTATGCATCAGAGTTCACTAATAGCTCCCTCATGGCTATTAAGCCCCCTTCATGGGGGATCACCGTGTACAGGCTTCTAACATCAAGGGTTATAAACACTACATCATTGACATCAATCGTAACAGGAAAAGTAGAACGAAAAGACGTTCAGAGTATCGGCGCTGTTTCGTATAATAAACTGGTGATATATAATGCTGCTCACCTATTAGGTGTACCTGTCACCTTCCCAATGTCTAACAAAAAATATAAATGAATATATTTAAGGGAGCGCAGTACATATATTGATGGAAATTATAGACAGGAAATGACTTAGCTTAAAATTAGTCAGCATGGGGTTGAACCTCCTTATTCGGAAATCTGATCATATAATATCATCATCCTATATGAAAAGAAATATAGATTGCGTAGCACAGTATGACAATTTAAAACACACTTAGTGGTGTAGATGGTCGCACTCACAAAGGTGGAGCCCCCAATGGCTCGTGTAAATTCGCCTTTAGGTCTCTTATAGGAGGGGGACCTCGCCCATATGGAACCTTGAAGTTTTCCTGGGATAGAGGATAGCCAAGGTGGAGTCTTCAACGCCTCTTATCGGTTGGCTTTTAAATCTCTCATAGAGGGGAAACTTCGCCCATGTACAGATTTCTTTTTGATGGCAGGATGTACCTCAGATATAAAGGATATCGCTATAGTGCATTATCTTTGATACACAGATAAAATATATAAAAGTGAAAACTCACGTGATTCAGAGCCTTCCAAAATGATGGCTCTGTATATTAGGCATATGGACCTCTTATTTGATCAGAGGGGGTCCTTCCTCCAGGATAGAAGTAGATGGACTTCCACAATGAAGAGAATTGAGCATAAAGGTAAAAGAAAATTTAATAGGAATAAAAACCGAAAAAACAAATAAATACAAAATTATATAAACCAAAAAATACGAAAAGAATAAATACGAAAAGAAAAAAATCCGAAACGCGTTTCGCTTGCGTCCTGCAAGCCTCCTCAGTCGGTAATGGGATGTTGTCCATTATTGCTGTTTAAATATACTTTCTGTTCGTAAATTAGTTGGTCGATACGATTCACCTGATCGCGTTGGATCACCACTACTTCCGATTTCCGCTTCTGTTACGAACCAGTCAATGGTGTTTGTGTTCGCGCTATTCCGATGCGCATGCGTAGTTCGTAATTCTTTCGTTCGTTTTCCGGATGTTGACACCGGAAATCGCAAGTCATCCCATTTAAAGTAAATGTATAATGAACAAAAAGCATAATATTCTTTTATGAATCTGTAGGAAATGGATATGTGAATGGTGAGATACGAATGAATTACGAAAATATATATATAGAAAAAATACGAATGTAAATATATACGAAAATATAAAATAAAATCTAAAAACGATATAATGTTACAGTGCAATGTACTCTCATAGATACAAATAGTCCCAACAGGGAAAATGTTCCTTTCATCTAACAATGACAATTCAGGAAATTATATTCATTAAAAATTATTAATTAAAAAAATGACATACTTCAAAATCTGTATTTAAACCTCTGGGAACCAGAGTGTCCAAATAATAAATCCATCTCATTTCGATCTTAATCATTTTGCGGTGGAGATCCTCCCCTCTCCATTGACTCTGAACCTTCTCAATAGCAAAAAATTGGGTATTTTCAGGGTCACACCTATGCATTTCTTTATAATGTAATGGTACACTATGTTTTTCATTGCCATTACATATATTATTCATGTGTTCATTAATTCTAACATACAGATGGCGTGAGGTCTGACCAATATATATTTTATTGCAAGGGCATCTTATCAAATAAATCACGTTCTTGGAGTGACATGTAAGAATTGATTTGATCTTATATTCTTTTCCTCCTTCTATGGCACAGAACTGTTGGATTAATCTTTTATGGTTCTTCGTTTTTCGGCAGGCTATACAACGGCCACACCCATAAAAGCCTGGTTTTAGATTAAAGAATTCTTTCTTTTTCTGGGTGGTTGGTATATGGCTCTTAACTAGTTGTTTTTTGATAGTATCACTGCCTCTAAAAATAATTCTTGGTTTTTCCGGGAGAATCCCATTAAGGGAAGGATCTCGTTTGAGGATCGGCCAGTACCTATTGATTGATTTCTTTATGGTTTGGTTGGTGGTGTTGTAGTTAAGGACTAGAGCCACTTCAGCAGTTTCTCTCCTTTCTCAATCGTAACAGCCCTTATTCTCTGCAAGAAATCTCGAGTGTCTTTAATACAAGTTGGAATATCTTTTACTGGATCTTTGAATAAATAGTCCAACCACTTGGCAATGGGTTCAATGACCCCACCTACTGCTGACACAATAGGTCTTAGTGGTGGAAGTGTCACACTTTTGTGGATTTTAGGTATACCATAAATGACAGGAGTCCTGGGACAGGATTTCAACAAGTATTGGAACAGATCCTCATCAATGTATCCAGCCAATAGACCCCTTCTAAGGCTTCTTTCAAATTTAGACATAATATCAATGTTCGGATCCTTCGGTAACAGCATATATGTGGTTCTGTCCATCAATTGTGAGTGCATTTCCTGGGCTTAATGGGAATAATTCAAGATGACAATTGCCCCACCTTTATCAGCCTGTCGAATGACTATGGACGGGTCATTGGATAACGATCTAATAGCCTCACATTCAAGTTTTGAGACATTGCTGTGTCTGGTTTTATGGGTCTTGATGGTTTGATTCACCTTCACTTGGTGTAAAAAGGTTTTGATCATTGATTGATTCGGTAACGGGTCAAACCGACTTTTGCGTCGGAACACTGATACAGTTTCAATGGGGGTGTCATTCTTAAAGAAATCCTTAAGGCGTAGGGTTTGACCGAACCTGAATAATTCAATATTCCACTGAAAATCATCCGGTTTAGAAGATGGAATAAACGAT
Source organism: Leptobrachium leishanense (assembly GCA_009667805.1). Taxonomy (NCBI): domain Eukaryota; kingdom Metazoa; phylum Chordata; class Amphibia; order Anura; family Megophryidae; genus Leptobrachium; species Leptobrachium leishanense. The sequence goes on from CM019066.1 coordinate 18,945,805, forward strand.
AGACCCTTACTCAATAGCCCTATTTCCACTTGCGTGAGGGCTCTATCCGAAAGATTAAATATCGGAATCATCTGAGAGGTGGTTTGGCTCTGTGGCCTGTTCGATTTCCCCTTCCGCCCTCTTCTGGAAACTCTCCTTCCTCCACGTTTCTCACACGGCTTCGTGTAATAGTGCCCGTTTGGTTCTGTACACCCGGTGTTCCTAAAAAATCCTTCGAGTTGCCTCTAACTTCCTCTGATGGTTCTCTCTCAGACGCAGATTCACCTGAAGAAATTTCCACTGTCTGGATTCTGGGTTTACGTATGCAGTTCCTGGGGTTACTAAAAGATCTTTTATTGGATTCCCCACTAAGCCACCTATAGACTTGATGTTGTATGTAGTCCTGTTTGACCCTCTCAAACTTCTCCATTTTGAATCGAACCAGTTCGTTCTTATATTTTAATACCTCTTGTTGGATCTTAACCATTGACGATTGACCCTCTTCTGATTCAATCCAAGTGGCATGTTCACTCTCAAATGCAGAAATTTTTTGCCGGATTTCCTCAAGTTCGTCCTTGACCTCTTTAATAGCAACCAACATGAGGTCTAAGGAACATTTGTTCAAAACACTGGTCCAATCCCTGCACACTTGTGGTTTAAGTCTTCCCCGGGTCGGTATGTTGTTAATTCTAAATCCTCTAGGGATTCATTTGGCCCTATGATAATCTGAGAGGAAGAGGCCATGCAGATCTAAGTCAACCTCTTTTTTCCTCAATTTGACCAGTGTGAAAAATAAGTCCTTGGATGAACGTGTGTAACTCAATTGGGTACTAGACGTAGCCCATAAGATAGCACTAGCTTCATCAGAGAATTGTAAAGTATGTGCCTGTTCTGCGTGAGCTCCAGCCTGTAACAAAAAGTCCTCCATTGCTAACACAGCCAGCTAACTATCACACGCTGGAATCACTATACACCTGGTGGGAGGCTAATTGGAACGTGATCCTTAATTGGTATGCTTATTTATATGGAGTTTTGTATTCATTTTGTATTGATTTGTCCTGATGAAGGCTCCGCATTAGGAGCCGAAACGTCGATTTTTATGGAAAATACTATACAATAAATCAACTATTTTTTGGAAAACCCTGGAGTGCTGGCGTATTTTGCTGTGTATATCCATCAGAGGCCATCGCTGAGCACCGGGTATTGGAGAGAAATCCAACAAGGGTGAACCGTGAGTGCATTACCTTTTTGCTTTTTTGTGTGTGTGTGTATATATATGTGTGTGTGTATATATATATATATATATATATATATATATATATATATATATATATATATATATATATATATATATACAGAAGTGCTGCTATGCTGAGCTTTGTGTGTGTTTTTATATTTATACATATATATTTATATATATATATATATTTTGTAAAATTATATAAAAAATCATTCTAAATAAAGCTATTAAAATATATTGGAATTATATATTCAAACATTAATAAAATATATTAAAATTTTATATTTAAAATATGCATGTTGCCCCTTCTCATGCTTGCATTTTTTGAAGAAAGGGGTTACATCCCAAGGGGCCAATTGGGAACAGTTGTCAGTTCTGCATGGAGGGGTGGGGGTTAAATACTAAGGAGCCCAGTGGGAACAGTTGCCATCTCTGTAGAGAGGAGAGAATTGGAGGGGGTTAAATCCTCCCAGCTCTGCAGGGAGGGGAAAGGGGTTACATACTTCCATTTGTGTAGGGACAGGAGAATTGAGAAGTATAATGCCTTCCAGCTCTGCAGGGATGGAGTTAACTCCTTCCATTTCTGTGGGGAGGGGTTAAATACCCCTAGCTCTGCAAGGAAAAAAGAGGGTTAAATTACCCCAGCTTTGCAGAGAGGGGAGGGAGTCACATCTTCCCATTGATGCATGGGTGGTGTTAAATACTCTCCGTTCTGCATAGATGGGGGGGATTGGGTTAAAACATCCCAGCTCTGCAGGGAGGGAGGAATGTGACAGCTGGCTGCCATCATACTCTCACCAGACACCAGATCATTCAGGGCTGCTGGGCCGCAGTTTCTCGTCTCCTTCCTTCACACACACAGAACAGGCTGTCAGTGGGCGGAGCCTCTCACTGCAGCATGCGAGCAGGGGAAGGCAGGCAAAGTGGTGTGATTTTTGCCGCCAGAGAAGCTCTGCCTGCTCAGATCGTGATTTTAAATAATTTGGAAGTCAGCCTGGTAACTGCACTGGGTAACTGCACTGCTCGGGGGGGGGGGAAGAATTGCCCCGACTCTCACTTAAGTCCGCATTGATCTGGGCAGTGTCTAAGTCGTTTGGAGCCCTCGCTGCAGCCAACAGATCAATGAGGGGGTCAGCTTCTGGCTCATCCCCAGGCAGACTGCACACGGTTAGTGTAGGCCTTGATCATGTTAATGTGATAAACCTTGTTACGCTTTCCCCTCTCATCCAGAGCCACCACATAGTTCACGTCATTCATCCTCTGGAGTATAGTAAACGGGCCTTCCCAGGCCGCCTGCAGTTTGTTCTGCCTAATGGGAATCGGCACAAGCACCTTCTGGCCCACCTCAAACACTCTCTCCTGGGCACCTCTGTCATACCACTGCTTCTGTTTGGACTGGGCAGCTTTCAGATTGTCGTACACCTCTCCCATTATCGGAAAAATAGAAGAACTCCAAAATCCACAAAATAATTTCAAATGGATTTAATCCAACATCAAGAAAGGCAACGTTTCGACCAACTGGTCTTTGTCAAGCTTGACAAAGACCAGTTGGTCGAAACGTTGCCTTTCTTGATGTTGGATTAAATCCATTTGAAATTATTTTGTGGATTTTGGAGTTCTTTCTATTTTTCCGGTTATTGGGGCTGTGGAGCAAGAGACCCCCACTCCATTGATCCACGTTGAGGTGTACCCGAGTTTATACTTTTATGAACAACCTCTCCCATTATGGCTTGCATTCTCTCTCTGAACGTCAACACATACTCTACCACGATGTCTTGGGACCCCAGTTTTCCCTCCCAACCCTCTGGTATCAGGGCGAGGGGGCCACGCACTCTCCGCCCATAGAGTAACTCAAATGGGGAGAAAACCGTGGATTCCTGTGGTACCTCGGTAGGCAAAGAGGAGATGTGGTATCGCTCCCAGTCTCTACCCTGCGACTCCACAAACATCCGCAGCATTTGTTTCAGGGTCCCGTTGAACCGTTCGCACAAGCCATTGGTCTGCGGGTGGTAGGCACTGGTCACCAAGTGCTCGACTTGTACCTTCTGACATAGGCTCTGCATCAGATCAGAGGTGAACTGGGGGCCCTGGTCGTTCAGCATCTCTCTGGGAAACCCCACGCGTGAGAATATGCCCAACAACACATCGGCCACCTTGTCAGCCCTGATGGAGGAGAGTGCCACGGCCTCTGGGTTCCGGGTGGCATAGTCCACCACGTTCAGGATAAAACGCTTCCCTGAGCTACTGGGAATAGCTAAGGGCCCCACAATATCTACGGCTACCCTCCCAAAGGGTTCACTCACTATGGGGAAGGGAATTAAAGGGGCCTTACCCACCTCCCCTGGCTTCTGACCTTCTGACACTCGGCAAGAGCGACAGTAGTTGGCTACCTTGGTGCCCATCCCAGTCCAGTAGAAGTGATGCGCCAGTCGAGACTTCGTCTGATGCACCCCTAAATGCCCAGCCATGGGACTAGCGTGGGACTCCTTCAGCAACTGGTCCCTATACCTCTGGGGCACCACAAGTTGCCTCTCCATCACCCTGGGACCTTGCCCATCCCCAGGCAGAGTCTCTCGCTATAACCGCTTTATCCCAGTAGACTCGTTCCTTATCCAGGCCCGTGAGGGGTCGCCTAGCCCGCTCCCTCAGTTTCTCGAGCGTGGGGTCTGTCTGCAGGGCCTCCTGAAACTCGGAACTCTGCAACTTGGCCTCATAGTCAGCACCGATCTCAGCATCAGCCTCGGGCTCAGACGGCCTCCTGAGCCACCACTGGGGACCGGGTTAGGCCAGGGGGGCTTCGGCCCCCACCTCAGTATGCCCGTCGGCCAACAGCCCCACCGGATCGGCCAGTGGCTCCAGGCCCTGCTTCCAGGCAGACTGCTGGTGGGTAACTGCGGCAATGGTGGCCCCTCGTCCACAGGACCCAGGGGGGGTGGATGGTACGGGTACAGGCTGGCATTCACTCACCCCCGTCCGTCCTCTCAGTCACACCGTCTCCCCTCACTGTTGCACAACTCAGCAGACACACCTGACTCGGGCGCAGACTGATCCACCACCATCTCCCATCCATCCAACCAGGGGTCCTGTTGTGTACTCTCACCCAGAGCCCTCCCCACTGTAGGGCTACAAGGGGGCTTGGGTACCCCCTACATCATTTTCAGGCACATATTGCGACAACAATTTACCCAAATCAGTACCGAGTAATACATTTGTAGGAATGTTTTCGGACACCCCCACCTCCCTCAGACCGCTCCCCAGTCCAGGTAAACACGTGCCATTGGCACTGCAGGACATACCCCCACCAAAACCTTTTATGGCTATAGTCCTGCCAGGAATGAAGTCTGCCGGGCTGACCAATGTGGGGCGCACCAAAGTCCTTTCAGCCCCTGTATCTCTTAACCCAAAAGTTACCTTGGATCAAACGGTCACAGTCTGCATAGTTACGTTGGCACTGCCCTCCGAGCTGGTCACGAACAAGACAGAGGGGTGCCCCCCTCCAGATGCAGGTGCCAGTCTTTTTTCCTCTCTGGGCACGCTGACCTGATGTGGCTCCCACTGTTGCAGATAAAGCACCGGCGACTTTCACTTCTCCCATCCCCAGCAGAAACTGGTACAGAGGGGGGCACTGCCGGCTTGGTGTCGGGGGGTCGGTTGGAGTTGAGCTTCCATCCAGACGATCCTTTGGGGAAACCTCTGCTCTGGTCCATGGACGCTCTGTTGGCCGCATGGAAATCGGCCAGCTCACCATCTTCCAGGGCCGTCTCGGGCTTGCGATCCAGAAGCCATTCCTGGATCTCAGGTGGGCATAGCTGCACAAACTGCTCTTTGATTAACAGGTCTTCCAGGGCATCCAAGGTGTCAATCTTCAGCCCCCTGACCCATTGTCGAAATAGGGTGGTCAGGTGGCTCATGACTGCAGAGTAGCTCTCCGCGGCCCGCTTCTGCAAGGACCTGAACTTTTTGAGATATACCTCTGGCGTGAGGTTATAACGTCTCTGCAACGCGGCTTTAATCGCCTCATAGTCCTGGTCGCTCTCAGCTGGTAACTCTGCAAAGGCTTCGAGCGCTGGACCTTTTAATCCAGGAGTGAGGTACCTGGCCCATTTCTCCTTGGGAAGCTGGTACTGTTGACAAGTCTTTTCAAAACTTCGCAGGAACACATCCAGGTCCCCATCTTTGTCAAGGGTGGGAAAGTTCTCGGCACGAGGTCTGGGCGTAGAGAGCTCTGCAACGCCCGCAGGGGCAGGAGAGAATTGCGTTCTGCCTGCCTGGGCCATAGCGAGCTGATGTGCCCGTTCGACTTGCCGCTCCGCCACTTCTCGCTCACCCGCAGCCCTGCGCTCCGCAGCTTCTTGGTCCGCTTGGCGCGCTGCCGCCTCTTGCTCGGACTCGGCTTTGTGCTCCGCGTTCAGCTCTGCGCTCCTCTTGCTCTTGGTACTGCAGGATGAGCTGAAGCCACATCTGAGAGTCCGCAGAGTCAACATGTTTTAAAACCGTCTGCAAGTAAACATCCAGGGCAGTATCACCTTTGGGTGAAGCACTTGACATTGTCCTTCCACTGGACTTGCGTTTCCTTCGGCTGGGTCAAGTGTGGTACCCTGCTCTGCTGCGTCCTGAACTGCTTGCCTCGCCTCATAATCCTCGAGGGCTTGCAAAAGTATATCCTTCGTCGAAATATTTTTGTCTTTACATAATTGTTCTGTTTTTTTCGGTGTTTGTTGCGACATTCTCACTCCAGCCAAATAAAAGATAGAAAAGAAAACAAAGAAGGGGGAAGGGCACTGCTGTGTATTGTGTAAATTCTAATAAATGCACGGAGTTCTGCTCTGTAAATTGGAAAACCAATTTTAGTATCTGGATCTAACGTGATATCCCACCGCTTGCCAGCAGTTGTCATGACCACTACGCGCGCTGCTGCGAAAGACGCCAGGTTAAGCCACCCACTATCTGTCTCTGCACAATTCTCTCTCGCAACATGGACGCAGAGCGCGATACAATGATCCCAGGATTGCAACGCAGTACAAGTCTTCTCTTGAAGCGGGTAATGACTACGTCTCCCACAATCCCTGGGCTCACTTTCCTATTCTATTAGTTACGCTGCCACCAGTCCTCATGGACACTATGCGCGTCACAGCGAGAGACGCAGGGCTAAGCAACCGCACTGTCACTATCCCTGCCGACCCCAGCAACCGCAACGCACACTTTCGTATCTACCCGATACTTGGTTAGCGTGGATCTCATCAGCCAGTAGCAGAACTTAAATAGGTTATTTATTTGTGACATAGAAACAAAGATAGATATATCTATCACGGTGCATTTGTTACAGGAAAAATTATAGATAGAATAACTCAATTAATTACACACTACACAGCAAATAAAAGAAAAGGATTAACGCAGAGCATTACTTATGAACCATAAACTAGTGTCAGTGATAGGGAGGCTCTATTAAGAGCTGGCAATATTCCCTCAATCCTCAATTGACCTCCAAGGAAATAGCCCCGAGCCATGCTTGATTCAGACTATATATAGGGCTGCCTTTTTTTCTAAGTTCAGCCTCCTAGCTGGCAGAGCCTTTGCCTACAATCCCCAGAATTCCCCTCTCTGGAGCATGCTCAGTATGCTTTGTCAATCTTTAATTGCCCAAAGGTGTCCATCTTCCCCCCCAGACCCCCCTTAGGGATCAAGGATGTGCTTCCTTTCTTTGAAGATAGGGCCTAAATCTTGGTGCCGGTGCGACTAATGCCTCTCCCCAGAATGCTTGGTTGTGTAGGGAGAGGTATTAGCAGTAGGAAAAGGGAAGTGCTCATGCCACTGTACAGAGCACTGGTGAGACCTCACTTGGAGTACTGTGTGCAGTACTGGAGACCGTATCTCCAGAAGGATATAGACATCTTAGAGAGAGTTCAGAGAAGGGCTACTAAAATGGTGTACGGCTTGAAGGAGAAAAGTTACCAGGAAAGGGTTAATGATCTTAACATGTATAGCTTGGAAAAAAGACGAGACAGAGGAGATATGATAGAAACATTTAAATACGTAAAGGGAATCCACAAGGTAGAGGAAGGGAGTATATTTAAAAGGAAACAAAGTAGCAAAACAAGAGGACATAGTCTTAGATTAGAGGGGCAAAGGTTTAAAAGTAACATCAGAAAGCATTATTTTACTGAGAGGGTGGTGTATACACGGAACAGCCTTCCAGTTGAAGTGGTAGAGGCCAAAACAGTGATTGAATTTAAGCAGGCATGGGATAGGCATAAGGCTATCCTAAACAAAAGCTAAATCCAGGTAAAGTATCCATGTAATTGGGCAGACTAGATGGGCCGAAAGGTTCTTATCTGCCGACATTTTTCTATGTTTCTGTGTTTCTATGACATGTCAGTTCACAAAGACATTCCATTTTACAGCCACGTGTTATATTCCCCCCCCCCCCCAGGGGAGAAAGCTAACCATTTTAATTACATTTTAGCACCCACTCCCAACAGCTGTGGACACAGACACGCTCCCCAAATGGTCAGACACAAATATGAATGACTCTATATGGAGGAGATATGTATAAACAGGCACCTAGACACATATACACAGGCAGACCCTTCTATAGATGGGGCAGATTACATCTGTATTTCTATCTCCCATCTCTAATCTGCTACAGGGTATACTAAACTCACCAAAGTGGCTATGCATCAGTTTGTCCTGTAGTGAGGGACATCGTCTCACAGTGAAGGATACCTTATCGGGCAGTACATCAGTAAGGTGTTCATCTGATGTCAAAAGTGGCCAGTATCTATTAGATACAGAAGAACTTGTGGGTACCCCTTCGTGCGGCGCTACTCGCAGTTGGATCTAATTGGAGGAGCAGTACAATGAGATATGCTCCTAAATATGGTCAGTATCCTGAATCGGTAACAGTAAATGAGGTTTAAACAACTGGAACTTATAGACAATCCCTATTACAGTCCTAAAAAAGATGATTCTTATATACAATAGTCTATGGTGTTCGGTTGATCCTCATTTGGTTCCAGTGCCACCTATTGCCCAAATGGTGGAATTGTTCTGGAAGTACGGAGTCAGTTTCAGTGAGGGGGGGGGGAAAGGGCTTCCTTTTTAAAAAATTGGTCAGTGTATTTCTTATTTGAAGTTTGACAGCCTCTGCTTCTCTTTCCCCTTCAGTGTTCCTCTGAGAGAAAGAGTGATAGGGGTGCATCCAGGTCTGTCAGACTGTACCGTTATAGAGAATGGAAACTTATGCACTCACGTTAGCATTTGATGGATGCTGCTGAATCCTTGGCGGTATGTCGATGTCCCTCTTGAAATCTGCTCCTTGGTGCCTTTTTCCTTCAAATGGCCTGGTCCAGAATTAACTGTAACGCTACCCTTTTAAAAGCGCTTTTAGTTGCTGGCGGCACTTAAGGATGGGGACTGGATGCAGTGAGGGATTGAATCTTTAGCACATTTATTCTAGCAGCTTCACATCAGTTGAAAAGCTAATAAAAATCCAATATAAATAATGTAGGGCATAAAACACATAAAAAAATATAGTAAATGATCAAAAATAAGTCCGTGATAAGTCTGTTAAAGTTAGCATAGGGGTCTCCAAGACGCGTTTCGCCGGCTCCCTGGCCAGCTTCATCAATTACAGATACCCTTGATCTCATCCCAGCCAGTATCGAAATTGGCTATAAGGCATATAGTGTGATCCTCTGACTTATGTTGATCCTCTAATAGTTTGGTCCTATCAGAAAGGAGAGGGCCCTTTTATACGCTCTCTTAAGTACTCTATTGGGATAACCTTTAGCTCTTAAATCCACACGTAGATGGTCAGCTTTCTCCTTAAACTGATCAAAAGTATTGCAGGTACGTTTAACCCTTAGATATTTTCCAGTGGGAATGCCACTCTTTTATGGAGTAGGATGGAAGCTACACCAGTCCAAGAAACCCACGGCCACGAATAGTCTTTTGAACAGCGTAGTATCAAAGCCATGTGGCTGAGTTTGTATTGTCACATCCAAGAAATTAATACTGGTTATTTGAATTTCAGAGGTAAACTTTAAATTGAAACGGTTATCATTTAATTGGTTAACAAATGTTCCAAAGTTACCCTCCCCTCCTGACCAGATGAGCAACACATCATCAATATAACGTTTCCACAACAGGATAGAGCAACTGAACGGATTGTTATGATACATTCATCCTACCACCAACCCAAAAAGATGTTAGCAAGGGTGGGGGCACACTGTGAACCCATGGCTACACCCACTTTTTGTAAAAAGAATTGACGTTCAAAAAGAAAATAGTTATGTGAAAGGATAAATCCAAATAAATTGGTTATGAACTCGATTCTTATAGCCTCAATTGCATCCTTCTCGAGAACTCGAAGCCGTCCGCAATCCCAATGCATGCAGAATACTGCTATACAGTGCTTCGATATCCAAACTATATAAGTAGCTATTAATTGTGGTTGCTCATTGATTAAATTAGTTTCGAATCACGCAGGTACGAGGGGAGAATCTCAACATAGTGCCTCAGAATTTTATCAATATAAACACTACAATTTTGTGAGATTTCCCACTCCTGATTCAATCTGTCTCCCTGGGGGAGGATATTTGCCTTTATGTATTTTAGGGAGGCTGTAAAACCTAGCGATTCGTGGGGAATTTATCTTCATAAACTCACACTCTTTTGGAAATTAAACCATTAGATTGCACATTACGAAGAAATTCATGCAACATCGAGTACGCAGTAGTTGGATCGGAGGATAACTTAAGTCTCATCATCCCGAAGGATATTCAGACCGTCTTCTATTGATCATTAGACAGAATCATAATATTTCCCCCTTTTTATCTGATTTATGGATTACAATCTCCTTATTCTGTTATAGAGATTGGCTTTAAAAAACTTTAACTGAGATTTTTAATAGAATCAAGATTACAGTGGTCCTGTAAACGTGCAATTTCCTGACAAACCATTTCACAGAACATATGGATGTGATCATATTGTGCAATACACTAGGGATAGACCGATATATCGGTTTAGCCGATTATCGGTGCCGATATTCAGAAAATTACTGATATCGACATTTTATTTGCCGATATTGCTGATATTTGGACAAGTTTGCTCACTGCAGCTGCGACACGCAAGATTCCACAGAACTGTGCGAATCTGGGGCTTCTCCCACATCAGGCTGTAAGCCCTCACTGCAGAATGACCCCTGCTCACTGACCGTTTTGTGCATGAGCGTGATGGCAACAGAAATGGGGCTTCCATACCATCTGGCAGGGAATTCCCTATACAGGAGATGCAGGGTCTATTTCCTACAGCAGGGTCCAGCAACCTAGGACCTCCAGATGTTTTGGAACTGGATTTCCCATGAGGCTCCAAGAACCTAATGAGAAGATGAGCATCATAGCAGATGTAATTCCAAAACGTGGGGCAATATTACAAAGTGACTGCTTAACCAGAGCTGTAATATAACTTTGGCCCTCCAAGGGTTAGATTACAAGGTTACTGAACCCCTTCTATACAGGGTCATATGAGAGATCTTTAAGAAAGCCAAAGACACGGTCTGATTGTTTGTAAAAAATAAAAGATTAAATAAAATTAAAAATTCTTATTAAATTGAATAAATGAAGTGGACGTGGTGCAATGTTTACATGTTAAACACATTGGGCTATATTACAATCTTTGCGCAAAAATGCTTGCGCAAAGCGTGAAGTTTTGCGCCAAGCGTTAAACGTTTGCGTGCGCAAATCACCGCTGGAATTACAATCCTCACGCGTTTTTGACCCCATCAATAACCCGCGTAAACCGGATGCGCCCAAATGCTGGCGCAGTACCGTTGCTTACTGTCATTTTTTTTATGCAATTCAGCCAATCAGAATTAAGAACCACAAGTCAATCTGAGCATATATGCTGCAGCAATAATACATGCACGCACAACTTCTCCATTTTATTGGTTTGGGTATGTGTAGACTGTAACTATACTTAGCTGCATTTTTTTTTTTTTTGGGGCTGGTGTATTTGGTTTCGGCCAGGACGTTCAGATTTGCCGTTACCACCAGCTTTTAGGAGTTGCTAAAATTATACGCGCAAACGCTGTGCGTTACAAACTGCGCATAGATTGTAATACCATCCGCGTACCAGAGCGCAAATGCGTTTGTGCGCACAATGTTAAGTATAGATCGCACGACGTACAGTAAGCTCACGCAGGGTTCGCAGGTTCACCCGCGGTAGACGATTACGTGCGTTTGTTGCACTGACTATGTAATATGGCATTCGGCGTAAAGGGTTTGCCACTCGCGTTAAATGTTTTTTTGCACCGTGGAAACATTTGCACGAAGATTGTTTAGGCCATTGAGTTCATGGCATAGTCAGATTTGTTCTGTTTTTTTTCAGAACTTTAAATTTACAGAATATCGGCACCAAATATCGGCTATCGGCCTCAAAACCTGCCGATTTAATCTGTATCGGCCCTGAAAAAATATCGGTCTATCCCTACAATACACGGTGTAAAATTACTTTTTAGACGCAACCCAGTATCAAAATTCAGTTGGGGCGGTTAATTTTCATAAAGGTTCATGAGAATATGAAGTCCTGGTAAGTCACTATCTTCTAAACCAAGATTTTCAATCGGTCTATCCTTTATTTTAAAAAATTTGAAGCGCTAGTTTCCTAGCGAAAAGATGGATATCCTTAATCCAAGAGGATCGGTCAAAGCGGGGAGTAGGAAAAAAAGACAGACCCTTTTTGAGAACCTTCTGTTGATTATTGGATAAAGGTATATTAGCAAGGTTAATGATCTGTATTGTATTAGGTGTATCAGAAGGGATTACTTCCTCTTCCCTGCTCTTGTTCTCCCCCCTCCCTTTTATTCTTCGACTTCCATTGCTCATTCCTCTTTGACCTTCTGATTCCAGGTGGATACATTCCACTGTTCTAACTCCTGATCTGCCTCTAAAAAAGAAACAGTAGTAGAAGGGGTATCCTTAAGAAATTGAAGGTTACGTGTGCATTCTTCCTCTGTGTCCAAGGACTCCTATTCAGAGGTGGAGTAACAATCATTCTGGGGTTCAACTTTATTAGAGTATTTGAATACATATCTGTTTTTATAATTAGGCACATCACGGCGGAATTTAGCCTCATTACGTTCACAAATGACAGTATCATATTGGTCAAGACTCCCTTGACATTTTCGTTCTAATGTCAAAAATAATTCGTGCTCCTTAAACTCCTGGACTGTTTTTTGGATCAGATTCAATCAATTCATAAACGGTGGATAATTCCTCTTTTCCCTGAGTAATCAAAATCAACATTAGAACAACAAATAGCAGCAGTCTACCAATCTTTAATAGTTTTTTCTGTCAAATGATTTGCTGGTGGAGTAGAGTTTGAATTCTTAAACCCCTCGGTATGATTTCCTTATCTGTATAATTTTGTAAGGAGATTTCCCATTTCGCCTGAATTTAAGATGTTTTATTCAGATCATTAAAAGCCGAGTGAATATTAGTGTCCGTTCCATCTGGAGCCACAATATCACCATTAAAGATATCAGAGGTCAGTTTCCCCCACCTCTCAAAATTGCCACTTGAAGAAAGAAAATTGTCCATATTATGGTATGGCACCAATAATCGGCAATAAAGCCTCACCATTAGACTAACAGCAGTAGGTAATTCCGACAGGGGGATACCTAAACATGATGCCGAGCACCCAAAACACTGGGCTTAACCCACCAATACTAGATATAAACAACTTTTAACCACCCAATATACCTAAAGCATATGGATAGTTACTAAAGGGATTGGGTCCCCGTAAATAATATATTAGAAAAAAATCATAAAATTTAAAAGCAACACAGATTGTATATGGAGAAACACAGGTGCAGTGTGAAAATTATCTTTATTTGTAATTTTAATATTGTTTTGTTTATATTTGATTGCTATTGTGCCTATTGGCCTTTTATAATTTTGTTTATTTTGTGCTAATAGTCATCTTGGCAACTTTTTTGTTTACATGCCGCTCAATCGAGTGCAGTATTTTTTGGTGTGTAGCTTCAGGTGATATTTTTTTCTTGTTAGAAATTTAGTATGGTGTCAAAGTGTCTTGTGCCGCCTGTCTTTTGACCTATGTAAATTTTGATAGACTGTCATTGGGCAAATATCATTATGCCCCTGGTTGCGTCCTTTTTGCTATGGATGCATATATACCAGTGTGGGGCTGGATATATATGGGTGGATATAAATTTTGTATATCAACCTGACATTTTTCAATTTCTTCGTTGGTCTCGTTTGCTGTTCAGTTTCAAACGCAACTAGAATTTGCATATATCTAGTGGAACATTCATTAGAAGCTTTAGTCTAGTCGTCCATATATTTTGTATCAAATAGATGTGATGCAGGTAAGGTTTGGACTCCTAATCCTCGTGGCATCATTTCCTTAAACATATAATTTATTTAATGAGGATATTTCCCATTTGGATCTAATTTGTTTCTTTTATTCATTTTTGAAGATTATTAAACGCTCCATGAATATCGGTAGATGGATTTAGATAAAGATGGCCGGTTCTTGATCAAATGAGTAATCTTTCTGTACCCCTAAAGACTCAAAAGAGAGGCAGCCTGCCATAATGATATACACCCAAATAGTTAAAAGATATTGTATATAGACGCATAACCTGCAAGGTATTAAAACCAATTCAATAGAAAAATTATACAAAGGGACAAAAAAATTGTCCCGTCTAGAAGCGGGGATTAACTAGGGGGACATAATCCCCAGGGGATTACCCTGTAACAATAACAAAAATTAGAGGAAGCCCAGGGGACTAAATTATCACAATAGCCTTTTTATTAGTTGCAAAGTAACTGTGAAGAATCATGTGTAATGGTCTGGCTAGGGATCTGCCATCCATGTCCTCGACTAGCAATGGAGTTTCTTCAATCAGTGGCCGCAGGTGTGTAGATGCAAACTCCTGATCCAGAAAATTTCCTGCAGCCCCAAAGTCTATGAACACCTCAGTATTAAGCTTGGTGGTCTCCCAAGCCAGTGACACTGGTACTAGAACACATTCTTTGTTTACATAGGGGATACACAGATGTCATGCCTTGTTTGTCTCCCAAAAGACCATAGACTTGATTAGATTTCCAATACCCTGGACTTAGTTGGCTGTCTGGGGCATTGTAGCCTGAAATGCCCTCGATCAGCAAAATAGACCTAAGCCTTCTTGCATCCTCGAACGCCTCTCCTCCTCAATACCAGCCTTGCATATCTACAGGGGTTTGGCAACAAGGTGATGATATGGAGACAGAGGAATTTACAACAGGTATAACAGGAGGCACAGTAGGCAGCAATCACTGATTTGATCATACAGAGCTATACAGTAGTCAGAGATCATCCCTTCTGGCAACCTCATAGGGACTTCATACATCAGACGATCACATAGACCCTTGGGTAATGCCAAGGCCAACACCGCATTTGTGCACTGTATATCAGAAGCTAAGGTCTTGAATTCTATAGCCTACTCAGAAACCCTTCTGTTACCCGTCTTAACTCATGTATAATCTCCTTGTAGTCCTATAGAACAAACTTGTTTTCCCATAGAGATGTAGCCCACAGCAATGCTTTGTTCAAGAGGTGGTTAATCCCGTAACACACTTTGGACGTCTCTGAAGGGCAAAACCCTGGATTGAGCTCAAATCATGTCTAGCTGTATCCGGAAACCCCTACATGCACTTAGGGTTCCATCAAGGCATAATGGACCACATGTAAGCATGGAGGTACCATCAAAAACAAGAGGAACACCTTTAGCTGGTACAGGAGCAGAAGGTGATGTTACTCAACTTGGCTCTCTGATCCATGCGGTGATCTTGTTTTTACCTCTCCTGACCTGCCTGCGGCAGTTCTTACGCGGAATGTTGGCTGTGAATAGGAGTGATAGTTGGATCATAGGCCCAGGCCTCAGTCTGAAAAAGGAACAGCTTTGTGGCTTCCACACTGGTTGTACTCTGGACCTGTTTCGGATTCTGATTCACCCGATAGAGTATCGACCGTGGGGATGAAGAGGTTTTCTAATGCGCATCCGTGCCGGATAACTATGTTGGTTGACCAGCTATATACCCTATGCTTGGCATTCACCTTATCCAAACTCTCCCTCTTAAAACAGATGAGGTCCTTACAATAGGAATCCTAATCCGTAGAAAGTTTAGAGGTGAGATCACAGGCAGGTGTTTCACGCGTGTCTTTATACTTAGACTTGTGTTCCAGTCTTTTCATGATTTTGAGTTCTCGGCCAACCTCCTCCACCAGTAACATGGGGTCCAGAGAGCACTTGTTTAGTATTGCCACTGACCTAACCCTGATTTATTTTGACCAATGGTGGGTGTGTTCCTAACATGAAAACCCCGAGGGATCTTCTTGGACCTGCAGTAGTCGACCCATACCATGTAATTCAAAGTCCACAGCTTTCTGTTTGAATTTTTCAAGGTTTCTCACTAGTGATGAGCCAAACACCCCCGTGTTCGGTTCGCATTCGAACTCGAACAATTTCAAAAGTTCGAGTTCAAACTCTAACACGAACCAAACTCAATGCAAGTCAATGGGACTCAAGTTCTATTTTTTTTAGTGCCCTCCAAGAGTGCATATATGCAAGATATTTGCCATATTTGCCATATAAAAGGTGTATGGGGGGGTCTGGGTAGTGCCCTGGGGGACAGGAAACAAGGACAAAAATTTTTAAAAAAACATTTTTAAAGGAACAGTGAGTTTCCATGAAATAAGGGTTAAAAACAAACGAAAAATTCCTTCAAATATCATGCCTAGGAGGTCCCCATAACCTGCCCGTGAAGTGGCGGATTTGTAGGATGTATAGAAACATTTAAAAACAGTGACATTTCAAATGACGGTAAACGGTTTTCCTTTCAAACAACTGCTTGGGGCGGCAGCCTGTATGAAAAGACATTTTAGGAAACGCAGAACAAGTTTAGTGATTTTTTTTATTTTATTTTTTTGGGCTAAATTATGGTAACTTATGCAGGCTTTGGATGAAAGTAACAATAGGTGCTTTAAAATTGGGCCTTTAGTGTCGGCAACAGTGCCGTCACACCGTAACCCCACTGTGGTATTGTGGAAGAGTGCAGGGTTGGACCCTGCGGTCAAATATTAAAATGATATGAATCTGGTACAGGCTTCTGTGCACCCAAATATTGTGCCTTTGGTGGCAGCAAGTGCCTTCACACCGTAACCCCCTTGTGGTATTGTGGAAGATTGCAGTGGTGGAGGTTTTGTGAATGCAGAAGAGATCCCCCGATCTATTCAGTTACGTCAGCATCAGGGGATTGATAGATGCTGATCCAGGACTGATTCATTTTTATAAATGTCAGCCGGTCTACAGTCGGACAGACGCACTCTTTTGTCTGTGACAAAACCTCCAGCGGCACTGAACGTCCTTTCAGAAAGCACGCTGGATGAAGGGCAACCTAGTAGCTGCATAGCATATTGGCTAAGTTCTGGCCAGTGATCCAATCTCAACACCCAGTAAACCAGTGGATCATCTGCTGGAAAAGTATCCAGGTCTGCCCTTGCCACTAAGTAGTCCTGCACCATACGGTGAAGACGCTGGCAATGGGTGCCTACATTTGACGTCCCTGGGCGTTGTGAACTAAAAAAATTTAAAAAGGCATCCGTTAAGCGGCCCCGGCCTTCACCGCTCTTCCTCTGATCATCCACAGCCTCAGAAGCACCTGTGTCATCACTTGGTAACCTACCAGTGCCTGGAAAGGTTACATAAGTGTCGCTTTAGAGCGTCCAAGTTTTTTCATGTGCTCCCTCTGTGCGGGCAGGATGAGCTCTGCAACTTTACCCTTGAATCGTGGATCAAGAATGCTTGCCAACCAGTAATGATCCCTCTCCTTGATAGCACGAATCCTGGGGTCCTTTAGCAGGCTTTGTAGGAAAAGGGAGCCCATGCAGCATAGGTTGGAGGTGGCATTAGCTTCCTAGTCTTCCTGGTCAATGAGGATGACCCCCATTGTGCACTTCCTCCTCCCAGCCACGTACTAGTCCTTGGGTTTCAGGGCACACAAAACCCTCCCTTGAGGAATCCCCACCTTCAATGCCCCCCTACTTAAATATTCCTCCTGTCTGATCTGAGGACCCGCAGGAATGCTGTCTGCGTAAAGACTGGGGCCTTGAGAGCTAGGGAAGGCCTCCTCTTCCTCCTGCTGCTCTGCCTCTAGTGCCACATCTATAATTCCCCGCAGAGTGCGCTCCAGTAGGAGCACTAAAGGAATTGTCACCGATGCATGCACTGTCCCTGCTCACCAACCTCGTTGCCTCCCCAAATGGTGACCGTACAGTGCATGCATCCTTGATCATCAGCCACTGCGGGGGGGCGAACAAAGTTGACTTGAACCTGTCCTTGTGCCATACTCACACAGGTACTCATTGATGGCCCTCTGGCATTGCTGCAGCATCTGCACAAGCAGCAATGTTGAGTTCCACCTGGTGGGCATGTCACAGATAAGGCGGTTTGTGGGAAGGTGGAATTCTCTTAGAATTTCTGCCAGGCGAACACTTGCTGGGAATGACTGAAGTGGCTGCAGACTTTTCTGGCCTGGCTGAGAAGCTCTGCCAGCCCTGGGTACATGGTTAGGAAACGCTGTACCACCAGCTTTAGGACGTGTGCTAGGCATGGTATATGCGTAAACTTACCCAGGCGTAGGACGGAGAGAAGGTTGCTGCCATTATCAGACGACCATTCCCAGCTGAAGCTGGCGTGGTGTTAACAATCTCTGTGCCTGCCTCTGCAGAGCTGACAATTTCTGGCCCGGTGTGTCTCCTGTCCCCTAAACAAACCAGCTCAAGCACAGTATTGCATCTTTTTGCTTGAGCCATTGCGTAGCCCCTTCCATGCGTCGGTTTAACTGCCACTTCGCCAGAGACATTAGAGGAGGAGGCGGTGGTGGAGCAGACAGACCTCATACAAGCATCTTTCTGGAGGCGTAGTGGAGGAGCAAGCTCCAGCACAGAGCCCCGTCCTGGATCCCTCCCAGCTGCAAACAGATTTCCTTCATGGCACAATGGGTAACGGCCCTGTCCATGCTTGCTGGACCACGTGTCTAAAGTAATGTGCACCTTGCTGCTGACTGCCTTTCCCAATGACTCCATAACATTGTGTTCCACATGCTGGTATAGTGCTGGAATGGCCTTCTGTGAAAAGAAATGGTGTTTTGGAACCTGCCACTGTGGTACAGCACATTCAGCAAATTCATGGAAGGAAGCAGAGTCCACCAGCTGGAAAGGCAGCAGCTGTAATGCGAGTAATTTTGCTAAACTGGCATTTAGACACTGCTTGGGGATGGTTGGGACTATATTTTTTCTTATGCTGCAGCAGCTGGGGCAATGTAATCTGACTGCGTAAATCTTCAGCTGATGGGATGCTGTCACATTCTGAGGAAGGACCTGGTACACCCATTACTGTAGCATCATCCCTGTCAGTGTAGGGTTTAAGCAATGACATGGCAGGACATATAGTGGGGGTAGAGACAGATGAGGACCTATGCAAAGTGTTGTGCCAACGGGAGGCGCGGCAGGTGGTCATGTCTTATCAAGCACGTGGTACCCAAGTGTGTGATGTTTTTCCCATGCTTGATCCTCTTCAGACATGGCTTACAAATAGCAACGCTACAGTCTGCTGCACATTTTGTGAAGAACTCCCCTGACAGAGTTCCTGCACGTGTGCTTTGAGACCACAGCACTCTGCACCTGAGCAGCTCTGACTTATGATTCCTTGGATTGGCTACGGTTGGTCATAGAGGACGTTGTGCCTCGTTTTTGTTGCGCCTGCTCCTCCTCCTCACTTGACTCCTCTGTTCGATCAGGCACCCAGGTGGAGTCAGTGACCTCATTGTCATCACCCCCCTATCTCTTTGTCACTGGAGCCAACCTGACTATGCTGCAGCTGCTGGGGGAACATGAGTGCCAGTTCTTTGTTGGTCACTGGCACCCCCTCCCACTATGCTGATTATACTCCCTTCCTCAACCTCAGAGTTTGAATCCGAGCACTGTAGTTGCTGTGCATCCTCAAGCAGCATGTCACTGTCATTGTCAAACAATTCAGCTGACTCCTCCGTGTATGTTGGTGAGGCTACGGCAGGAGTAGCTGTGGACATGGAGGCTGCATTAGATGCTTTGGCAGCTGAGGTGGACTGTAAACCACAAGCCTGGCTGGCAGAGGACTTGGAGGATGAGGATGGCCTGGTTAGCCAATCCTGCAAATCCTCTGTTGCTGCAGCATAAGACGGCCAGCACCAGTTAGAAAGGACAAGCGTGCCCCTGCAGGGGATGCACCACGTCCACGACGACCAGGGGCACTGCCTTCCGACAGAGGCTGCTTGCCCTCTTATCTGTGTCTGGGAGCGTCTGCCTGTCCTTTTTGGTCTTTCTGACATGGTGAGTGATATATAGATTAAAGATGTACAGAACTCTGATTCAACTCTGTTATAACGATTAAAGATATTCAGAACTCTAAGTCGGCGATTTTACTGATATTTTCTCCTCTACTCTGAGTTCCTATGGGAATGGGGCCCTCATCTCCTCCTGTACTGTTTGTCAAATGTTGTTCAATGTATTGTAACCCTGTCTATACTGTGCTTATTGTACAGCGCTGCGGAATATGCTGGCGCTTTATAAATAAAGAATAATAATAATACTCTCTCTGATTCACTTCCTCTCCTGTAGGCTGCAACACCCTGATAGCTGGCAACAGCCAGATTCATCTCTCAATAGATAAACAGATGAACTCTGATTAAACTGTGTTATTGTATGGTATCTAGAATTAGATCAAAGATATACAGATTTTCCAGTACCATGTTAGAAGTCAGCAATACACACTGTCCTTGATAGCCTGGCAGTGCCAACCCAGATTCTAATTCCCAGAAATCTCCAACGTCACTGATACACCCTGACAGAACAATCTCCTCTCTGATTCACTCCTGCAAACACACACGCTGGGGCTGCAGGCAGGGAAGAAGCCTTATATAGTGTGCTGCGGGACATAGCTCTGTGAGCCCATTGTGACAGAGTATGGGAATCTGTGTATGTTAGCAGGAGGCTGAATGATGCAGTATATCCTGGTCAGTAAGGGGTTACACCTTCCCTGGCAGCAGCCACAGCTGCAACCCCTTAACAAGCCAATATAGCAGTTCCCAGCACAGAGGAAGGCAGAAAAAGATTGCGTTTGAAAGAGTGAGGTGTGGGGGGGCGGAGTCGAGCCAGCAATGTGAGAGGACGTGTGCTGCTGGAGCTCCCGAGTAGCCGCTGATTGAATTGAGACAACCACCACTTTAATCTTCTTTATTTCGCTCTGGAGGTACAAGGGAAGATAGCAGGAGCCATGAAGTCCTCCAAAAAAACAAAAAAGCCTGACAGCACACTTGTAGCGCCGATATATTTTTTTTACACAGCGGACCCGCACAGTGACCAGGCCCCAAGATGGCGGCGCTTCCTCCAGAGATGGAGGGAGAAGCCCATCCCCAGGCTCAGACACATCTGAGATGGAGCAGGACTCGGGCCCGGCGACCCGTCAGGACATCCGTCGCCTGCAAGAATTTATAGCGGAGGAACTGGCGCGCAACAAGAGGGCGCTAACGGCGGAGGTCCAGGTAATTGGGACACGCAAAGCGCGTCTCGGAACGGGCTGAGGCATTTACGGACACGTGCAACACACTTGCCCACCATGCTGAGACACTAGCAACACGGGTGGAGACACTAGAGGAGGCTCTGGAAGATTTATTAAACAGGTCCAGACGCAACAACGTCAGGCTCCGAGGCCTGCCTGAATCGGTGACATTGGATGCGCTGGACGCCACGCTTACTGGCATTATGAAAAAGTTATTACCCGCGCTGCCACCGGCTAGATATTTGATCGACCGGATACACCGTACTCTGGGGGTGCGGAAAGGCCAGAACGCACCAGCGCGCGACGTAGTCGCTAGATTACATTATTACTCGACCAGGGAAGCTTTACTACGCACAGCTCGCGACCAACAGGTGGAGTACGAGGATGGGCTGTTGCTTTTCTACCAGGACCTTGCCCCGTCGACCCTGGCTAAATGCAGGGAATGGCGGGTAGTCACAGAACTGCTGCGCTCTCACGATATGCGCTACTCGTGGGGATTCCCATTTCGTATTTTGGTCCACAAAGATGGTCGCACGTATTCTTGCACACACCTGTACAGGGCTCAGGACTTCCTACGCCAGCTGGGATTGGAGGTCCCGGACGCAATTGCTCAGCTCACCCCTCCGAGTTCTCTGCCACGGCTCTCCAGAGACTGGTCTCCGGCTGGAGATTGAATATGGACGGCCGTGGGTGCCCTAAGTGAGGGCATATGTATCCTTCAGTCCAGGTTTGGCGGGGCTTAGGCCCTTAGATGGCTCTTTGATGCTTTCTTAGGTTATATTCTGTTATTTCTTTGCACCTCTGATTTATTTGTTAAGGTGGTTGTAGTTTTAGTATGACGTTTAAGGTGGTGGTTGCTCGGGGGGACAATGGCCGAGGGTTTCTTCCCCATGGTTTGCTGGTTTCCCCGAGACTACCTCCTCCAAGGTTCCGTTCCTTTGGTTTACCCATCCGTTCGGGACGTTTTGTTCTTTTTTCCCTTTTTTCTCATTTCCCCTTCCCTACCTATTCCCCCGGCCCGGCCCTACTTTCTCTTTTCTGACCTTTCGGCCGTATGATTATGTTGATGTATTTAACACTTTTTATCCCCATGTAGGCGGCTCCCGTCCTGTCATCTCCCCTCTCAGCAAGAGGCTGGGAAGTGACGGAACGGGACAGGGGTGGAGACGTGGGGAGGATGGTGGCCATGCGTTCCCCTTCCTAGTCCCATAATGATTTCTGATCTTAAATTCCTCTCCTTGAATGTCAAGGGACTAAATTCCCCGCGTAAGCGCCGTCTCCTGTTTCGGGACCTTAAGCGGAAGTCTGCGAACATCACATTCCTCCAAGAGACTAGGATCTCTACCACTGCGGCCTTTCGCTTAGCAGACCCATCCTACTCCCGTGTCTTCACCTCCTGTGCAATCCCTAAACGGAATGGGGCCGCTATTTTGTTGCATAATTCCTGTCCGCTGCAGATTATTGATGTATATTCTGACTCCGCTGGGAGGTATGTCTTGGTGAGGGGTACTTGTTCATCTAAATGGTATATATTGATGTCGGTATATGCACCAAATGGGCCAGATGCGGGATTTTGGGCGGACCTCTCCTCCTTTCTCAGGTTGCATGCTAACGGTAAAATCCTATTGGGAGGGGACTTTAATGCTCTCCACTGGACCGATCCGGCCATCCCCCTCGCATCGGTCTGACTCCATCCTCATCCCAAGATAGGCAGTTTCATGCGTTTGTGCGTAATCATGATCTGATAGACATTTGGAGAGTACAGCACCCCACAATGAAGGATTTCACCTTTTACTCCTCGGTCCATTCCTCATACTCCAGATTAGATTAATTTCTGATCTCCCCGGACTGTATTCCTGTGATTGCGAAATCAGGCATTGGCTCCATAACTTGGTCTGACCAGATGTGCTTTTGCATGTCCGCCCACTGGCGTCTGGCAGCAGTGGCCAATGACGGCTCAATCCTTTGCTTCTTTTGAAAAAGGGGGTTAGGAAAGCAGTTGGATCTGCGCTGAATTCATACTTTCAGTTAAATGATACTCCTGACGTGTCCATACACACATTATGGAATGCTCATAAAGCAGTGATCAGGGGAGTGCTACTTAGTCAGGCTGCCTACCACAAACGCATGAAGTTGCAGGCCATAGTCACATTACAGACTGACCTGCGGAGACTGGAACTCGGGCATAAACGGGTCCCGACGGACGACACCCTTTCGCAGCTTAATCGAGTTCGTGCAGACCTTTAACGGTTTATTTTTAGATGATGTGGGGAAATCGTTGCTATGGTCCAAAAGGCGTTACTATGAACGAGCGAATAAAGCAGATACACCCCTGGCCAGGATGCTGCGCCCTAGACGCCACACTGTCTTGTTTCCGTTGATCCGAGATAAAAAAGGGCAGGTTCATAAATCTCCTGAGGATATCCGGGATGCCTTCACAGTGTATTTCACGGATATTTATGATCATTCCCCCACCCACAACATGGGGAAACCGCGACCTGATAGATAATATAGAAACTTACTTGAGACGTCAGAACCTCCCTACCCTTGATAGGGTTCAGTCCCTATTGTTGGGATCCCCTATAACGGAGGAGGAGATAGGGAGGGCTTTGGGCCTGATTAGGTCATTAAAGGCCCCTGGGCCAGATGGCTTCACATACCGGTATTATAAAGCGTTCTGTCCTAAATTAAAGCCCATTCTATGCTGTTTATTTAATGCCGCACGGGAGGGTGCCCCTTTCCCTGCAGAGTCACTGTTGGCTGCCATAGTTCTCCTCCCCAAACCTGGGAAAGACCCTGAGAACATTGATAGCTACAGGCCCATATCCCTCTTAAATACGGACATTAAACTATTAGCAAAAATTTTGGCCTTGCGCCTAGACCCTCTCCTCCCCTTGTTGGTATCACCAGACCAGGTGGGGTTCATTCCAGGTCGGCAAGCGTACGACAATACGAGACGCGCGGCGGACCTTATTTGGTTCGCTGAGACCTATCAGAAGCCTTCCTTATTTTTGTCTTTAGACGCTGAAAAGGCCTTTGATAGGGCGGAGTGGCTGTTTTTATTTACTTTAACAACTGGGGTCCCCCCCACTTTTCTCCGAATGATCTCAGCCTTGTATGCTTCCCCAGGAGCGCAAATTTTGATACCGGGAGCCGATAGGATTCCCTTTGTAATCCGGAACGGAACCAGGCAGGGCTGCCCATTGTCTCCGGCCTTATTTGCCCTTTTTTTGGAACCTCTATTGCTTGCTATTAAATCAGACGCGGGAATCTCGGGATTTACGGTGGGTGACTTGGAATTTAAATTATCGGCTTATGCCGATGACGTCCTTCTCTCCCTGACAGACCCTTCCACCTCCTTGCCCCGGGTTTTGGATCTGCTCAGTGACTTTTCTACTCTTTCAGGATATAAAATTAATGTTACTAAATCAGAGGCACTCCCGGTGGCGCTGACAGCGGAGGCGATTACAACTCTCTTCTTCCTGCCCTATAAGGTTCACCCTCTCGGAGCTGGTATACCTGGGGGTCCGCTTAACATCATGCTCGGCAGACCTTTATTCGGCTAATTACCCTCGCCTATTTGCAACTCTCAAAGCGGAGTTAGAATGTTGGAATAAATATGCGATATCATGGCTCGGTAGGCTTAACTGCATCAAGATGAATGTATTACCCAGATTATTGTATATGTTTCAGGCATTACCGGTTCCTCTAGTTGCTTCAGAGGTCATCGCTTTGCAGCGCTCAATTGATTACTTTATATGGGCAGGGAAACGATGCCGCGTCGCTAGACATACTCTATCGCCCACGGTCTCTGGGCGGCCTGGGCTTTCCATCTCTCCTCACCTATTACTATGCAACTCAATTGGCACAAGTGGTAGCCTGGCATGCTCCGGCGGGGTCTCGCAGGTGGGTCGACCTGGAAGCGTCCCTTATGCGGCCGAATAAGATACAATATTGGATATGGCTGGCTCGAGAACATCGTCCTTTGATCACCACCACATGCCCAGCCATCTTAAACTCTCTGCGCCTTTGGCATAGGCTAGCAGTGAAATGCGAGTTGACGTCTATACCAACACCTATGACTCCGATTCTTGGGAATAGAGACTTTCGCCCCGGTCTACTCATGAGGCCCTGGCGTGACCTATTGGACTCAGGTGTGTGCAGAATACATAATTTATA
This sequence comes from Leptobrachium leishanense, assembly GCA_009667805.1. Classification (NCBI taxonomy): domain Eukaryota; kingdom Metazoa; phylum Chordata; class Amphibia; order Anura; family Megophryidae; genus Leptobrachium; species Leptobrachium leishanense. The sequence continues at coordinate 18,970,863 of CM019066.1, forward strand.
CCACAACGGAACCTTGATTCCCCTTCGAGATATTTCGGGACTGTCTTTTCTACATATTTTTCAATTGACATCATACGCCACCCAGGCTCACATCAAGCAAGCTGCACTGGCGCCACTGACTCGTTTTGAGCGATTATGCCTGGCCGGCACATATCCGAGAGGCCTTATATCTTCATTATACCGGGATCTAACCTCACTGTTGGACTGGATAGATCTGTCCTATATTCATGCTTGGGAAAGCGATATCGGGGAAACCCTGGACTCAGAGGAATGGTTGGACATATGGGAGATGTCTCGCTCCGTGTCGGTGTGCGCCTCATTGCAGGAACAGTCCATTAAAATGATTATGCGGTGGTACGTTACACCATCTCAATTGGCGCACATGAATAGAAATCTACCGGATGTATGCTGGAGACTATGCACCTCCAAGGGCTCCTTTTTCCACATGTGGTGGACATGTCCCCGAATTGTACCTCTATGGAAGGAAGTCCATCTAAACCTATCCCGTTGGATCCTTGGGCATTTTTGCTCTCCAGGCCGCTCCCTGAACTTACTTTCCATGAAAACAAACTATTAGCCAAAATTACCCTGGCCACGAGACGGGCTATGGCGGAAGTATGGAGACAACCCCTCCCGCCCTGTATGGCTAAAGTATATGCCAAAATCAGACACTCAGGTTATGGACGAACTGACCGCTATAGTACGTTTTACACTGCCATCATATAGTAAAACTTGGGGGCCTTGGCTGGATGCTGGGTTATAATCTATGACGGGAATTTGGGCTATGGTCACGTATATAGGGCTTCTTGGCCCCTTTCACCCCCCCTTTTTTCTTCTTTGGCACTCTCCCCCCTCCCCCCACCCTTCTACATTTCCCTCTATAGCATTCGACAGGTTGGATTAATATCTATGTCTTATGATTCTGGCCTGGGCCGGGCCGCTCATTCCCCCCTCCCTTTTCTTTTCCTTTCTTTCCCACCTCTCCGCCCTTATTTTTCACCCTACTTTAATGCCATACTATGGATGGGATTATGGCTTACTAGGATGCATATGTTTATTGATATTGCTTTGATGGTGCTGCGACGCCACATTTGCACCCATGTTATTCTTATTGTCCTAACGTCCAATAAAATTATGTCAAAAAAAAAAAAAAAAAGAGGTGTGGAATGCACAGAACTCCAGGCTTGCTGGCACGTATGTAAAAAGGGACAGAGTTTTTGTTTATACTGGGGGCAGAATAGCTGCCCCAGTATCCCGTAGTGAGGGGACAAATTTGTCTAGTCTCCTGAAGGAAGGAGTAGGCCAATTTGTTTGTGTTTAATTTTGTTTGGTAATACAAGTGTACCCGGTGTTTAGAGACTTTGTTTCTGTGGCGTTCAATAAAAGAGGTACACCTCCAAATCCCGTGCTTCTGTGAGCGGCCCTACCACACCATGATTGGGCAAATTTTGCCCCATCAGGACTCTGAACCGTGATTGGCGTGGTCAGGTGCAAGGCTGTAGCCAATTAAAAGCTTTAGGCCAGTAGAAAAGTGCATTATGGGCGAACGCGTGGAAATGTTCAGAGTTCGACAAACGGGCGACTGAACCAAACGCTCATCCCTACTCTCAACATGCAAAAAAATAAAATAACCTGTCCTTTTAACTCTAGTATTAATCTTTTGTCCCTCAATTTGCTAACTTTTCAACAAGATCGAGCATCTGCAAAGAGGCCACTGCCATGAAGGGGTGTACATGGTCTACAACAATCTTTAGGTAGGTGGTACGCTTCAGGTGTGTGCTGACACCTTTCCATCATGGCCAGCAATACATCTTTCAGCAAGCTGAGTTACAGCAGCTCTTCTGTGTGATCGGGAGTGTAGGTTTGCCTGTCTGGTCCTATGTGGACTAATGATCACGGGGCACCCATGACCCTGACAGTTATTTTTCCTTGCACCACATTTGGTAGGTACAAACCACGGCATACCAGAAACTCCCCACAAGACTTGCTCTGACCCAATCGCCAAGCAATCGTTATTTCGCCCTTGACCAACTCTAATCTTTTTACCCATTTTGTCCTGCTTCAAACGCATGAGATGGAAGAGCTGACTGCCTAATATATCCCACCCCGTGACCGTTGCCATTGTGACCATATAATCAATGTTACTCAATTCACCTGGCAGTGGCTTTAATGTGATTGATCAGTGTGTATATATTCATTGGGACAATTACAACAGGGTAGACTATAATAAACTCTTTATACCAGATCTCGTGTATGCACGATGCTTTGTGGTTTTGGTGTACCTTTTTTATTTGGCGTGTTGGTGTGTGTGTGTTGGTGTGTGTGTGTGTTGGTGTGTTGGTGTGTGTGTGTGTGTTGGTGTGTGTGTGTGTGTGTGTGTGAGTGACAGACTGGTTGTAGTGCTGTACCACTATATACCTACAGTGCCATTATTTCACTCCTGTGTCTTGGTGTTCCCTCCACGTCAGTTGGGAGGATTGGTACACAATATCTAGAGTTTCTTCTCTAGGAATATACAGACACTAAAATGTACAGTATGGAGAGAAGTACAGTGTACTGTACTTATGTATTAGTGTGGCTCACACTAATGTCTGTCTGCAGTGATATCCTCTAATTGGAGGACATAAAACAATAGGTCTACATATGCAGAAAATGTAACATGATTTTACGTCATATATCCTATATTAAAAATGTAAAACGTAGATAGATACTATCTTATGTGATCTGTAGCACTTCCTTGTCTCCTGACAACATCTGATTCTCTGGTCCCTCAGAAAAGTAGGATTAGGAGGACATCAGAATCTGCTAGACTTTGATTTTTAAAATACAATAAAAATAAATGCACTTACGCAGATGAATTGTGAATACTGCCAGATCGTTAAACTATGTTGTGGTTGAATCCTTCCTTGTGTCTGCTCCTTAGTAGCTCATTTTCAGGTAGTGGCGTCCAGAAGATGAATCCATAAAGCTCCCTGACTGCTTAGGCCTGTGACCTCTTGGTTTAACCATACCCCTTCCCCAATAATCACACACACACAACTGCTGTATTGTAAAGGGCATGGCCACAGCTTTTATTGAAAACCAAGATGTAAATCAGTTTATCCATCTATTTGTGACCCTACCGCGCGGCGTATTCTTTATCCGTTCCGTTGCTGGCAAGGCATCACGCCAACGCCAGAGGCTGCAGCACCCCCCAACGGCAGTCTCTGTGTTCCCACCGCAGCCAGCGCCCTCTCAATGCCGCTCATGAAGCCAGCCAATAGTATATCGAGCCCGATATCCGACAAATGCACCCCGTCATGACGCATGAGGTTCCAATTCCTTTTGCCGCACTGCATCCCCCCCACCGCTCCACAAAGCATGAAACCATCTGTTGACCCTCCGCCGGACCCGCTCCAGCGCCCTCGGTGCCGCAAATGTGTCCCAGCGGGGCCGAGGGATGACCTCCGACCAAACTAAAACCCCGTCGAACAGCCCAAAGCAACGCGCAAAGTCCTGCTTAATAACATTAATTAAATCTACCGACCGAGCAATCCCAAAATCGTTAGCCGCTGCATGGATCAACAAAACCATATTCCCCGGAACCCTCTGACAAGGACAACTCCCAGAAAACCTGTGCCCACCGCAAACCCCGGATACCCAACCAACGAACTGTGACCATGTCTGGCGGGAAACCCAGGTTCCTCCCATGCGGCCCAATGCACGTACGAGTGCCCGAAGATCCACACGAATTGATGACAACCTGAAATTACAGCAAATTAGGATGGATATGTCATAACGTTCTGACTGCCACCTTCCCAGGTTCCGCAGCATTTCTGGAGACGCCCCCGCCATCGCGGCGCCGATGCAAAAAGAGTGCGGCGCGTAAGAAGCAGGGTCGACACCCATGCTCACTAAACAACGCCGAAACACTACTGTGAACTGGTACCGGGTCAAGGGGAACCCACTTCGATGGACCAAAAATGATCCCTCACCTTGCGGCAGCAGGGCCAGATAACGGTCAGTCAGTTCCCCCGGGCACCCAGCACCCGAAATCCGACCCAGGGTAACCCAGGCCCCCCTACCACTCTGATCCGTTTTTGAAGGTGCAATAAAAACCCACACCCCTCCCTCCAAACTCGCCACATGGCTCCCCAACAGAGGAGACTCCACCCTGGAACTACGTGCTAATAATTCCCCCACCCGGAACGCTCCGTAAAAACAAAAGAAACCGGTAACAGCGCCACCTCATAACTTGAACAAATTTCCAGCAAGATTATTATTATTATTCTTTATTTATAAAGCGCCAGCATATTCCGCAGCGCTGAAGATCCGTAACAGACCGAAAAACCTGATACTGGCCTGCAATGATCTGGAGCCCGACCCCCAGTGCCATCACACCACCGCCTTCCGCAACCAGACATCCTCCCACCCCATCAATCGGCACAAAAAGGACAGGGCCGACAAAGCCTTCTGCGCTGCCGCTCCCGAGCGCCCCCACTCCTGTAAATCCGATACAAAAACCAGCGTTGCCCATCGCCGATCCTCTGACAACCAAACCCTTCTCCACCACCAATGCCCAATCAAGCCAGACCTGCATGTAGGACCGACAGGTCGCCTCTGCCAGAGCGCCGTCCACCATCCTCCTCAGACTGGCGAAACCAAGGCTCCACAGCCATGAAGGGAAAGCCGTTGCTGTCGCGGATGCCCAAGGCGCAACCTGCCAAAAACGGTCCCACTGGAACCGAAAGAGTCAGCGATTACATTATCCACGCCCGGTACATGCGCCGCCCTGACAAAGATGTTGTATTCAAGACCGCGCAAAACCAAATAGCGCAGCAACGCCAGAACTGGAGCTGAACCAGAAGATGAGCGGTTCACCACGTGCACAACACCCATGTTATCGGTCCTAAAAATCACTCGCCGATTCGCCAACCTCTCACCCCACAATTCCAACGACACCACAATCAAAGCGTTCCAAAAAGGTCAGGTTCTGCACCAAAGCGGAAGCAGCCCATTCCTGCGGCCAGGCCCGGGCGCACTAGGACCCCTGGAAGTAGGCCCCAAACCCACCAGAGTGTGCAGCATCCGTGAACCATTCCAGGGAACCGTTATCCACTTCTGCCTCCCACCAGTAGGTACGCCCATTGTATTCCACCAAAAACTTGCACCACACCTCCAGGTCCTCTTTCAATGATCGAGTAACGTGTACAAAATGATGTGGCATCCTGACGCCCACCTTTGCCAGGGACAACCGGCGACAGAACGCCCTACCCATCGGCATCACCCGGCACGCGAATGCCAAGTGACCCAATAGCGACTGAAACTTCTGTAGCCGCAATTTTTCCGTGCCCAAGGCCCGCACCACCAAGCACTGGAACACCTCAATCTTATCGGCTGGCAAGCGGAAAACCCCCTCTACCGTATCTTTCGATCCCCAGAAATGACAAACGGCTACAGGACCCCTCAGTCTTCTCTGCCAAAGGTATACCAAAATCTGCTGCAACCTCCCGGAATGCCCCAAGCAACTCCGTGCAAACTGTAGACTCCCCAGGAACCACGAACAGAAAGTCATCCAGGTAATGTACTACGGAGTTCGCACCTGCTCGCTGGCACACCACCCACTCCATGAACGCCGTAAACCATTCGAAATAGTGGCAGGAGATGGAGCACCCCATCGAAAGGCAACGGTCACAATATTTCCCCCGGAACGAGCAGCCCAGCAGGTGGTAACCGTCTGGATGGATGGGAAGCAACCTGAATGCCGCGTCCACATCCACCTTGGCTAACCAGCACCCCGGACCAGCTGAAGCGCTTCGTCAAAGGATGCATGGCGTACCCGACAAGAATCCTTGCCTATGCCATCATTAACTGACACACCAGCCAGATAGGTAAACAGAATGAAAAATTGGGGAATGAGCTCTATGAAGAGACAAAGAAGCCTATCATGGTGCACAGGATATAAGAAAATAGTGTGCATATATCTTGGTTACCACTCCCTCGGATAAGCACAGCCAGACCAAAAGCCCTGCCGTCACAGGAAATGAAGCCAGAAGCCGGTTCCAGTCGTGGTCTAAGTAATTATTTAATCAAATAAAAGCCAACGCGTTTCGTCCAAAACAGAGATGGACTTCATCAGGGCAATACAAAGTAATACACACAGTTCTAACAATCCGTTTAAATAATGTCTCCAATTAGAAAACCGCCGCTTGATTTCAATTCTGTCCTCCACATCCGGTATTCCTGGAGGTGATTTCCGGACCTCCATCTCTTTCATCTGTTACTGCAGACTCTTTCCAGGGATGGCGCTTTTTAAAATAGTCACATCCGGTTTTCTTCTAACTCTCTCGCCGGAAGTTACATAGCGGAGCATTTCTGATTTAAGACAACAAGAACAAAAACAAAAATCCTCTGAATTACTGGCGATTCTAGAGATAGTAATTCGGCTGACGCTGACGGAATCAAAAAGCTATAAGTCTGGGAACAGAATACGCACCAACAGAGGTTCTATAAAAAACAGCAAATATGCATTGCATAAAAATACAGAGAATATAGAACAAAAAATATGGAAAACAGCCAGGCACAAAATATAACTCCTAAGCAATGGTGGAAATGTGAAATAAAAATTATATATAAAATACAGAGGTTATATGAAATAAAAAATGGAAAACAACCAGACACAAAATAAAATTCTTAATATCCATGTCTAAATTAAGACCTCCCTCTTTCCAAGTACCGATCCTATGTATCCACTCAGTCTCCCTCTTGGCTAATACTTTAAGATGGTCACCTCCTCTCCAATTTTTAGTTGCCAAATCAATACCTATCCATTTAAAATTAGACACATGAAATTGGGGACAGTGATTACAATGGACCGGAATACTGTGGTCAATTTTATTGCGTCTTAGGTTTCCAAAGTGTTCTAAAATTCTAATTTTAAGTTCTCGGGTAGTTCTCCCTACATATTGGGCTCCACAAGGACACTCCAACAAATATATAACCCCTTTACTTAAACAATTAATAAAAGACTTAATCTCATATTCTTTATTAGTGATGTTACTTTTAAATCTTGTAGTTTTTCTCGGTTGGTACTTGCAGGCTTTACAAACTCCACATTTAAAAAAACTCTTTGGTCTTTCAGAGTTAAATATACCTTTTTTTATTTTTTTCATCAATCGGGGGCAAAAGGCTAGGGGCTAGAATGTCCTTCAAATTCTGAGCCTTTTTAAAAATAACCAATGGTGATTTAGGAATACTGTCTTTTAGAACCAGATCAGCCCTTAGAATATGCCAGTGTTTTCTCAGCATCTTTTTAACTTGATTAGCGTGTGGATTATATTGAGTAATAAAGGCGAAGTTGAATTTGTCCCGTTCAGCGGTATCTTTATTCTTTTTTTACTAAATACAATGACCTATCTTTCTTCATAATCTCACTATAGTCCTTAATAACCCTAGATGTATTATATCCTTTTTGGTGGTACTTCTCTATCAAGGTATGTGCTTGAGCTTTAAAATCTTTTGTCTGAACAATTCCTTCTGAGCCTAATTAGCTGTCCTTTGGGGACATTATAGCTGAGTTGACATTGGTGTCCTTAAAAAATGTCCTCGTCCTTAAACTCCCTCCCTGCACAAAGATAGTTAAATCCAAAAAATCAATAGATTTTTGATGGATATTATGGGTAAATTTAAGATTAAAACCATTATTATTAAAGGACTCAATGAAAAGTCTCAAAGCCTCTGGGTCGCCCTTCCAAATAATGAAAATGTCGTCTATAAAATGCCGCCATAGGACGAGACCACCCCCAGCCACGCCAGATGCCACATGCCGACCCTCCCATCTATGCATGTACAAATTGGCATAGCTGGGGGCGAATCTCGTTCCCATGGTTGTCCCACATTCCTGTAAATAAAAAGTTTTCTCAAAACAAAAATAATTATGCTTTAAAATAAACATCATAGCTTCCGATAAAAAATCAATTTGACAGGTAATGATCCATCTTCCTTCAAACACTCGGTAACCTCAAAACTTCTTTAATCATGAGGGATGGAAGTATACAGCGAAACCACATCTACTGTGGCCAGGCAGTAATCATCCTGCCATTCTATTGCACGTAAACCCTCCAAAATATGACCAGTATCCCTAATATAGGATATTGTCCCAACCACTAAGGGTTGTAGGTATGCATCAATATATTACAGGTTAAGGAATTGATCCCACTGATGATAGGCCTACCAGGAAGCGCTTCAAGATTTTTGGCAAAAAGTAAAAAATAGCTACCTTACAATTTTCATTCAGTAAAAAATGTAAATTCTGATTCCTTGAATACCACTCTCCTTACCCAAAAAAAAAAAAAGAATTCTCAATTCTTGAAGAAAAAATTTAGTGGGATTATCATTTAAGACTTTATAGGTAGTAGAATCCCTCAAAATTCTTAATGCTTCCTTGATGTAATAATCACGCGACATGATAACAGAACCCCCCCCTTATCTGCTTGCATAATAACCAAATTTCGGTTATTCTTTAAATTGGTACATGCTTGCCTCTCTTTTTAAAATTGAGGTTTGATTGAAAGGAGCGGGATTCAAGTTTCTCAAAATCCTTTATTACCAAATCCATAAAGACCTCTAGATTGTGGCCCTTCTCCCATACCGGGAAAAAGTCTGATGGGTTCTTTAAATCAGAATGTTTGAAAATAGAAATGGGTTGTGAAGAAGCTGAACCAACACCAACCTGGATTGTTTTATCTTAAGGAAAAAGCGTTTTCTCGTAAGTTGTCTAAGGAATTTGTGGGCATCAAGAAAAATGGAGAACCCCCTATCTGTCTAGTCGGGGCAAATTTCAAACCCTTCTCTAATAGCTCCATTTCTTTATTTGTAAGTTCTACTCCTGATATGTTGAAAATGCCTTTTCCTGTTTTTTTTTTTTTTCGTCTTATCAAATCAATCAGTCCTCCTCCCACTCCGATTGTGCTGATAGAACTCTTTTCTTTGTTGGTGGTTGGAGGGGAGAATATGGATTTGGGTGTGCCTAATTTTGACCTTGAGGTATATCTTTGTTCCTCCAAGGGTTTCTGCCTCTCCCTAAAAAATGTTTTTCTCTATAATAATTCTGGGGGCTGAAACCCAACCACCCAATCTATCTAGACCCATTTTAGGTTTTGCACCCTCTCCCTCATACCTTTTTTGTTTGTCTATTTCCACATATTCCTAGTGGTTCGCTGTTACTATTTTGGTAATTATCTCTATAATTAGGGTTTTTACTCCTATTTCTAAAGTTCCCAATATTCATATCTCAAGGTGTTGTTTTCGCAAGAAATGAGCATTACCTTCTTTAAAATCTTTTTGGTCTCTTCTAAACTTTCAGCTTTCCTTTTTGACACTATATCTACCTTTTTTTTATATTAATTTTCAAAAGCTCAAATTTATCTTGGGCTTTAATAGGTTCATTGATTTTGAGAATTTGTTGTTCAACCTATTGATCTTATCCTCCACTTTTCCCAATGTTCTTTTTTGGTAATTGGAGACATTATTTAAACGGATTGTTAGAACTGTGTGTATTATTTTGTATTGCCCTGATGAAGTCCATCTGTTTTGGACGAAACGCGTTAGCTTTCATTTGATTAAATAGTTCCTTAGACCACGACTGGAACCGGCTTCTGGCTTTATTTCCTGTGACGGCAGGGCTTTTGGTCTGGCTGTGCTTATCCGAGGGAGTGGTAACTAAGATATATGCACACTATTTTCTTATATCCTGTGAGTGCAATCTAAAGAGGGGGCCTTTATGTACCCATTTTAATGATTTACTGCACCATGATATGCTTCTTTGTCTCTTCATAGAGCTCATTCCCCAATTTTTCATTCTGTTTACCTACATTTTCGGCGCCATTAGGAAGAGACGCTGGGGGAAAGAGATACTCTGATAAAGATATGTATTGAGAAATTTTTGTGTGATCACACGTTTGTGTATTCACGCCAGCCAGATAGGACAGGTGGTGGATCATTCAGAATTTTCCCTTCTCCTTCGGGACCAGACCCAAGTTGACGATGGGTAACTCCCCGACCGGACCCACCGTCCTCCCCAATTGCACCTCCCGCATCAACTTCTCCCCAACACCCTTTCATTGTCCCACGCAGACACCAAATTTCCCGAAAACAATGGGAAGTCTGATGGCTCATGGGGAATATGAAAGCCGGAGTAAAACCCATCCCGCAGGAGCACCGCCGCCTGATTAGGGTATTTAGCGAGCCACGTGAGCATCGCGTGGACGTGCACCGCAAAACCCCATCCACTGAACTCCTCCCAGCCGGCAGGCCTAGTCGCTGCACCTGCTCCCTTCTTAAAACACCTGAACAAGGGGTGGGAACACTCGTGCCGGAAGCGGCACGCTGCCACCCACCTGCAATGCGACTCGTTATAGAGCCAATAGCACCTCTTACCAGAAATGAATGACTCTAGTTGTCCTGCAGTGTCCTTATATAGAGTCATTCATTTCTGCCGACTGAGGAAGCGACTTGTAAAATAAACGCCAAGACGCGTTTCGCGAACGTTTTAATGAAATAAATTTTCACCAATATCTTTATCTAAGATCCTGCGGCTGTATTTTATTCCCTGGAGGAACATCTTCAAACGGAGGCGCTAAAGGGGAGTCCGGTATCTCCTTAAAATACCGGTGGTGCAGTAGATCGAGTGTCCGATTTGAGGCAGCTCCACATGTGAGTTGAACCTTTGCATATTTATGGGGGCTCATTGGAGTTAAGCAAATCACACTATGTTGCTATATATTCCTTTTTTTCCAAGGCTTGAAGACTGCTTGTGAAAAGTGATTCCATAATATAATAAGATCTTCTACTGGAGAACACCTTTTTATTCTAAGAGGGAAGCGCAGATAGTCACCACTTTCTTCTGTTGTTTTACTATTTGGTGGTTGGAGGTAAACCACCGTGTGGTTGTTTATTTTGCTGCTGACTTTGAACTGTGACCTAATTAACTATGGACCCTATGGGTGTATAATATCACTCGTTTAATCTTCCAAATTGTTGCACTGTTCAGTCTAATTTACTAGGGGGCGCCAGATACTTATTCTCTTCTTTCTCACTTTGCTTTGGTTCCTGGCGGCTTTGCATAAAAAAATGTCTGGATGCAGTTGGATTTTTCAAAAGCGCAGGTTTATTTGGGGCAGTTTGCACAAAAAATACATAAATTTGTTTTTATATCAATCCATAAAGTCTTATGTGGCATAGGGGTTTCCAAGATGCATTTCTGCTGGGGAAGCGGAGTAAAAGCATAGAATGTTTGGACTTGGTGTGAAAATGGAGTCTGTAACATTTTAGTGGAGTTGTCATAGGTTTAACCCCTTACCGTCAGGCGTGCTGTGATTGGTGGGGGTATTAAGGGCAGCATGCCTCCGGCCCGCTGATGCTCAGCGTGAATCTGAGTTCAGGTCATCCTGCAATAGCCAATGATGACACGCGCCAATTGGTGGACAGGACTGTCACAGCCCATAGACGCCAGCGGGTCGTGCTATGCCATCCCTCGGCAGTAACGGATTAATGACTCACTTGAAAATTTTAGCGGGGCCACTGGAATATACACCATACTTGGAAAAATCCAAATACACGCAATGCTAAAACTGGAGATTAAGTACAAATGTAACTGAATTGCCAATATACTTTTTATACATAATTTGTAGTTTAAATACTGAGTGTCTAGACCAGGGGTCAGCAACCTTGGCTCTCTGTTTTGGGAATTACACTTCCCTTGTCGCTCAGCCTAATGGGTGATTGAGCAATGAGCATCATGGGAGATGTAGTTCCCAAAACATCAGCGAGCCAAGGTTGCTGACCCCTGGTCTAGACAAACGAGAACCATTTTCTATTTAAAAAATGGTGGTCGACCAGTGGTTTAACCTCAGCAAATTAAAGCATGAATTCTCCATTTAGGCTTGTGTCAGACGAACGCAGTCATCACGTCCGTTTCGCTGCACTGTTAAACATCCATCGTAGCATTGATTTTGTAATCAATAGAGACCAACACACAAAGTGCTACGACGGACACCTAGCATGCGCCGCATCCGCGCAGTGTCCTCTGTGCGTGAGGACGTGACTTCAGACGCAGCACATTTGCAACGTCCATCACGATGATGCTCATATTTTTTAAAAATTTTTGTCTGGCTGACTGTACCTGTGTGGCCATGGATGTGCTGAATTGGGACACGGCTTGTGTGCAGGACAAGACAAATGCGTAGGGTGAAGTGGCCAAAGGAGGTTTTTCCAGCATGTGATACCTGGTCTGAAAATGATCAGAAGATACAAATTCTGTATAACAATGTTTTATTCATAAACAAAAGCTTTATAAAACAGAATAAAATGTAAATGCAAACAAATAACTGAGTCGTCAGATTTTAAATCCTCCCCTGCTGCCATGGTGCTTGACCGCACTCGCTACAAAAATAATTCGCCAAAGCATCTCTGAATCTATTGGTGTGTCTGTTCACTGGCAAAATGTCACGAATATATTCTTAGCCCAAACCAGTCAAAGAATCATCAAAATTGTACCCATCCCTCTCACAAACCTAATTGTGTAATACACCGCAGCACTTCAGTGTCGACAGAAAATTTCCCATTTACATCCAATGGCCTACGGAAAATACGCCATTTGTTGGAGTATGCCGAAGGAGCACTCCACATAGCGTCTAGCCCGTGACAGCCAATAGTTGAAGGTGTGGGTTTTGTTTTTTATCATTCAGGTGTGTCCCTGAATATGGGTGCAGCAAATGAGTTGTCAATTCAAATGCTTCGACCCCCCCCCCCCACACAAATGCATATGGAACTGTTGTCAGTGCTAGGCAAAGGTCTGGGGATCAAGTTCCCGCTCTGTATCAGATCCCAGAGTGTGGAGTTCTGGAACAACGTAGAGTCCGAGTCCTTGTCATAGGATCCAACATCCACATATGTGAACCGGTAGTTGGCATCTGCCACTGCCAGTAGGCCTATGGAAAATAAATGATTATAGTTCTGGTATAGTGAACCACTTTGCTGTTGCATCACAACCCGAATGTGCCTCCCATCCACAGCTCCAGTCAGTTTGGGAAGTTGGCTCTATCCAGAAATCCTTCCGCAATTTGTGCTCATGACTCCTGTGGGTGTGGGGGGATACATGACTGATTAAGCCTGAGACCTTCCCAGCCCATATCCCAATAACCTGAATAAAACACAACGCATATATGTCAGTTGGAATGTGCATGGGCCACAGCTTTATTAAACCATATACAACCATCCCTCGCAGTGCTTACTCACAACCCTGCCCTATCGCTCCATGCAATAGGCATTACCAAACCACAAATGAGCTCGTCCCCCGCAAGCGAGGTTCGTCTCCCCCAGGCCTCACCCGATGGCGGCTCATACATCCTTTAAGCACTGCTGTCCAGGGATAACCGCCAACGCCAGGGGCCGCCTTAGCGTCCGCCCCTGCGCCCCCCGCAGACAGCGCCTCCTCCACACCAGACTGCAGACCCACCAGGAAAATGTCCAACCCAATTTCCGTGAGATGGACCCCATCCCCTCTAATGACATTCCTATTGTCCCCTTCTAGCTCCGTATGCCTAACCGACACTCCACCCAGATCACCAACAAATCTAGAGATCTCCCTGTTAACCCGCTTCCGAGCCTTGTCCAGAGCCCCGGGGGCCGCAAATTCTTCCCAACGGGGGCGAGAAACTATTTCTGAAAATACTAATGATAAACCCCGGAAGATGATGAAACAACTGGCTAAGTCACGTTTCATCTCCCTAATAAAGTCTACACAACGAACAAACCCCAGATCGTTCCCCCCCGTATGCACCACTAACACCACATCCTTAGCCGCTTGACCAGCCAATGCCTTGCATTTTCCAACCACCTGGGCCCAACGTAAACCCTTGATACCAATCCACCGGATTGTAGCCAAGTCCGTTGAAAAACCCAGGTTCCTGCCAAGCGGCCGTTGTGCAGCCCGCTTGGCCGCCCAGTGTATATACGAGTGGCCGATGATCCAAACTGTTTTCGGGGATGAACCTGTAATTATAAGAGGTTAGGGCGCACATAGGAACGAAAACGATCCGATCGCCATCTACCCAAAACGCCTAATCATGTTGACCGACGTACCCGCCTCCGCCGCTGCGCCGATATGAAAAGAATGCGGAGCGAACTGCTTCGGGTCACGACCCAAAGATGCAATACAACGCTCAAAATTAGATCGATATACGCAAACAATGAAACGCTGTGCTCCGGGAACCGCTCGCACCAGATGGCACAATAAGCCAAGAAACCCTGTAGCCAATTTCCAAAAGTGGGAGGAAGCGTTTCCTTCAACTTCTCCTTCTCTTCCATGAACAGGTCAGGCCGTTTGGGACGGTCCACCGTCTCCCTATCCACAGAAAGTAGTGTAAGCACATCCACATATTCCTTGTAGATCGGTCAAGATCTTTGATACAGGGATGGTGGGCTGTATATTGCAATTCAAACAGTATAATTGTATCTGCGTCTGGCAGTATATTTGCTATCTGTAGGTAGCAATATCGGACGTGGGCAGTAGTGAATAGTACGTGCCTTGTAATGAGTGCAATAAAAATGGGGGAGTGGATAGGTCTTGAATGGATATAGTCTGAATTTACTCTGAATTTAAAATATGTAAAAAATCTGCGCTTAAATGGAAAAGTTCCTTTTTAAGTTGTGCTGCCACCTTGTGGCGAAAACGAGGTCTGATTTCTCTCTAATATCTATTCCTTGTGTTGTACTGCCACCTTGTGGCCGGAAAAAATATTGTCTCTCTCTGATGGATTTTCCTTGCAATGTGTCCGTGATCTCACAGAAGATGCGCTGTCTCTCTTCAGTTCCGCCGGGTCTTAACCTCATGGAAATGAATGGAGAAAGAGGACATAGCGCAATTCTGTGATGCAGGTATAATAGATGGATGATAGAGGTATCTTACTCACGTGGACAGGAGCCTAGGATGTATCCGGCTCACTCTTACTGGCATCTATGGCCCATAGAGGTGGCCAATTTCCCTTCTTTACTCGTCACTTCTTTCCTCGTCGGCTGTATTCAGTATAGCTGTAAAGCAAAGCCTCAGGGAGGAACTGGTTCTCAGGAACAAAACAGGATACAAGTAAAGTAAAATAAAGGGATTTATTATTAAAAAGTATTTTAACCCTTTCGCTGCTGAGGCTTTTCCCGCCCCTGTGCTGAGGTCATTTTTTACCTGTTTTGCGCATCATGTTTAAACGTGTTTTGAAGGCTTATTTTAGTATGACACCGACATATTATATATCGTTCTTTCCGTCAGACTCGGTAGATTCATAATATGTCATTATTATATGTATACGTTATGTCATGTCTGTATATTATAACAAAAAATGCAATAAAATATGTATTTTCAATAATTTACAACGTGTAAAGTGTTTTTTTCCACATTTTAACATGCGAGCAATTGCGGTTATATTTTGTATGGGGTGCGCTTGTTAAAAAAATTAGAGATGGGGTCTCGTTACATTTTTTTTTGGGGAAAATGACACTATTTTTAACAAACGCACCGCATACAAAAATCGTTAGTGCAGCATCATTGTTCACATTATAATTGAAATGGGAACAATATTGCTGCATTAACAAACCCAAAAAAATAAAAAAAAAGTGTTTATTTTTTTTTTTTTTAATTTTTTTTAAATTTTTTTTTATTTTTATTTTTCATTTTTTTTTTTTTTTTACAAATTTTTTAACTTTCATGTTTGGTATTGTTGGAACGGCCATGCTCTGGCCGATCCAACGATATCAAAATTTAACCCCTAGCTGCCACGGATCGGGAGATAGGGAGTTCCAATGGAACTCCCTATCTCCACAGTTGGTGGCAGTTAGGGGTTAACTGTAGGACTGGCGTCATCGTGCTGCGCACGATGACGCCAGTCCTCTGGGGGAGTTCCCGGAAGCTTGGCCGACATCCAAGATCGGCCAGCTCCCGGGAAGGATCGCGAATCGGCGCTTTTCAGCGCCGATTTGCGATCCAGCTCCCCAGGGGTTAATGCCAGGCATCATTTGGAAGGGCAGGCTGTGCCCTTCCAAATGATGCCTGGGTTAAGCCCCTGTGTGCCACCGATCGGGAGGGAGAGAGGTCCGAAGGACCTCCCCCCCCCTCCCTTTCAGGCGCCTCCTCCGCACATGCGGGGGGGGCGCCTGAATTAGGTGTCATCGCGCCCCCGCGATGACACCTAATGTTGGCGGCTGCTGGTCCGGATGCCGGGCTGACATCCAGGATGTCAGCCCGCACCGGAGGGGCCAGCGATCGGCCGGAACCCGGCCGAACGCTGACCCCAAACTGAGGACGCGCTCAGCGCGTCCTCAGCACACCAGCGTCCTTAGCATTGAAGTGGTTAACAATATGTGTAAATAGGGGATATATCCAGGTCGCGTTTCGCCAGAATGTGGCTTCCTCAGCTGGACCAGCTACATGCTGCATACACGGAATGCACCTGTAAACATGCAACACAGTGACCATACACAGAATGCGTCTGCAAACCTGCAACACAGTGACCACACACAGAATGCACCCGTAAACATGCAACACAGTGACCATACACAGAATGTGCCTGCAAACATGCAACACAGTGACCACACACGGAATGCACCTGCAAACGTGCAACACAGTAACTATACCACCCACACATCCACTTCCCGTATTAATCTGTATCTTTGTGTCCCGCTTCCAACATCTTGCATCCATTACCCTGTACCTCTGTAACAACTGTAAAACTTCCACACTCTTGAACCCAGGACACACCCGAAAACGAGAGAAATCTCAATGTATCCGTCACGGCAAAATCCCTTTTATAATTAAATAAATAAATGACAAAACTGTTTCGTCGTAAATGCATTGACTTTAAAGACCCTTGGTTCTTAAGGGGTTAATGGGGTATAATGTTGTAGTAACCCTTATCGAAACCGCTAGTAAAATAAGCATTTTAGCAATTGAAACTGTTTACTACAAATTAGTTATTCAAACGTTTTCCTGCACCTGATCTTCCTTTTTCACACGAAGGGATAGGAGTTTTTTCTGTCCAGTGCAGGACCTTGGGGTGCAGGGCCTCAGGGTGCAGGACCTTAGGGTGTACCAGCTAAAGGACACTGAAATTTCCATTCAATGCACTGAATTGTGAAGCATTTGTTCCCTGGCACCTGCTGGGTAAAGCACAGAACAGGAGACGCAGAGGAACAATTCCCATGTGATCTCATGGCAGCACGAATAATGAGTGGGAACATGGAGACACAGGCAGCAGCACTAGCAGATATCAGACGGATTTGCATGGCAACAGCCAGCCTTAGGGCCAGCCGCATGTGCGCGCATTGTATTAGATTGTAAGCTCTTGAGCAGGGTCCTCACTCCTCCTGTTCCGTGTGTGTAATGTGTATGCAGATTTGTCATTGTCTCACCCATTGTACAGCGCTACCGAACCTGTCGGCGCTTCATAAACACCAGTAACTGTATAGGTGTGCACACCTTACACATATATATACATAAACAATATATTGTGTTCAATGACTCCTAGGGGTTTTCTTTGTAAGAGCCACCAAGTTATTTGATCAATTGCGCACCAGAACACAGTATTGTCCTCTTTCAGGGATTTTTACACCCTCAATGCTGTGCAACTACCTATCCCACAGCGCTCCTATCTGGCTGCCTGAGCATTGTGGGATCTGCAGCCACAACACATGAAGGTCCCTAGAACAAAACAGAAAATCAACAAAACAAAGGAAATAAAAGCTATTTTGCCTTTTGTCTTTAACCATATCTAGTCACACACACTATACATGAAGAAAATGCCCCCTTCCTCCCTTTTGATATACTTCTTGCTGGGGAGTGGGAATCCAGCAGCTCTGTCCTCCTATAACAGCAGCACATGGCACAGTCTGCATCACTTCCTGTCACCGCTCTCCCCCTACACACAGAGGAACCTCCCGGTCATGTGATCACACAGCCCGGGCACTGCTAGTAACCTCATGGCTCCCCACTCATCTTCCCCCTTAGTTTATCAGAAAGGAGGTGAGGGTGGGAGGGAGCCCTGGGGTTGGTAATATTTTCCGGGGGGGGGAATTCCCCGTTGCCCCCCCTGGATCCACCCCTGCTCGCAAGATGGTGCCAGGGCCTCCACCATCAAATCCTGCAGCGACGCTCCACGAGCCGCAGCGTGCTCCCTCAAGTGTTCCAGCGATGTAGATGCCACCCCAGCCACCAAGTCACTGTCCCTCTCCTTTCTCTATCACCAGAAACACCTGAAAAACACATGATCTCACCTTGATGCACTTCTCACGTTGACAGGAACAAGAGGAAGAACCCTGCACCCATCACCAGCATATATAGTCCAGGTAAGCAACACTGTTGCAAACACACCACCAATAACACCATAGCTTTTCCTTGACTGACAGGCCCATGCATCATCCAGCCCCCCCCCCTCCTGAGGGGCCCCAGGGATTCTACACCCTTCCAGATCCTTCCTTAACTTACAGGCCCAGGCCATCAGTCATGTCCCCCTTCCTGAAGGTCCAGGGGGTTCTTTCCTCTTTAAATCTCCAAATCATGAAATTGTAGAGTAGATCCTGCAAACTGCAGCAACTCGGAAGATACCGGGGAGGGGGGAGAAAAGATGTTTTAGGTTACATTCATTGAATGTGATAACACATGTCATTCTTGTCATGTTTTTCCGCACAAGAAGCCGTGTCCAAATGATGCACTGTGAGGGACAACAATGTGTGGAAGCTTGAGGAATCGTTGCGGTCAGGATCTGGGGCAAACCCCCCGCACATGCATATATGCGGAACAATTGGCGTTCCTGAAAAGTCTGGAGCAAAGACCTAGCGTCAGCAGCATCAATCCCACAACATCTGGCTCGAAGGATCAAGACCCCACCTCACCGAGCACAATATCCAACTTCTCCATTAATGTTTATCAATCTGAGGAAGATTTTGAGGTTGAGGGAGAAGGTAATGCTGGACAAATGCCAGTTCCTGCATTTACTGCCACCGCAAAACCTCCGTCCAGCCGTACATGGGAGGTGTCAATGTGGAGCAAGCCATGGTTAAATTCATGGAGTCCCATCAGCAACAGGCACTGCCACCAAAATCCCTTGAGAATGATCTGGCTTTTCTTTATTCCTGCCTGCCCATGCTCCAGAGAATGACGCTATCAGATGACATTCCACGTGCAGACCATCAACACGATCCACAACATCCTAACCCCGCTTCCAAACCCACCAATGTCCTGTGGTGCTGAGCCTCAAGCACAATCTGACAGTGCCTACTGCAGATACATGCCAGGTTCTTTTGACCCAGAACTGCGGGAATATGTTGCTTTGGAGGGGTTTTTTATGACCTGTTTGTTTTTAGACGTCCTGTTCAAAACTCTATACTTTGAAAATATATTTTCATGTTTATGGATAAAACCTTTACACAGCAAACGTTGTTGGTGTCATAACTTACGGAGTACGTGTGATCGAATGTGTTGCCTATCACTGCAGACTTCAACAGTAGGGGTTCAGCACCCCGAGCACATGTCTGGCAGCAAGGTCCTGAATGCTGGTGTTTTTTTGAGTAATTACCATAATGTGATGACGGCCCTCCATATTGCTGTCCATCTTTGTCAGTGGCTCTTGTACCATGGGCAACAGCTCAAAGTTTATGGACATACGTTAAACTTTGCTGGGGTCCTTCTCTCTGAGGGGCTTGTACAGTGTCACAAAGTGCCCATGTTTTTGTTGTTTTTCCCTTCAGATACAGGTATGCCATCGCAACAAACAAAGCTTCTCCTGCATCCATCTTGGATCAAGCTCCACCCTACACAAAAAACGAATCAATTTGCACAAAGTGCAACTAGAGTACCAAGAGTAGGTTAATTTAATGATCCACATAAACAAACAATGAATGAAAAATTGCAAGGTTGGTGGTAGAGGGTGTGGAGGGTGGGACAAGGACCACCAATCAATAAGCAAAAATGCACAATAAAAGGGTAGAAAGATCTATACCTCGGCGGTTCAAGCCACCTACATAACCAGTAATGTAATAAGGAATACCAGACCGCATATAGCAAACCCAAACAACTACCCTCACCAACCAAAATACAGTTAAAAACAACAACAAGGAGGCATAGCTTGACGCGTTTCGCCCGTCTGGGCTTAGTCTGAAGCTGACTACCACCAACCTTGCAATTTTTCATTCATTGTTTGTTTATGTGTATCATTAAATTAACCTACTCTTGGTACTCTAGTTGCACTTTGTGCAAATTGATTCGTTTTTCATGTTGTTTTGGGTTATGCCCTTTTGTTGAGTACCTGGTGCCCCTTTCGTTGTGCTATTTTCCACCCTACACAAAATGGCTTTTTACCAATTTTTGTTTCCCATATTTCCCACATTAGGAATTTAAAGTGGAAACCCCGTTTGGTGAAATCACCACTGGACAGCTGGAATTGGAACATGGTTTATACTGATGCCTGATAGAGATCACCACCTTAATACTCATCGAGGTTGCGAAACGATGTGGAAACCGTAGAGGCCAGCTGCATGCTACACTTTTTAAATGTTAGTTTTAGCAACTTGGGCTATCCAGAGTAGCAAAACTCTACAATGGAAAGCGAGGGTAACTGCAACAGCAATGCACACCGGCACTTTGTGGATTACACAAACCTTTTGTGTACAAAATGGAAAGCAAGGTAGTGTGCTTACAAATAGGAAAGAAAGGAGGGGGCGGGCAGAGGTCGCTTTATCTAAAAAATATAAAATTGACATACAAGGCAGCGCTTCTCCACACTCTTATTGAAATGGGTAAAGGAAATATGGGTATTGTGCACAGATATCTTACAGGATATTGGCTGTTATGTATCAACGGCGGCCAAAACTTTGCATGATGTTAGCCACATACATACATTGAACAGCAGTGAATTCTGCAAGAAATGTTCTATTTGGATAGCCTTCTGTGTGAAGATATTCTTTTACATCAAGGGGTTTTCATCAGACTTGTATCGTGAATACCTCTAAAAATGGAAAACAATACATGGTGCAATATTGTAAAAACACTAAATAGTATGTGCATTTAAAAGTGGCAGATTGGTAATTCACACTTTTTGAGAGCTTCCAGCCCTCATATGATAGCCTCCCAGGTTGTTACAGGTCAACCCGCTTCCCTATTGTCAGGCTCAGCACTGGTGGGGTACCAGTCTGGGTGGTATGAGCCCAGTATGCAGAGGATTCACCGAGGCAGACTGACCGGAGCGACCAGGATGGTTGGGACACACTGGGACTGTACAAGCAGAAAGATGGTAAGCGCCCACTATATACACCACCACCAAATACCCAGCTTAACCAGATGGTTAGTGGTTTCCCCCAAACCAAGAATTTAATTGGATACGTATCTGGTAAGCGCAAATTGAACGCTAGCAAATATAGACAGCTCTCACGGTGACATCATCAACATGGGTACATAATGTAAAAAAAGAGAACACAAGAAACATTTGTGCAGTGTATATCTCATAAGGTCTGTAAGTGTTACGTCTCGACCCTGCCCCCTAGTGGTGAAGGGTCTCATGTCGGTTTATTCCCTGTGGTCTGTTTGGCCATGCTGTTTGGGGCTGTTCTGGGGTTCTGCTGTGATCTCCTGGTCTGGGGTCACATGGCCCAATCACACAGACCCACTCCCTATAAATATCCCAGCAGCACAGAGCCTCATTGACGGTTTGTGGAGTTTGATGGTGGTTGTGTCCTGTTAGTTACCTGTGTTGCTGCAAAGCATTCTTTTTTTCTAGTGCATTCTGGTTTTGACCTCGGCTGTGTTTCCTGCGGATCCTCTTCTGCTGACTCCTGGTACTCTGTATGCTGATCTGTTGCCAACCTTGCCTGAACGACCATTCTTATTTGTTTCAAGTTTCATGTATTTTGTCTGTCCTAGTTTAGTATAGTCTCCGAGGCCATTAAAATGACCTCCTCAGTGCAGGTTGTTTTGTCTGTCTTGATTATCCCTTGCCCTTCTTATTTATATTTATGTTAATTCTTTGTGAGGGTTTTTCTTTAAAGGATTCCCTATGCTGGGAATACTTCTGTTTTCTCCTGGTCCTCCTGTTCCTTGTGTTGCTGTCTGGTTCCTGTATCATCCCGAAGTGGTGTTCAGTTCAGGTCCTGTTTTGCCAAGTCTGTCAGTTTGTTGACTGCCCAGCAGCCTGCATAATTCATCTACTGTCATTCATTGTTTGTGTTTCTGAGCGTGTCCTGGGTTATCTGTCGGTCTTGAAACCTTCGGAGCTTAGTGGCAATTCAGTCCTAGTTTTGTGCTCCTTGCTTTTGGAGAAACAAGTCTGATTTATTGATCTGTCCAGTCAGTAGCTCACCTGCTTTAAGGGCTACACTCCATGTTCCAAGCCACCACGATGGCCCAAGAGAGGGTCAACCGTTACAGTAAGGTATAGTGTAGACATGTGCACAGCACAAAATTTCGTTTTGAACTAATGGATTAGTCCTAAAATGCAATTTATTTAGTTGCTAAAGAAATTCGTTTTCAGTTCTTTAGTATGAAAACTAATTTCGTTCATCCGAAAACCAGTGGATACAATTACTATTGTAGTGGCTCCTCAGAGGGCTGAGATCGCTGCTTTACAGTATCTCTCACTCTCAGCACAATGTGGGCCATATTACATAGCTGGTGCTAACTTAACCAGAGCTGTTGTAAACTTCCCAGAGCCATGGAGGTTTTCAGTTTACAACAGCTCTGGTTAAGTTAGCACCAACTTTGTAATACTGCCCCGTGTCAGGCAAAGCTGTTACAGTAACTGACTGCTGCTCATCACAGCGCTCAGAGTTTCAGTAATACTAGTAAATAATATTTTTATATATAAGAGGTTAGAACAATATTATTTCCTTGTTTTACTGAAATCTGAGCGCTGTTACAGTCAGTTAATGTAACAGCTGAGCCTGATACATTGTACTGAGAGATAAATAACAAGCTGCCGATCTCAGCGCTCACAGCCACTGGATTTAAAGGGCTAAAAAAAAAGTCTCTGTATAATGTTTAGAACATCCTCCTGCATTAATTAATACCCCTCTCTGTATAATATATAGAACATCCTCCTGAATTAATTAATGTCCGTCTCTGTATAGAACATCCTCCTCAATTTATACCTTCCTCTGTATAATGTATATAACCTCCTCCTGCATTAATACCCCTCTCTGTATAATGTATAGAACATCCTCCTGCATTAATTAATGCCCCTCTCTGTATAGAACATCCTACTGCATTGGCATGTGGAGGGTGCAGAACTTCGAATGTTGCGATGTTGCGCTCTTCATTGCTGGTCTCCTTCACCCATCAACGTAATATCACAAAAAGGACTGAAACTAAAATGTAGTGCATTTTATTTTAGTTTCTTTCGTTTTTTTGTACTGAGCAGTTTCGTTTCTCTTGAGTCATACGAAAACTAAATTATCCCAAAATTCGGACTAAATCGTTTTAGTACTAAAACAAATGCACATGTCTAGTATAGTGCCTTATCGTAGATACTCACAAAGAAGGAGCCCCAACACTGGCTCTGAGCGGGTTCAAGCCTCTGGGTTGTTTTCTAGAAATTTCTCAGGTAACCCACTCCTTAGCTTCGGAGTTTCCTCACCACAGTCGTTGATATGCAGGAAAGTGAAGAAACAGAAAATCTCTGTATACCTGCTGTTTTTATGGATGATAAATGTATCCTAGAAATGGCAACTCAAATTTGTTGGAGCTTCTCCAAGCTCGAGGTAGAGCGCACATGGATTTGGTTATTGGTCAAATCCGGTACAAAAAACAATTGGCATGCAGGAACTGGTTCTATAAAAATTTTATTAAAACAAATAGAAATTAAAAGCTAGACTAGAGTCCAGAATGCGTTTCGCTGCTAGCATGCGGCTTCATCAGCTGGTTTTACACACTAGAACATCCATGCATGCTTACAGTAAATAAAATTAAAACAAATACTCCCACATGTCCTTAATTGGTGGTCAATGTGGTCATCACGCCTCTTTTTCGGATGCCTCCATGATCTGTTCGGCGCCACCATCTTGCGCAGGAGCACTAGGAACTTCCGCGTTCCATCAGATCGTATTCGCTTTCGCACATTTCCGGCATCAAATTCTTGCAGATTCTCCGCGATTCGAATGGTCATAGAAAAGAGGCGATCTAACATCGGGCAAGCTGTCTTCCATTATAGAAAAAAGGAAATTAATAATGTTATTACATTAAAGTGTGTCAAAGTGAAAAATACAGGCAATATGCCTAAAAATATTATTACATTAAATTGGATTGAATAAAGCATACAGACCATTTGAATGGTGTGTAAATATGTACCGAGTTAGCAAAATAGTGTGTCAAAGTGCAATAGAGGCAAAGCCTAAAAATATTGTTATATTCAATTTAATTAAATAAGACACAAAGACCATAAAAATGGTGTGTAAATGTATGCAGAGTATGCAAAGTAGTGATATAAAACTAGAAATTATAATCTAATGGGCTAATTTAAGTAATTAGAATATTAATAGTTATATTAAATTATATTAGAATGCATATAGCATCCAAACCATGTGAACAGATTATAAATATACCAACATATACAAAATAGTTACAAAAACAAAGAATTGGGTTAGCCCATTAAATTACAAATACAAGTGATTTTAATAAGTATATAGAAAATGGAAAGGTGAAATGGCTAATAGGGTATATGACCTGTATTTATCTCTTGTTAATTTGTTTTGGAACACATACAAATTATGAGGTGTATATAGGAAATTACAAAGAATTGGTGACCCAGCACGGGTCAGATGTGTTATGGCGCTAGTATTATGCTATGAAATGAATGTAATCCAATAATGTTAGACTGTGGAAAGGAAAAAAATCGATTGATAATCTGCTAGAATGCAGCTCACCGTTGGGTGTATCCCTCACCAACAAATAGACACAAGAACAAAAAATACCGTAGTATATTCGGAAGCGCAAATAGATGTTTAGTCCTCCTTAGATAAAAGTCTTTAATATTCGAAGGATCTCCAGATGAGTCTTTATGGAGGATAGTCCAATGCAGTCTTCAATCACTTAACCAATGTGAAATGGAAAAGAGAGGAGAAAAACAATTGGGCGGTATCGTGTATCACATACAGGCAGAGTGATGTAATCGTAAGGAAAAAAACTCACAAGTATGGAGCTAATCAGCTCAGTTGGTACACAGTTGAGTCACTATGGGGGACTACTCCCTTCGGTTGTAGTGGTTCTTCCCTCATTCGCTTCGGTAAATTTCTTCGCAATGCATATGTGCCAAATTGACATGTGTAGGAACCTCCTATATAGGTGGTTCCATAACAACCGCAGTAGACCACTTCCCAGGGGGTCTTTGCCTCCAACTGGATATGTTGGTGTGGTCAAATAT
Organism: Leptobrachium leishanense; assembly: GCA_009667805.1. NCBI lineage: Eukaryota > Metazoa > Chordata > Amphibia > Anura > Megophryidae > Leptobrachium > Leptobrachium leishanense. The sequence goes on from CM019066.1 coordinate 18,996,290, forward strand.
ATGCCAGGATGGATGTCAATGGAGTAGATGGAAGAGCAAAAATACTATGGCATATAGGCGTTAGCCATATATACATGCGAGGATTTGGGTGGAAAAGAAAGTTTTTATTTTAAAACATTAAAACATTTAAAAAATGATTGCGGGGGTCATCGAGACGCGTTTTCCTTACCAAAGTCTGTAAGCTTCTTCAGTCGAATGATCATTTTTTAAATGTTTTAAAATAAAAACTTTCTTTTCCACCCAAATCCTCGCATGTATATATGGCTAACGCCTATATGCCATAGTATTTTTGCTCTTCCATCTACTCCATTGACATCCATCCTGGCATATATTTGACCACACCAACATATCCAGTTAGAGGCAAAGACCCCCTGGGAAGTGGTCTACTGCGGTTGTTACGGAACCACCTATATAGGAGGTTCCTACACATGTCAATTTGGCACATACATTGTGAAGAAATTTACCGAAGCGAATGACCGAAGAACCACTACAACCGAAGGGAGGAGTCCCCCATAGTGACTTAACTGTGTACCAACTGAGCTGATTAGCTCCATACTTGTGAGTTTTTTTCCTTACGGTTACATCACTCTGCCTGTATGTGATACACGATACCGCCCAATTGTTTAAGTGATTGAAGACTGCATTGGACTATCCTCCATAAAGACTCATCTGGAGATCCTTAGAATATTAAAGACTTTTATCTAAGGAGGACTAAACATCTATTTGCGCTCCCGAATATACTACGGTATTTTTTGTTCTTGTGTGTATATAGGAAATTATTTGTGTATATTCTTATGAGCAAAAAAAGTGAATGTGTTGATATTAAATGTCATACTATTAATATTATTTATAGTTAAACTATATTAAGGGCAATACTGAATATTTATATCGTTCAATCTATTTAGGAGGAAATGTTTTTTTTTTCTCCCAATTATGCAGATATAAAAAATGATGGTCTAGGACTATGCTAATTTATTAGCAAAGTACCTGATGGGGAAAAGGAAGAAAGCTTGCTCGTATCAAGTCACAAAACCGTCCTCAAAATCGTCATTTAAACCACCCGGTGTCAAGGTGCCCATCTCAAACATCAAACGCATCTCTTCCTGTCCTAATCTTTTCATAAAATCTTCCCCTATGTCTTCCCCTTTTTAACCTGTTTAATCGCTGTGAATTTTAAACCAGTGGGTAGAGTATCGTGTTTTTTTTTTTAAAATGGAGAGAGACCGAATGTTTATCGAACCCTTTTTTAATATTTCTAACGTGTTCAGATATTCTTACGTTAAAGGCTCTTTTGGTGCAGCCTATATATTGCAAGCCACATGGGCATTATAATATATTTTTAGAAAAACAGTTCGGAATGCCCTTTATGGCAACATCTTTCTTCTCTTTATGGTTCTGATACGATCCCCTGAACCCTTTATTGCCAGTGGACCTACATGCTAGGCATTGACCACAGTTATAAAAACCTTCAGGGTTATTGAAAGAGAATCAAAGTCACCACACGTTCGGTGACTTTTCGTTCTCTTCAATTCGGTTTGTTTTGCTTATCCCATTTCGGTGACCCTGCGGTGTATTCAGCCACCACAGGGTCCCCGAATTGCAGGGAAAGGCTGCCGCAAAACCCTGCGAATGCACGCCGAAAACCCGCAAAAACATCTGGATTAACCTGTCAAACCACGGAAAAACCCGAGCAGGAGCCGATCACACGCAGAGCAGCCGCCAGAAAAAGCCAACACCGCAGACGAAGGAGGTGAAGAAAAAAACAAACTGTCCTCTTGAATGTTTGAAAAGTGAAACGCTGTTTGCAAAGAAACTACTCAGCGAAAATGTCTGAAATTTACACAGGAGGTCCAGGAGATGATAATAAAAAGGGCTGTTACAGAAAAAAATAAGTAAACTTAAAAAAAATAAATTAAAAAAATCCAGAGAAATGCTTAAAATATCCTAAAAAAAATCTATAAATAGACTCTTTACTGCAGAATTTTATAATGAACGGTTTATTAGCTATTGAATTAAAACGGGAATATTTTTAACATTGAAGCCTATGGGATTCGCCTGAATAAATCTGTCTCATGAAACCACCGAATGGCAGGGCATTTCGGGAACCTTTCACTGCTGGTTTGTGTTCTCTGAATAGCTAAAGCAGTGCTTTTTCATGGGGATTTCACTGTCCTCGAACAGGCACCGTATGTGCAGGCAATTCACCAGGATTTGGCGAATTGCCTGCTCTCTGGATAGCCGAATGGCCAAGAAAGGTATCCGAACGCTGAAAATCAGCGTTCGGTTACCGTTCTCTAGCAATTCGGATCTCTTTGGATTAAAACTATCAATAATAGTAATTCAAAGTAATTCAAAGTGTGTCTCTTTAGTGTTCCTTTTTTTTTGTCTTCCTGTGGACTAAATTTGTTTTTAGGTTCTCCTCTAAAGATAATTTTTGGTGTTTTACCTACATACTCTTTTAAATATCTTTATCACTACAAAGGACATGCCAGTGTTTTCTTTAGTAATAAAGCAACACATATTAATTTTTTTTTATAGTCACAGATGAATCTAACCTACTCCTATCTTTTTTTAGATTTATATTTAAGCAACCCATCTCGATACTCATGGATCAGGTTATTAATGATAGGATGTAAATCGTTGTCTTCATAACCCTTTTCCACAAAATCTTTTCGGAGTACATCTAGGTGTTCTTTACATCTGTGCAATTTCTCCTCAATCGGACAAATTACCCCTTGGGTACCCCTTTTTTTCTAATTAATTTTTTTTTATTTTAAAGAACGGTCACATAAACATCAACAAAAGGCCACGCAGGGCCAGAAGAAAGGTCAAATAAGCGTAGCAAGAAGAAAAACATCAGGAATCATGCAGGGGGGTGTCTGTAATAACAAGAAATCTCAGTCTACTAGTAAAGATAATATAAGATGCAAGTCATATTGCTAAAGCACACAGACACGTGATGTGGCAGTAGGTGTCCAAAATAGGAAGGTGGGGGTGGGGAGACATACCAAAAAATGCTCCAGGGCCCCAAAAAAAAAAGACAAAAAAGAAAATGAAAAAGGTGGTTAAGGCCAAATGTGACATTCCTGGCTCACTCCTGGAGGTCCAGAGGACCGTAGGAGGCCATGGAAATGTGCAGGTCACAAGGCCAGAGCACTCGAGGGCCAGGTATGGGAGGCAGAGCCATGGTAGCCGCCACAATGGCGCGCCTCGAGATATCCCCAAACAAAAACAAACCCAAAAAAAAACATGGGAAAAGGAGGAGGGGAGGTGGGGGTCGACAAAATAATGTACTCCGTCAAAAAACAATCCAAAAATATTGCATCAAATAGCATAATCCAGTGTCCTCAAAGTCATCCCCGAGTAGGGGGGTCTCATCAATTAGAAAGACCTATTGCATCCCCGGTTGGGGGGTCTCAGCAGAAGATAAACATTCAAGGGGGTGATTAGGGGGAATGTCTGCATGGAGAGGTCGTCATGAGAAGGTAAGGGCCAGCTACAGAAATGGGAGCAGTAAGGGGTTAGAGGTTCTCTTTATCCCGTGTCCAAAGTGGGTTGGGGCCACTGCAGGCAGACCCGGGAGGCCGAATATCCCCAGAACTATAAAGCCATAGGGAACACTCCACGTAACAGCACCCCGAACATGGATCACAGATACCCGCAGCTCCTCCATAAGAAAAGGCCGGTCAGAACCAAGCAGCGCCGCTGCTGTAAGTAGCACCGGGGCCAACTGCATCTTCTCTGGGCATGCCTTGGGGGCATCGGGGAGCGACATCGAGACCGGCCCGCCTTCATCACGCAGCTCCGAAGTCTCCAGGAGGGCAAGGAGGCCTCCCTAAGGCACAGGTAAGGCTGCCGGGGGACATAGAGATACCAGTGAAGCAGGGTCAGTCGAGGAGGGGGGGGTAGATCCATCGAGGCCCTCTGGTCTCCCCGGACAACCATCAGGACCAGCCACTTCACTCCCTCCAGCCGCTCGGAACTCGGCCCGCCAAGCCTCCCGGAACTCAGCAGGTCTACCAGGTCTCCCCTCGTCAGCCAGATTGACTCATCCTGGCGCCGGATTCCAGCAGCTTCCGTCGCCGCAACTCCCACAGCAGGAGGCAGATGGGGATCCTCCATTCCTGCAGCTCAGACCCAGCAGCGAGAGCATCTACAGGGTGCACACGGAGCCAGGGAACACGAAAAAGGCCTCCAAAATGGCCGCCAGCAGTAGGCCGCGGAGTAGGTTGGAAAGCGCAAACACCCAGATATGCACTCAAAATGGTACGGGGAAGGCGCAGGTGGAGGGTGGCACCTCAGCGGACGACCCCCCCCCCCTCTGAAAAGGGTACAGCAGCCAGCGGTGAGTCGCAAGAATTCGTCATAGAATAAGTAAAAGTCAGAGAGCTCCTCAAAATGTGACTGCTCACGCCGGCGTCCAGCTCCGCCCCCCCCTTGGGTACCCTTTTAATCAGATTGGGTTGTGACAGCTGGTTTTATCTATAAATGAGATAAAAAAAGTTTTGGATTTTATACAATTTCCCTCCCTGTATATATTAAGATCAGAGAATGTAACACTCTCCATGCTCCACTTTTTATCCAATTTAATACCCCATTCTGGATTATCTAAATTTAGTAAGGAAAGATCCCAATTCTTCCTCTGCCCCCCTCCAGACAAAGAAAGAATACATCGATGTAGCGTCTGTAGGATAAGATCTTCCCTTGTGCCCAGCTACACGAACCGTAGACAAACTGGGATTCCCAGCCTGCCATATATATGTTTGCGTAGCTGAGCGCAAATTTAGTGCCCATGGCATTTCCTTTACGTTGGATATAGAAATCTTCCTCAAACTTAAAATAATTGGTTAGTATGAAATCTATACTTCTGAGGACAAAGGATGTCTGATCTTGAGTCATCTTTTTAGACTTAAATATTTCCTTTTTCCACTATATTAATGCCCTTTACAGTAGCATTCCACATCGGACGGGCCTTAACGTTGCAGGTAACCATTCTATCATTCTCCCATTGTAGATCTTTTGAGAGTTTTAACCTACTCCGTGTATCTTTTGAGATGTGATGGAGTTTCTTGTACAATTGGTTGTACATATTCTGACAAATGGCTAGTTACGGAATTGATACCTGCCACTATAGGCCTTCCTGGGGGGTTAGTAGGGTGTTTATGCAATTTCGGTAGAATATAAATATGGGGCGTTTTCGTATACTCAATTTTAAAATATTCATGTTCTCGTTCATTTGGAATCTCTTCATCCTTCCCAATTTGAAGTAGAGCATAAAGTTTCTCTCATACCTTTAATGGGGTCACCCTTCAACTTTTCATAAGTGGTACTATCATCCAGGATACGTATTACGTCTTCGTTATAATCCTCTAGAAAGAATAACAATCCTTTATCGGCGGGTTTTATAAGGTTAGGATCTTTCTGGAGACCTCTTAACGCCATATTCTCTTTGTTTTTTGCGGAAAGTATTTTACCAGGAAGGATACATTGAGATTTCTCTCGTTTTCAAGTATGTCCTGGGTGGCGAGTGTACCGTTAGGTGTCTTGTCCAAGGACACTTACTGGAGAGGTGTTCTTGCCGGGATCGAACCCATGTCTCCACAGGCTCTCTCCACGCAGAGCAGTGATGTTACCTCTACTCCACCCAGCCGATACGTTAAGTTATAGCTTCTTTCCTTGGTGGACATTTTTTCTATGTCCCTCATTACTAAATTTTCGAATACTTTTATCTAGTCTGAGATGGTATGTCGAGGATAGAATTTAGATTTATTTTTTAAAGTATGCATAACCGGGTCTGGATTTTTTATATTTTTCTGTCGGGTTTCTTAACTTTTTTAAACTGAGTTTGCGCTTAAATCTTTAAGTCTATTTGTGGGAGCAAATTTAAGGCCTTTATTCAATACCTTGATTTCTGTGTCAGTACTTTCTTACTTGGTTACAGCTAATGGGATATTCAACCGATCTTCTTTCCCTTTTTTCTTTTACATACATGCTTTCCTGCTCTTTCCTCTTCTGGTCTTTCCCAAGATCTATTTTGTCCTCCCCTTCTTTCTAATCTTACGTCTATGTCCCCTCTCCAGTGGGTCCTTCCAAAAAACCTCATTCCCAGTGTGCTCTTTTAGGTTGGAAAATCTGTTCGTGAGGGGGACGTTGTTAATGGCTTCTTCCCTCTCCCTATTCTGTAGTCTCTCATTTTATAGTTCGAACCCTGCTGTCCACAATATCCGAGACCTCCATTTGAGGGTTGTTCTACTATGGACCATTCATTAGGAGGTGGCTTCTCGCTTTGTCTCCACCCTTCTCTATTATCCTCCCTATTTTGGGATCTATCGTTGTATAGATTCTGGTCTCTATTATAACCAAAATTACGGTTTAAATTTCTACCTTGATAAGAATTATCGTACCTTCTCTCGTTCGTTCTCCAAATATTTTGATATCTATTATTGTTTTGATATCTATTTTTATTCCTATTGTTATCCCATCTACGATTGTTGTTGTTCCATTGTCGATCATTGATATTCCATCCCCGAACCTGGGTTCCCTCCTTTCGTTGTTATTATCTGGAGATCTTTCCATTAGATTATTGTCATAGTTTCTATGCACATTTCCTCTTCTGTAATCTTCTATATCTCTCTCATACTTTTTTTATTTGTTTTTATTTTTTAATCAACAAAATCTCCTATTTTATCTAGTTTTTCTTCTAAGGTTCCGTTAATCTCAACAATATTCTCCGCAGACTGTTCTTGGTCTATTTGCTTAGAGAGTTGTTCTATAGTAGTAATTAATTTTGGAAGTTTTTTTTACTTTTGAATGACATAATCCATCATAGATACAGCAAAACCCTCCATCATAGCATTCCATCCCATGATGAATTCAGGATCATCCTTCTCTGAGGATGGGGTTTTCTGAAACCTAAGGCCTCTAGGGGTTTTATCTTTTAAGTTTCTCTCAAGTTCTACCAATGGTTTTCTATTAATACCAGTTTCGGGTTCTTGTAATTGCACCGTCCTAATGTTGTTGCCAAACCTGGCTTCAACATTACTTCCAACTCTGTTTCTAACGTTGGATAATGACCTGGTGGGGCAGCTATAATACCAGTGGGGGAATTTACTATACTAGTAAAAACACGAGCAGAAAGAGATGGTAAGCGCCCAGAATATAAACCATCACCAAATACCCAGCTTAAACAGATGGTTAGTGGTTTCCCCAAATCAAGAATGTAATTGGATACGTATCTGGTAAGCGCGAATTGTACGCTAGGGAATAAAGGCGTCTCTCACCGTAACCTCCTCAACATGGGTACATAATGTAAAAAAGCGAACACAAGATACATTGGTGCAGTATCTCATAAGGTCTGTAAGGTATAGTGTCTTATCATAGATACACTCACAAAGAAGGAGCCCCAACACTGGCTCTGAGCGGGTTCAAGCCTCCAGGTTGTTTTCTAGAAATTTCTCAGGTAACCCAGCCTTTCGCATCAGGGTTTCCTCGCCACAATCGTTGATATGCAGGAAAGTGAAGAGACAGAAAATCTCTGTATATCTGATGTTTTTACGGATGATAAATGTATCATAGAAATGGCAACTCACATTTGTTGGAGCTTCTCCAAGCTCGAACACATGGATTTGGTTATTGGTCAAATCCAGTAGAAAAAAACAATTTAGCACACAGGAACTGGTTCTATAAAAATTTATTAAAACAAATAGAAATAAAAAGCTAGACTAGAGTCCAGAATGTGTTTCGCCGCTAGCAGGCGGCTTCATCAGCTGGTTTTACACACTAAAACATCCATGCATGCTTATACAGTAAATAAAATTAAAACAGTCCCAAATGTCTTTAATTGGTGGTCGGCGTGCATATCACGCCTCTTTTTCGGATACCTCCGTGATCTGTTCGGCGCCGCCATCTTGCGCAGGCGCCTTGAACTATATAATCTAACAATAATATTCTAATTACTTAAGTTAGCTCATGTACGTATCCAATTACACTGGGACTGTTCCTTGGGGAGGCAAACAGGACACAAGGGGGAATTCCAGGCAAGGTACAGTGGTGTGTTTCAATAGAGTGGTCTAGACGGTCCTTTGGTCGTAGGCGGGTAATCGTTGATCAAGCAGGGGGTCTGGTACACAGGTATTCAGTTTATATATTTTCAGGGAGCTTCGGGAGGCACTCTGTTCTCACACAAGCCAAACAGGATTAATGCAGAAGCATTGCTGAAGGGGTGGAACTGGCCTTTATGCAAGGCAGGGGTGTGGTGCAAGTGTGTCAGGTGAGTTAACGGTGTGTGTGTGCGCCTGGTAGAAGTGCTGAACATAAGGGCAACACTTTTTATGGAGCTGCCTGAGCAGCAATTGTGCACACAGCAGCATAGATCTTTTCCACTGCGATGTTAATAGCGACATGGGCAGGATAGCATGGCACAGGAGCGGCATGGGCATGACAAAATCCCCACCTTCAAGACCAAGCACCGAGTGGCCACAGCTTGCTTGAGGGACCTAGAAAAAAGAATCAATAGGCGGAAACAAAGTTCACAAAAGGTTCCTTGCACAGTATAGGGTTCATCATCAGTTATTACTTTCTACAGTAGCCAGGGTACCGGCCTTCCTTTGGCGTCTCCTCGCTTTGGTTTTGAATGGCTTCACTGGAGTAGCTCCACAGAGGTGGACAGCAGGAGTCGCACAGGTAAGATTTTCCAGGATGGGTATTTCCTCTTGATCTGTGGATACAGGAATGTCAGAGACTACAGGAGGATTATGCATACCCAGGGATGTGGTTGTGGTTAGTCTTTTGCGGGTATGAATGATGAGGGTGTCGATTTTTGATATTCCTGCAATCCTTCTGGGATATTCAGATATCTGAGGGAGTATCCAGATTGGAAGCTGGCTTCGGTATGGTGGAAGGAATGGACTCAAGGGTGACTCCAGGATGGCAGCATACCGTAGCTGGTGAAGCTGGACAATCTTCATGGATTCTGTGAGGGCACTGACCTGATTGGTAAGGACAGCCATAGAGGAGAGAACCGTGTCAAAGTCTGCAGTGGCTACCACCCTGGTGGTCTGTTGGTGGTGCCCGGGGTGCAGGCTCCGCCGCAGACACTTGAATGAGGATCTCCGGATCCCCAGGTTCGATCTCCTGGATGGTTAGCGAAGGAGCTGGACCAGGGTTGGTGGCACAGGAACATGGAGAACTCTGAGGGGGGCTGGATAGCCAGAGTGGAATACATAGCGCCACAGAACACTGGGTACGGTATAGGACTCTCCACCGTGTGAGTGAAGTGTTTCACCTTAGGTTTGTGACCAGCAAGACTGGAAATGAAGCTGGTGGCAGTACCCAAACGGCCTTTTCTCTTTTCTTCGTAGGAGAGTAATGGGTCTTCCAGCAAAGGTAGATTCTCTAGGTCCTCAGGATCGTATTCATCAAACAAAGAGTCACTGATTGGTAGGAAATCCTCTTTAGGGTCACAGTAAGGAACTGCAGCTTTGCAAGTCCCACTTGGCTGGTGGATGGCAGCGCGGATATTCCTGGCAGAACCACCTGGAGGCGCTTGGGCACGTCTCGCTGTCTGACGTTGGGGTGTCTTAATGGTTGTAGCAGGTGAGGAGGCAACCACAGGAGGGTGTATTTGCTGATCTGCAGGAGTGATGGGAGTAGCAGTTAACACATTAATGGACTCCACGAGTTGCCTTGCAGCTTTTCTTAACTTCACCGCCTCTTCAAACCTCTCCAGGTCCTCTCTACGAACCTGGGTTCCGTTGGAGGCATATATACACTCGGGTAATACAGGATCTGAAACACTGCTGGTTGGAACAGTACACTTTTTTCTGCATGCAGGTTCCGGGGTGGCAGCAGCACAAGCCATATTACACCAACTGGAGGTGGTGGGTGCCATCTCCAGAGGCACCACAGAGGCAATGTTCATGGTGTTGTCAGGATTACACTCTGGTGTGTCGGGTATATTAATGGAAAAATTAAAATGGATGCCTGTAGCCATGTTGTTTTAATGTAAAGTCTTTCTTTTTCAATTTTCCCTAGTTTTAGAAATGGACAGATTTTTTTAAATAGTTCATGGCTAGGTGAACCTTTTTAAGAGTTTCTTTTTTTTATAAATGCCAGACATGTTTAGAAGACGATAAAATGTCTTTATTTGATATAATGCTGAGCTAAGTGCCAGACATGTCATATTTAAATTTTATTGGTTTGTATTAACAAGTCCTTAAAAGAACTAAAGATATTTTTCTTTTTGGGTATAGGAACAAATTTAAAACACTTTCTTGCAAATGTATAAATATTCACGAAATATACTTTTATAATCCATATATTCACAGTAAAAATAGATGCTCCAATATATATTTTGTAAACAGTATAATTACTGAAGAATAGATTCTGTTGATTTTAACTAGAAATTAATTTACTTAGTAAAAACTTTAAGAGGAGTGGAGATATTAATTTTAATTTTGACAGAGATCCAAAGTCTAGGATTGAATATAGGGTCTTTGTTAAGACAGATTGCTCTTTTGAGCTGAGATAAGCTATATATTAAAAATAAATTGTGGAATTAATTTGAAGAGCAACACTTCCCTCTTGAGGCATAGTAAATATTATATTAATATAGGAGAAGAGGAGCCGACGGTGAAAATATCTGCCCAATACGTCGCAGAATGTCACAGACTGAGAGGAACATGAGAGATCCTGGACTTCTAAATCCCCCAACACGGACTCTCCCTTATCCCCCTTCACATTCTCCCTTACCCCTGATAATGTCCATGGACTTGCCCATTCCCCCCCCATATATATGTCCCACTACCCCCCCTCCTCCCCATATGCTTTGGCAATGCTAAAATGTATTTGGTCCTGCCAATAAAGCTTATTTTGATTTTTAGAGCGTAATATTTAAATGAAAGGGGTAGATTATCAGTGACGTCAAATTGACTATAATTGGAGCTGTACTGTTCGTTGCAATTCATTCAGATTTCCAGGACATAATGCATTCAGATCATACCAAGACACGATCATGCATTGATTCAGATTGCAGATCATTCCAACACCATATTTCATATCACTTAATCAGGTCCACATCTCTAACTCACATGCATTGATTATTTGACATTGTTTTAGAATATGTGAAAATTATCAATCAAAGAATATTGCTGCTGTAACTCTTGGACAGGTAATGTATGAGAAAGCAAATTTATGGTTAATGTAATTATATATATCTGGAGTATTTCTTGCAATAGATAGACTGAGATATCTCGGATTACTGTTAGATCCAGAGTCTTCAAAATATTTCTAAATCTGCAGATAGAGCTATGAAGAAGAATCGGATATAAGAGATTTTATCCTAAAACTGTTGCAAAAATGATATACATATAATATATATATAATATATATATATATATATATATTTTATTGAATTTGGAAATTACTGTTATTGAAATCAATAAGCAAGGAATTATATAACTACAATATATAAAAAGCAGAAGATTAGAAGCTTATTCCTCTATTAGGGGAGGATTCACTAAATAAGTTTTTATTGTCATTCTAGAAATCAAATAAGTGATAGCTCATCTTTTGTTGATCCACGTAGCATAGATACATATATCTCTACAAGATCTAGCTTGTTTAAACATTGGTTTGCCTGGAAAAACATGTTAATTGTTTTCGTTAAGCAGAAATGTTTATTAACCATTTGTGTATAGTTACTGATAAAGTAGATGAGATTAATCATATATGCAGTTACTAACAGGAGATCTATATATTGAGAAGCTAGTGTCTGTGCTGATGGATGTTGTGGTTGTTTATAAATCTTTGTTTATGATATGAGATTTCAATTTTTTTTGTATACGTAATAAATAAATATATGTTTTTATCCGATTGATTAGTGTATTCTTCAAAGCAAAACACATACAATTAAAATAATTTAGGAGAATTTCTAGGAAATATAAACGATTATGTGTCTCGTATAAGTTTCTTATTAAATATAATCCGACAGGTGGTTTCCATCTCCATGGGGGTGGCAAGGTCTTCCTCCGCAGATCTGGCTGCCTGGAATTCTATGCCCCCAGGTCTGGCAAGCAGATTGGGCAGGTTCCCTCTGGGTCTGGGTGTGTTTCTGGAAGCTGGAGGTTCTCTGGTGGCAGACTGGACCAGGGTTCAGCCCTTGGAGCAGGAGCCCTTCTGGATTCATGCCTGGACCGGTGTTCAGCCACAGGAGCAGTAGGCTTGTGCACCTTTTTTTTTTTATTTATTTTATTTTTTTTTCGGTTCGATTTGTTCGGATGTTTAAAATTTTCGATTCGGCTCGTTTCGACCGATTTCTGTTTCGATTCGGTTCGGCTCGTTTTTCGTGTATATTTTTTTTCGGAATATCGACCATTTTTCGTGTTTTCGGGTCACTTTGCTCGTTTTTTGTATCGACTTTTCGGAAATTTCGGAAATTTTCGTTTTTTCGGAACGTCTGTTCTCCTCGTTTCAAAGTGTCTACGATAATTCTGGCGATTCTATCGTGTTTTTTTTTTTATTAAAGATCCTTTTTTTCATATGAATAATTGAATATACATTTCACAACTTTATTTAATCATATTAAAATGGTATGAAAGCCAAGGAACAAAAAAAGTGAACAAAACGATTTAAAAAACGCTAAACTGACCCGAATGCCACAAGAAACAAGTGATACGCATTTACAAATACAAAATTTACAGAATCAGCGATATAACCGATAATAGTTAAATATACGATTTCCAGAATTACCAAAATGGAACCGAAATTACGAATGGAACCGAAATCATGAATAGAGCAAAAATAAATTTCGATTTGACACATTTCAAGTCCATTCGAAAAATCCGAAATTTTTTCGTTTCCGATCTATCGGTTTTCGGGTCCGACCCTATTCGGAAATTCGGCCGAATCCGAAGACACGAATCGGGAAATTTCGTGAAAATTCCGAAACGCACATCCCTAATGAGCAGGGGTTCTTCTGGAAACAGGCCTGGGCCGGGGTTCAGCTGTAGGAACAGGAGCCATTCTGATTTCATGCCTGGGCCGGCGTTCCCTGGAAGGTCTGTTCACAGGGGTATGCCTTCTGGTGGGTCTTTCAGGGCACTCTGAGAGCCAATGGGACGGAGAGGCACAGTACCAGCATAGGTTATGATTAGATCTTCTAAGACGCTCCTCAGGAGTGAGTGGGTTTTTGACTGCTTTCACAGGGGACACACACCCCTCGGGAGTGGTGTCTTTTAAACAGTCTTAACTCCAACACGTCTTCCAATATATCCACCAACCTGTCTTCAATAGCAGTCAGGGCAGACAGAATGCAGAAGCCCGACACTACTGAGCCCGCAGGGATTCTGTCAGGCTCAGCGCTGGTGGGGTACCAGTCTGGGTGGTATGAGCCCAGTATGCAGAGGATTCACCGGGGCAGACTGACAGGAGGGACCAGGACGTTTGGGACACACTGGGACTGTACCTTGGGGAGGCAAACGGGACACAAGGGGGACTCCAGGCGAGGTACAGTGGTGTGTTTTCAATAGTGATCTAGATGGTCCTTTTGGTCATAGGCTGGTAGAAGGCGGGTAAACGTTAATCAAGCAGGGGGTCTGGTACACGGGTATTCGGTATATATTTCAGGGAGCTTCAGGAGGCACTTGGTTTCACACAAGCCAAACAGGATTAATGCAGAAGCATTGCTGAAGGGGTGGAACTGTTCTTTATGCAAGGCAGGGGTGTGGTGCGAGTGTGTCAGGTGAGTTAACTGTGTGTGACTGGTAGAAGTGCTGAACAAAAGGGCAGCACTTTTCATGGAGCTGCCTGAGCAGCAATTGTGCGCACAGCAGCATAGATCTTTTCCACAGTGATGTTAATAGCGACATGGGCAGGATAGCATGGCACAGGAGCGAGATGGGCATGACACCTATATTCTCCCGGTCGTTCGATTATCCGTGGATGATATAAGGTACCTCAATTTCCTCTGCAAGGGGGATGGGCACAGATGGAGAGAATTCAGGATAAAATGTGTATTTTCCCAAGAAAGGGGTAAAAGGTACACCCTGAATAAAAACCAACCGGGCCAAAGCCAAACGCATTTCGCGCCTCTCCGGGCACTTCCTCAGTGGCAAAGATGAAAGGAATTACCGTCCTCTTCTTACTCCGTTCTTAAATAGTGTGGGACGAGGAAAAGAAAGTGAAACCACCGGTCATCTCTTCCGGATGGTGGTGGTTCCGGTGTTTGTCGATGATGTGGCTCGAGCGTGGAGGCTGCAGACCCTTGGTGCGGACCGGAAGTACGCGCTGGAGTACATGAACCTCTCGTATTCCTATCGTACCTGACATCGAGAGCTTTCTTTTTCTCCGCAGATGGACATGCATATCAAGCGCAGCTCACTCTCCTCCACACTTTCCACTGGCGTCAAAATCACATCCACACCGAAACGGGCCCTGTTAGTCCGTTATAGTTCATGTAGAGAAACCTCTTTCAAAGTCCATAATGGGAATAAGTGCGTGAAAAGGATTAGAAAAATATTAATTTAGCATACCGAACCTTTTGTGGTTCTATATTCTATAGGGAATTCTTGTTAAAAAAAAAAAAGTGAAATTGGAACCGGTTACTGCATTTTTCTGAGAACGTATACAATTTTAACCAAAAAAATGAAACCTTTCCATTGTGTTTTGGAGGATGGTGTTTTATGAATAATAAGACTATGGCTAGGGTCAGACAAAAGCATTTTTCCCCGCGAACGTGAAAAGTGCGTCCGAACGCATTGACGGATTTTTTCACGGAATGCGCAAAAACGGTCAGACGACGCGCATTTTCGGGCGTGATTTTGTACGGATCGTCAATAAAACTCTTTTTGCGTCTGGACGTTATGTAGGCTGGATATTAGCAGCGTGTGACATCTCCTAATCACGCAAACACGCCGCTATGCCGCAGCTGCGCACTCAGTACGTCAGTACTAGCGGTTCAGCGTTCTCAGAAAAATGCGTTCAAATTCCACTTGCGTTGCACGGCCGGACTTTTGTGCGGCCGTACATCGTATAGTGGCCGTCATTGCCCGTCATCTGCTGCTAGTGCGGCCGTAATTATGTGCGCCAGAACGCACGTTAAAAGTGCGCTGGTCTGACCCCAGCCTAAGTATAAAACACTGACCTTGCTCCCAGAGTTGGAAATTAAAAGGGGAGTAATAGCAGTGGTATTGCTTATTTTATATATGACAAATGGACAACGCCATCACTTTGGAACTAAAAATAAATTTATAAAAACAATAGTTTTATTTTAGATTTTACATGGTCATGTTTGCTATCAATGCAAAGGCCAGACTCTGACCTGTCCATTGACCCCTCCCTTGACCTTGTGAGCTGTAAAGATTTGTGACGAAGGGGTCCAAAGCCCGTCCCCCCCGCCCCATTGCTCTTCGCTATAGTGCGGCAGTTTAGGTTTTTGATGTAACAATTCCGTGTTAGAAAGGAAAAAAATAAACCAATTTTTTTCAATTTATTTTTTTCTTGTTACATAAAACCTGGTCATGTTTATCATTGGAAAGGTCATGCTCTAGCCTTTCCATTGATGCCTAATATGACCCTGTAGCTGCTATGGAGTTGCAGTTACAGTTGTCCAAACATCCATCAATGCAAACAGTTATCCTTTCTCTGGGCCTATTCTGGGGCATGGGCCTGGAGCTGCTGCTCCATCAGCCCCTATGTTAATCCGGCCCTGCCTGTAGCTGCCACCAAGAGACATTTAAAAGTTTTAATTTTCAGAATTAAACTACCTGCTCGTATTCCATTTTATATATTGCTAATTTTCCAATGCATTAATAAATAAATGTGAGCATGTTTGACAGTTTACTGTATTTCACGATTTGGCATAATTAATGTGATTGGAAACTTTTTTTTTTTTTTTGAGCTCTTCACGGCAGATCTGGTTTACAGAACCGTTTTTTGTTTTTTTTGACAGATCCTTTATAATGCTGATAAAATACCATTTCAAGACGGCAACTCCTTGCACAAGATCTCAGTCCAGGCACCGCTTTAAGCCCCTGTTGCCTCTCATCTCTCCCCATGTATGATTCTGAATCAGCCCCCCCCCCTATAACCCCTGCACATTTGGTTTTCTTTATTTATAATTATGATGGCTGGCTTCCTATTTCTCAGGATTTTTTTTTTCAATTTTAACCCTACTCCAGCTCTGCTTCTGCAATGAGACATTTGATTCCATTTTGATTAGAATTACAAAGTGTTAATTTTTTTTTTTTTTTTGCTGACTTCAGGTGAATAACGTTTGTTCATTAGTGGTGATTGAGAGCTATAAATGGATCACACATGGGCTTCCTGAGCATCACCTGTACTGTGATTTAAATGGAGCTAAAGAATGGATCAAGGAGCAGCATGTCATTAACCGGTACCAGTACAACGTTTTCTCTGATCAAATCATTCTGATAATCTTAAAGAACAGATTCTGCTCACTTTATGACCCAAGATTGTCATAGAATTGATGCGGCTAGAAACCTGAAGTATAGAATTAAGTCATTTAGTATTTTTTTTTTTGCGCAATGAGATTGTCACCAATAAGGTTGGGGTGACTCAGAATCTAATTAATTTTATTTTAGGTTAGACTCTATAATGTGACCGCTCAACTTAGTAACCATGTTGCTTAATAAAGATGACTCCAATAGTCTGAGCTTGGATCTGTTTACTCTATTCATACGCAAAAGCTATGTGATTCTAACCCCTGCCCCATGTTAAATGCGCAGAGCTAAAGAAACCAGCAGATTCAGCAGCTTCTGATGTGTTTTGGGCCACTGTTTCTGCTCGTTTTGTTACTGGTTAGGATTGGGGTTACTGTTAAGGTTCAAAGTTTCTGCTTGTATTTAATTCCGGTTAGTTTGTTACATTTGTTTATCCGATCTGGACGGGGTGTGTTTGGATTACGCTGCATTCTGAATTGTGCAGGTCTACACCCTCTATCCTCAAATCTCCCCAAAAGGCTGTTCTGTTTACATTTCTTCACTCTCCACTGGACCTTCTACAGCAGGCATCTCAAACTCTGCCCCCCCCCCACAGACATTTTAAGAACTACAGCTCCCATGATGCTCTGGTCATTTCTTGCATTGAAAGAATTCTGGGAATTGTAGGCAGAGTTTGAGATCCCCCTGCTCTACAGTTTGCTTTCCATCACCTTCACTCAACCGCTTGGACAACATCACCAATGACCTGGGCCGTATTGGTACTGTAGATTACTGCTCTCCTCAGTAAAGTGGCTCCCCGGGACTCTGCCTGATCCTGGATCAGAACCTTCTGTCTTTGCAGAGATTTAGCCGCACCGGCAATAACGGTAAGCAGGAGGGGGTGCAACATCTTGGATAAAAAAAAAGCACTTGCTACATGTGCATTGTACGAACATCCACGAAGAGCCTGGCTTCTTGTTAAAAATGTGGCCTTTCCTACTTTTTTTTATTTTTATAGATATAGATATAGATATAGATATAGATCTCTTTTTGCTGATGAACCATTTCACCGCTGTGTGCTCAGCTCATCTTTACCGGTTTTGCTCATGTTTAAACGCGATTTGAAGTCACGTTTTTTATTATACGACCCAGATATATTGTATATACGTCATGTCGTGCCTGAATATTCTTGCAAAAAAATGCAATAAAATTAGAATTTTCAATAATCTACAGTGTAAAGTGTTTCACATTTTATCATGCGAGCCTTTGTGTTTGTATTTTCTATGGGTTGCGATTGTTAAAAATTTGAAATGGGGACTCGTTACGTAATTTCCAAAAGGGATTTTTTTGCAAATGCCCCCCCCCCCATAGAAAAAATTGTTAGTGGAACATTATTGTTCACATTCTAATTGAAATGGGAATATTTCTGTATTAAAGCAAACAAAATTATTTTTTTCTTTTACATATAATATGGTTATGTTTGTTATCATTGGAAAGTCCATCCATGCTCTGGACTTTCCAATGATGCCAAACTTTAACACCTAGCTGCCACGGATCGGGAGATGGGTTGCAGTTAGGGGTTAACTCCCGAACTGACGCGATGACGCCAATAGGCAGGGTGAGATCCCAGAAGCTTGGCCGACATCAAAGATGTCGGCCAGCTCCGAGAGGGGACCGCAGATGGCACCTGTTGGCAGACTCTGCCCTTCGAAGCGGTGCCTGCCTTTTTACATGTGCCCAAGCAGATCGGGAGGGAGAGGGGTCCAAAGGAATCCCATAGGCTTCACTGTTTAAAAATATTCCCGTTTCAATCCAATATCTAATAAACCATTTATTTTATTCTGTTGTAAAAAGTCTCCATAGGTTTTTAATATTTTTATCGTATTTCCATTTTTCCGTAACGGTCCCTTTCATTGGATCTTACAGTATATGTAAATTCCAGACGTTTTCGTTCAGTTTTTTTTTTTTTTTTGCAAACAGCGTTTAAATTTCGACACTTTCAAGCGTACTGTTCTTTTTTTGTTTAACCACGTTTGTTTGCCTGTCAGCTTTTTGCAGTAATTTTGGCGCGCTTTCCCTGTGGTGCTTGCTGAATACACCACAGGGTCGGCAAACTAGCATCGCCGTAGTTCGGGGAACAAGGTCACTGTCCGACCGTGCGGTGACTTTTTGAATCGCTCTGGATAACCCTGTAAATGCTAGGTAGAACCAAAGACTGGTTTGTCTGGTCTGTCCCTCAAATCGCATGCATTTTTTTTTCAAGAACTATAAAATCCAGATTAGAGTCTGATATTCGCATGTCTGTGGTCCTAACACATTCACTTTTCTCTCCTTTTCCTTTGAGATTGGGATTCCAGAGAGTATGGTGAAGCGTCGTGCTTGCCAGCTGCCCTGCACAAGATGATGGATCTCCTCCATGTGGGACCTGAAGCCAGTCAACAAGCTACTGATGGATAAGGATTGCCACTGAACCAAACTGGGGATTTTGTTCATTCCCAGTACACTGGCAGACCTTTTGGGGTGCGTGACACGCATAATGTCACCAGGACTGTCACAAGTATTTGCTTCTGACCCAAATTGTTTTCTTGGTTGAGCTGCTCACAGGATGCTTTCCATGGATGGTGGTGGTGACCATTTAGCTTCTCCAGCTTGCAGAGACGTGATCAGAGGAAGCAATAGTAGGTTCTCATTCCTGTCCGAACCTCACAAAGCCTGACCTTGATCATTTCCCTGAATATCTGCCTCTTGAACACATGCATTGCTTTCTGTGATGAGGGAAGCAACGACTCTAACATCCTGGTAGAAGAGTGACGTCTATGAAGGGGGCCATGGATTGTGGATGCCATAGTTGCAGGGTTTGGTGGCATCAGCTATGTGCTGCATAGACCCCCCACAGACTTGCGTGACGAGCGCTCTAGGTGTCTTCATATGCAGTCGTGCTGACAGTGTCACTTTGGCCAAGTGAGTATCTTCTCTTTACTCATCGGGTTGTTCTTGGAGGGGCAGGTGGCTTAGACAGGAATCTTTTTATTCCTTGGCATCTAGTGTGTTGGGACTTCAATGCCCTGATACACTCTTGGAATTCCTGCAGGGCTCCTTGAATGAGCTTCCCATCTGTTGCAGTGATGATTTTGTGTGCACACTCCTTGCAGGAAGTCTAAGTTCAGAAAACACGTTGCAGGTTAGGACCACCTGGAGCATAAATGAAAAAGGTATTGAAAATGTTACTAACAAAACACATGGATGGTATTATGACATGCATGTTAATGTGGTGATTTCCAGGAGAATCATCTGACATTTATGCAAAATCTAAAAAGGCCTCCTCTTAAATTGCTCACTTCGTCTGTACCTAGAGGATAATGGTCTTCTAGGTCTTAGATCCTGGAGAAATGTTCCTTCATCTGACTTTTTGGAAAGCGTTAATATGGTTCCAAGGAACACAAACATCCTGTCTACTAGATAAAAGGCTGCAGATATTAAGCCCCTTACTGATGGACCAT
This sequence comes from Leptobrachium leishanense, assembly GCA_009667805.1. Lineage (NCBI taxonomy): Eukaryota > Metazoa > Chordata > Amphibia > Anura > Megophryidae > Leptobrachium > Leptobrachium leishanense. Next base: position 19,016,226 of record CM019066.1, read on the forward strand.
TTCACCCTCGTGCTGAGCGAATTTTTAGTTTTTGCCCATGTTTAAACGTGATTTGAAGTCCTATCTTATTATAGGACCCAGACAAATTCTAGATCATTATATGAATACTTCATGTCCTGCCAGAATGCTATAAAAAAATAATTTTAATGGAAATGTACTTTTTACAATCCTCTACAGCGTGTAAAAATTTTTGTGTTTTTTTTTAAACTTATCTGAGCCTTTGCAGTGATAATCTATGGGGGTACGCTTAAAAAAAAAACAAAAAAAACTGGGAACCCATTACTTTATTCTGAGAAATTACGTGATTTTTTTTTTTGCCAAAGCCCGGGAGGAAGAAAAAGAAAATCGTTTGCATTATTGTTCACATTATAATGGAAATGTGAAAAAATGGCGCTGCCATGCTTTAGCCTTTCCAATGATGCCAAACCTGACCCTCTAGGACCAATCAGGATATGTGGGGGTCCATAGGAAATCCCTTGGCAATGACCTGGATGGGGGAGAGGGGATCAAAGATGTCAGTCACCTCCGGGAGAGGTTCACTGACTGGCAGCTCAGCGGTTAAAGAGAGGCAGTGCTGGAAAGGTCACATTGACCTTTCCAATGCTACCTCTTTCACTAATCTCATGATTTTTGAGAAACGCTCTTCTGGCTTTGCTGGGGGCACCTGAAACGTCAGTGAGCCAGGAGGGGGTATAAAAGCTGGGTCTGAGGGGAAAGCCCTTTTAGTGGATGACCTACATCTTCCGCAGTGAAGGGTTTAAAGGGACACTACCACCTACATAAACCATAACTTGTTTACTTGTGCATTACAAGCAAAACAAAGTTCTAAAACCCTTGCATCATTTTTTACGTGCAATAAGAAGGGGGGGGGGAGAAAATGTAAGTTTATATCCGGTTTCCATTTTGTGGACTCTCATGATGTAACACGTACCAAAATCATATGGTGAAATTTACTTTACAGCTGTGCTTTAGCTTTTACAGTATTTGTAAGAGGGGTGAATGTTTAGATATGGCTGCAGGGGATCTATTGGGCAATTTATGCTACATGAACAGAGATGACTGGGAGCTTAACGATGGGTGGGGGGGTGGTGGTGGTGGCTGTATGCGTGCCATTGGCTGCAGGGGGAAAGCCTGAGTTCCGACTGTCCCACTGCAGCCAATGGCATGTGGTGGCCCATTGAAGACAGCGAGTTGTACACATACGCCCTGCATCTTCAGAGCCCTCCTGCTGCAAGGATGGCATGGTACGCCCCACAGTGGCAAGTGGTTAAAAGCCTTCTACCCCCGGTGATGTGCATACATCCCATACAATGCTGGTAGGGTGTTTCCTTGACTAATAGATTCCTTCTATGCTCAATGCCACACAGCGAGGAGCAAGTGCTGGGGGGCAGTTTACAACAGATTGGATGCACGTTGTAAAATAGATTCTCATTCACGAGAAACAAAGCTCATGTAAGATCCGCAAACTAAACAAAGAATAGGTATTTAGTGCCGGTGTCCCTTTTTAAATGGAAACGGGACGAGGTGTGCAGTATTTTACAATGAAGGTACTATGCGTAGTGTGTGTTGCTATAAACGGTACAGATTTGCTTTCTTTTATAACTGTTCAGATGGAAAGAATGTTGCTTACCCTCTTGTCACTTAATGAGCTCTAAAGTGTAACCGTTATATTGGCCTTAATAACTGACTAATGAGGTACCAGCTGGGTGGAGTAGAGGTAACGTCACTGCTCTAGAACTGTGGAGACACAGGTTTGAATCCCGGCAAGATCACCTCTACAGCAAGTGTCTTTGGGCAAGACGCCTAATGGTACACACTGTCCACCCAGGACATACTTGAAAATGAGCGCAATCTCAATGTATCCTTCCTGGTAAAATACTTAAAAATAAATTCTATTTAATCTAGTGACGGGCTACTTTGACTCTGGCAGTCAGCAAGTCAAGGTTGGGTACTATGACCAGACCAAAATGCCTTTGATTACCAGATTAACTTTCTTTTCTTTACAGGATCATCATAACAAAATGGAATACCAGAAAGCTGTCATCGGAGATCCAACTAGGGAATTCTATGGAATTAAGGAAAGCTTTGCTTTACTTGGCTTCTTGAATCTTTTCCCAACGACTGGACGTCTCCATGCATGGAAGCAGAAGGCACTAAATACAAGTGAACACTTTGACTTGTTTACGTTAAATAAAGGTCATGTACTCATATCTAGTGTCTTATGGGAGTTTGTATTTGGCTCGAAGTCTACATATCCATTTTTGCCAAGCCTCTATTTCCCAAGGAGGGAACACCTTTTTGTCGTACATGGTCAAAATCCTTTTGGTTGGCCTACAAATTAGATATTTGGTTACATTTAATGGCTGTTGGAAGCCTAAGCCCACCAGCCACCTACAAGGGAAATCTCCTTGGTGGGTCCTACAGTCAAGTGAGAAATACAAATGGGGGGGGACATGGACTGCGTTTTGAAATGTCTAGTGTGCCAAAATTTCTCAAATGTGCTACTTGTGTATAATCTTTAAGGCTAATGGGCCCATTTTTTTTTTAAGTTTTTCACTATTTGCCTAATTTCCTGTAACCGGAGCAGTCTCACTGACAAAAGCTAAAACTGCACATGTCCATACTGGACTCCTAGCAAAAAAGCAACGATCTGGACCACTATGAAATCGCCAAGGATTTGGCCAACGGTGGAAACTTCCATTATCTAAGCCCAGGTATGCAAATACTTCTAGACTTCTACAATTCTACATACTTATCTCTTTATGTTGCCATAACAAAGTGACAGCACACCGTAAATCAAGTTGTAGATTCAGGTATGATCCCCCCCCCCCAAGTAAACCCTAGGTTTTCAAATGCAAATTAATCTTGTGCCTGACAAATCAGTGGCGGAAGTACCAAGGTCGCAGCGGTTGCACTTGCTACCGGGCCTTGGCATTCCGCCACTGGAGGGGGGCAGGCAGCCGGCAGATTCTGGCAATCAGCGCCGGAATCTGGGAGCAGCGCTGCCGGCATGCAGCTTGGCTGGGAACCACTTGACCAGCGCAGCCTCGTTCTCGCGCTGGTCAGGTGGTTCCGGCCCAGTGGCCAAGCCGCATGCTGATGGCGCAGAGGTGTGCTGGGGGCAAATACATCTGTGTGAGCTGGGGGCAATATATATGTCCATGTGTGAGCTGGGGGCAATACTATCTTTTTTTATATTGCAGGAAAAAGAGTAAAAATATAGATTTTTTTTGGGGGGGGGGGGCTCCATGAATTCTTGCACCGGGGCCCTCATGTTTCTAGTTAGGCCACTGTGACAAATCCTCAAATTTGCCGACCAGATTTAACACCTTAATTGCTGAGCGCATTGAAATTTGTTATACAGTGGCAAGAAAAAGTATGTGAACCCTTTTGGGATTACGTGGAGTTTTGCATGAATTTGTCATAAAATGTGCTCTGATCTTCATCTAAGTCACAACAATTTGAAAAACACAGTCTGCTTAAAATAATACAACACAAACATTATATGTTTGTTTACAGATTATGTTCAATATTCACAGTGCAGGGTGGAAAAAGTATGTGAACCTTTGGACTTCATAACTGGATGACCCTCCTTTGGCAGCAATAACCTCAACCAAATGTTTCCTGTAGTTGCAGATCAGACCTGCACAACGATCTGGAGTAATTTTGGACCACTCCTCTTCGCAAAACTGTTTCAGTGTAGCAATATTCTTGGGATGTCTGGTGTGACTCGCTCGCTTAAGGTCATGCCACAGCATTTCAATCGGGTTGAGGTCAGGACTCTGACTGGGCCACTCCAGAAGGTGTATTTTGTTTTGTTGAAGCCATTCGTTTGTTGAATTACTTGTATGCTTTGGGCCATTGTCCTGTTGCATCACCCATCCTCTGCGGAGCCCAGCCTAAGTTTCAGTAAAACTAGTAAATAATATTTTTATATAAGAGGTTAGAACAATATTATTTCCTTGTTTTACTGAAACTCTGAGTAAAACAGCGCATTTACAGCCATCAGGTCCTGCACTCACCTCCTCGGTGTCTGCTACGTTTGTGCTCATGGCTGCTCTGCTATGGATTGATGGTACAACAGCTGTTTGTCTAGGATTCCTAACATGTGGATTAAGCTCAAAATCTGTCAACGATGGAGCCAAGGTGGGCTTGTATTCAACCATATGAGTCTTTTATTCAGAAGCTAAGGCGAACATTTGATCCAGCCAAAAGGGCTAAGGCAGTTGGAAAGGACTTTTATTCAGAATCTGACACCGTAAAAGGACTGCATCAAATTCAAAACCTGTCAGATGTAAATTTGACTGAGGTGCTGGCACTCATGGAGGGTTTATCGGACTCTAATGCAGGAGTTATCTAAATCCTCTGGCAATCATCTGGGGGCTGAGTTGATAGAATGTTGTTGACCAGATTCGGGACAGGGCACCAAGAAAAAGACCAGTAATGTGTCGTTTATCCCCTCCCCCCACACCAGTAGAGCTACCAAGCAAGTATGTCAAAACAAAAACCAGTTACAGGAGTGGTTATGCCTTTTATTGCGGTAACGAAAATGTTTGTTACGATGTCCTAAAAGAGCCAACATGCTGGAAACCTGCCACACCTAAGGTAGCTGAAGAGTCTTTGACTTACAGGTCTCCTGGGGAAAAAAATAAAATGAAATACCAGTCTATTGGTTCCTGTTTCACTAGCATGGGTGTCCTTATTGGTCCATGCTATGGCTTTCATCCACTCTGTAGCTGAAGCAATTTCATCCTCTTCCCGTGGAGAGATCTCCTTTGGCTATTAAGGCCAAAGATAATCATGACACCGTAGGAGTCCTGCTCCCTACAGGAGTGTTGCATGAAGAAACCATTACTTTTCAGGTTATTGACTCTCCGTCCTGTGTTGTCTTTGGCTTTCTGTGTTTTTATCTGAACACAATCCTGTTTTGAACTGGTCTACGGGGAGTTCCAGTCATGGAGTCCTTATTGTTTGTATCATTCAACTCTGAATGTCCCTACAGCACCTCCTTTTGTCTATTGAAATACCGGAGTGGTACATGGATTTAAAGGAATTGATAAGAAATTAAACACTACCTCCTTGTAGTCCAAATGATTGCGCTATCGATCTCCTTCCTGGGTTCATGCCTCCTAAACGAGTGCGTACCCTTCGTTGTAGTAGGAGAATCAGATCATGGAGCATCTCAAGGATAGTGTAGCAAGAGGTTTCATAATGTGGTCTTGCCATGCAGGGCTTGGCTTTTTGGATAATTAAGGGGTGGATTTATGTCCCTGTATCTGGGCGGGGGGAGAGACAACCCCCCCCCCCCGTGCTGAATCTAACTATCAGGAATGTATACCCAATACCCCTGATAACAGAGTTGTTTGACAGGTTAAAAGGCTCCTCCATGTATATGAAGCTAGATAATCTATGCGCATATAACCTGGTATTCACTAAAGAGGGACACTAATGGAAGACCATCTTCGATACAATGTATGGGAATTAAACATACTGTCATGCCTTTCAGTTTACGCAATGCTACAGGTGTTTTCCAGGATTCCATCAATGATGTACTTCAGGATTCCGTATAGTCCTTTGTCATAGTATACCTAGACGATATCCTGATTTATTCCCCAGATGTGGAGACCCACCACAAGCAGGTCAGAAAAGTATGGTGGTGACTTCTAGACAATGGCTTGTACTGTAAACTGGAGACATGCTTGTTATAACATCTGTACATTTTCTTAGGTATATATTTTTCCCCAGAGGCTTTCAACATGGACCCTTCTAAGGTCTCCACGATTCTGGACTTGACCACAAGGTCTGAAAGCAATACAGCAGTTTAACTACTATAGGAGATTCATGAAAGATGGTAGCGCCATCACTGCAACAACCTAAAAAGCTTCCCATTATCAGAAATGGACTATCTATAACGATACAGGCATTCAAGGATGTGTCTTCTGTGGTCTGAGTCTGCGACACATGGTAAGCAAATCCTAATGGTGGATGGGTTGGTCTTGTCTGTCCCTGCTGGGTCTGTAACTACTTTGTACGTTACGATCGGAGATGTGGTGAGTATGAAATAGTTGCAATTGTTCAAGAATAGTCAGTATCCCATGACAATTAAAAATTAACGCTTCCAACTTCTCGCCCTTTAGGTTGGGATTGTAAAGAACAGCTGGCAAGTCCTCTGCAGTATATGAACAATATGGGTTTGTCCAGGAGTACCTGACCTGAAGCTAGACAACATGCTGCTGATGAATTTAAGACTTGCATAGAATGTAACCATGTCATTTCTGGTGCAACATGACCCACATGTCCCCAGAACTATGACTGCAATAAAAATTAGAACTTGATTCCATCAGTGAATGTCTGGTCTTTTATGCTCCTGTCTGGCACTCTCGGAGCTCTTTCCTGTGGCAATGGGAGCATGGTGAAAGACGACTTGACGTGTCTCTCAATGTTTGTGTTCCTCCAGCCTGTAGGCAAATTAACACTGGGAAGCAATACGTTTACTTGTTCTCAGTTTTGTTTGGGGTCACTGTTCCTATTTGCAATACTGATCGTTTTCAGGAAAAATGTCTATACACAATTTTATTTATTCTATGACTCTGCTGTGGTTGTTACACATATAGCCGCATATCTTGGTCTACAGTGTAGCCGTTTTTAAAATTAAACCAAACATTAAAGAGCATGCACTGATCTCTCGTGGTATTGCATTTCACATGGCTATTTTTTTTCCCTTGCCGATTTATGCTGTGCAATTATTAATTGGCAATTTTAACCCCCTTAAGGACCAATGACGTAACTGTTCTGTCATAAATGCATTGACCTTAAAGACCCTTGATCCTTTAAGAGGGTTAAAAAAAATGGAGAATCCTGAAATTGCCATAACCCCTGCCTTATTACTTCATACTTTTCCACTGGCAGGTCTATGTTCAAAAAATGGAATTGAGGAAATCCACAATCGTTGAGGTGAGGGAATTCTGGGATCGTTTGGAGGAGTGCTAATGGTCAAGGACCAGAAGTCTCATGTCTCATGTCTCTGTTTAGCTTAAATGTTGTTCGTCTAGTTGGTGAAATTGACTGTCTTTGGGTTCTTACGGCAGATAATATATTTGTTACCATATGTACACCTGATCGCTGTACTGGAGGCTACACCGATGGATGTTACAGGGCGTTTCAGCGAGTTATCATGCCTAGCGAGCAGGAACCCTTGCTAGTCACAAAATTTTGTAATAGCCAAGCCACGTTCTTGCTCTTTGAACCTCGCAAACATGACGATAGTGATATAAGCTTGTATTGGACACTTGGAACATTTCAAAGTTTAAAAAATATTGCAGGTGTTTCCAAAGGGGTCTGCGGCCCATTTCATCTACGAACTGGGTTAACGACAAAGTCATTTTGGCCACCGCCACATAAGGACTTTCATAGCCCAGCTGTGTAAATCCATATGCCTTTTAATGGGTGACTGTCATGCAATCCCCACAAAATATTGCAGAATTAGATTTTTGTGTTTTTGTTTAGTGCAGTGTCATTGTTCACATTCGAAGTGAAAATCCGATAATGGCACTACCTTACCTATCCTTGCATTATTTTAACTCCCTAATAATTGCTCACTCAAATGCAAAAAAAGGAATAGCAACATTAATCAAGTGCAACCATTTCCAAACCACTCCGTGCATAACTAGAAGTAACAAACACATGTAGACACTGCCGTACCTAAGAACATAAACTAAAAATATAACCAGGAGCAAAGAACACCATGTACTGTAAACTAAAGGGGCATTTGGTCTCTGCATTTAAAAGCAAGTAAGTGGTAATGTCTCCTATAGCACTTTCTGTTTTTGCAAGTTTGCACTTTATTTTCATTTTGACTGAAAAAAAGAAGAAAAATACACCAAGGGAAAAACCCCTGGTAATACAATCACTTATCCTCAAATATCGACTTGAGGATAACACTCCCTTGCCAGGATTAAACCTGCTAACTTGAAACAAACACACAAAAATATTACCAGTCAACCACACCTGAGTGTGTTGGTGACTGATTATACAGGAGTGGCACAAAACTTAGCACAAATTGCCTTTATTAAATTAAAAAAAACTACCAAAATCCAACATTAAAACCAACACGGAACAACTGCAGCATGCGGACATCAAAGTATTGAAAATAAAAAGAAAAATGGGTTCTCCGTTCAAATTTTTTTTTTTTTTTTCAACAAGTCTACCCCATAGAATATAACCGCAAAGGCTCGGGTAATAAAATGAAAGAAAAAATACTTTACACACTGTGGATGATTAAAATTTTATTGAATTAAATTTTTTTTTTTACATTTTTTTTGTTATAGCATTCTGGAAGGGCATGACATATACATATAATAATGATATATTATTAATCTGCCGAGTCTGCCGGAAAGAACAATATATATAATTTTTCTGGGTGGTATAATACGTGACTAAGGCTAAGGTCAGACGAAAGCAGTTTTAACGTGCGTTTAGCCGCACGATATCACGGCCGTGCTAGCAGCAAATGACGTCCAATGCCGGGGAACATACGACGAACGGCCGCACGAAAGTTCGTCCATGCAACGCAAGTGGCAAACGAACGCATCTTTTCGAGAACGTCAAACCGCTACTACTGGCGTACAGAGTGCGCTGCAGCGGCGTGTTTGCGTGATTGGGAGACGTCAGATGCTGCACACGTCCGGCCAACATAACGTCCAGACGCAAAAGTGTTTTATTGATGATCCGTACAAAATCACGGACGAAAATGCGCATCGTATGACCGCTATCGCGTATTCCGTGAAAAAATACGTCCATTCGTTCGAACGCACTTTTTCCCGGACAACGTGAAAAATGCGTTCGTCTGACCCTAGCCTTAAAACCGCGTTTAAAAAGTGTCAAAATGAGCTCCGCAAACTTCTACTTCCCAAACAGCGCCAAAGTTGTAAAATTGCTCCCGTCCTTAAGGGGTTAAAACTTTTAATCAGGCAAATCCCATAGGTTTCAATGTAAAGAAAAAAAAAACCGTTTTTTTTATTAAATATTTCTTCACCGAACTGTGAATTTCACTGTACGATATAGTTTCGTAGCCCTTCGACTATTTAGAAAGCTAGCAGTTTGCCAAATATTTGCCAATTGCCAGTGACATACGGTGATCCTCGACAGAAGTGAACTCCCCATACAGAAGCAATGGTTAATCTATTCAGAGAACACCGAACAGAGAAATGTCAGTGAAATGCCCTGATGTTCGGTGCTTTCATTTCGCAGGTTTAGGCTAGGGTCAGACGAGCGTGATTTCTACGGACTGTATGTCCGTGCACACGGACGTACGTCAGTACGGAAGACACAGTAGTGGCCACACAGTCCGTTTATTCACTGACGTATATTTTGACGGATGTAGGAGGGAAAATAAAATAAAAAGCAAAACCATTTTGTCCGTGAAAAATACTGGACGTATAAATGCAGTCCATCTGACCACGTTCCATCACTCACACACAAAGCTATGCGGACGTTGCGGACGCAGCGCACTTTGTGTGGCCGTTCTAGGAGTTGTACGTTCTTGCGTCCGGGGGCCCCAGCCATTGTGCTTCTGCAGTTCAGTGCGGACGTACTTCGTGTGTCGGGCTCCGATGGGCTTTCTGTGATGCTATCACGGACGTACTTTTAGGTGCAATCACAGACGTGAACACTACGCTCGTCTGACCCCAGCCTTAATCAGGCGAATCTCATAGGTTTCAATGTAAAAAATATCTGTATTTATTTATTTGCAAAGTATTTTACCAGGAAAGATGCATTGAGATTTCTCTCGTTTTCAGGTATGTCCTGGGTTTTTACCCAATGTTTAATAAACCGTTTATTCTAATTTGCAGCAAAAAGTCTATTTACTTATTTAGGCTTTTTAGCTATTTTTCGGGATTTTTCACAAATATTATTATTTTTTTTCCTGTAACTGACCTTTTTATTATTCATAGAACTTTATAATATGTTCAATCCAGGCATTTTTGTACAGCAGTTTTTTGCAAACCGCTTTTAAAAGTTGTGTGGTTTTGTTTTGTTTTTTTCTCCATATTTGTCTGTTCATCGGCTTCTGTGTGGACGTACTTCGTGTGTGGGGCTCCATTGGTCAGAATGCTATGCTGCCGCGGACGTACAAATGTGCGGCAACACGGACGTGATAACTGCGCTCGTCTGACCCCAGCCTAAAAGTTACCGTTGTGGAGGGGTGCTTGGAGAGACAAGGAAGTCCTCAGTTTCTGCCACCTTTGAAGGGTAGGAGTCACAAGCAGGTGAGGGGAAATTAGTAGGTGTGCAGGGGGAACAGACTGCCATGGTAACGTGGTTGAAGGGACTTTTTTCCAGCGGAACCCATAGATTATGCAGGGGAGACATTGACCAGTCACTTAAAGCAAGGAAGAGCGCTGCTGTGTGGTAAAGCTCCATGTGGGGTAGGCCCAAACAACCCCTGTTACGGTGGTGCGTTATGTCAGCATAGAAAACTCTAGGGCGAGTATCCCTCACACAAAGGCCAGGAACTTAGTTTTCAATTGCCTCTTAAGTAATGGGTATTTTCGAATGGGAGATCTTCTTATTATGTTGTGGATTCACTTTTCACATTTCACATATGATCTTCAACCCTTGAAAGAAAGGGGATAAAATGGCAACATAGTATGATATGCTTAAATCTTCTGTGCCCCCCAAATGAACATGCAATGGTTCAACTCACATGTGGAGGTGTCATAAATCAGACACTAGATATACTGCACCACCGGTGTTATTAAGGAGATACCGGACTCCCCTTTAGTGCCTCCGTTTGAAGATGTTCCTCCAGGAAATCTAATAACAGCTGCAGGACCTTAGATAAAGGTGTATGGAAATTTATTTCTTTTAAAACAAATTAAAATTCGAACGCCAAAACGCGTTTCGCAAGCAAGTCGCTTCCTCAGTCGGCAAAAAGTAAAAAAGCATTTACTTTTTGCCGACTGAGGAAGCGACTTGCTCGCGAAATGCGTTTTGGCGTTCGAATTTTAATTTGTTTTAATTGTTTTAAAGAAATAAATTTCCATACACCTTTATCTAAGGTCCTGCAGCTGTTATTTTATTTCCTGGAGGAACATCTTCAAACGGAGGCACTAAAGGGGAGTCCGGTATCTCCTTAATAACACCGGTGGTGCAGTATATCTAGTGTCTGATTTATGACACCTCCACATGTGAGTTGAACCATTGCATGTTTATTTGGGGGGCACAGAAGATTTAAGCATATCACACTATGTTGCCATTTTATCCCCTTTCTTTCGAGGGTTGAAGATCATATGTGAAATGTGAAAAGTGAATCCACAACATAAGAAGATCTCCCATTCGAAAATACCCATTACTTAAGAGGGAAGAGCAGAGTATCACCACATTTTTCTGTTGCCTTGATTATTCGGTGGTTGGAGGTGAACCACCTTGTGTGTGAATTTTTGCTGCTGACTTTTGAACTGCGACTCAATTTACCAAGGACTTTTAGGGTCTATAGTAGTATTGGTTTAATTGTTGCACTGTTCATTCCTATCTACTAGGGGGCGCCAGATACTTACTCGTTTTCTATTTTTAGTTTTCAATTGGGCAAAGAACTGGGGAGGTACTCCTAATGGGACAGATTGGAAAATTTAAAGAAATCTGGGAACAATATTCAGCTTTAAAACATTTATCCTGCCCAATCACGATATGTGAGGGAGGTGCCACCTCTTCAGATCTTGTGCCACCTTCCTTGACAGTGGTTCATAATTGGCAGCGTATCAGTGATCCCTGACGAGAGTGACTTCTAGGTATCGGATTGATTCTTTCACCCGCTCCATTTCCTCCTGCAGCAATGCCGACACCCCCACCCCTAACACCTTACACTTCGCCTGATTAATTTGGAAGTTGGATAGTCGACCGTAGAGTCAGTTCTGTCATGAGATGTGCTAGGGAAATGAGTGGGTTAGTGAGTGAGAGCAGGACATCGTCCGCAAAAGCCGCAACTTTGTAATTGATGGAATGCACCTAATACGAGCAGGCTGCTATGAAAATATACGACATGAGTTTATGCTGATGCCTTCAGTGATCTTTGCTCTAATTAGCATTCTATGACCAAGCTGACAGTGTAGAAACGCATCTCACCTAAAAATCTGCAGCCGTGTGTAAATGTGTTAAAGCACACCCAAGATAAGGGCGGAGGTTAGGAAAATAGGGAGTAAAAAAAGTACAGAAGCAAACAGATGTTAATTCCTGATAAATAATGAAACGTTAGGAAAACTTGTGAAACTGCAGAAATGTTTATCTTTATGTTAATCTGTATTGTAACTTTTAATATGCTGCTGTATGCATTTTAGTAGGTGTTACTTCTCTCTGATAGGATATTGAAACGTCATGTAATGTATATGAGCACATGTAACCAAACCTACAATGGAGAGCGAAGCGAAGGAAAACTTTGTGTCTTGTCATCATTTCCAGTTACTTCCTTCTCACTGGCCGACCATGAGTTATTTTGTTACGGAGAGATAGTTTAGTTAGAGAATAGAAGATTACGGACACACATCAAGCTGAGCCAGAATTTTCCGGCTATCAGTAATGATGGAAGGGGAAAAATAGATGGTGTGTTGGTCTCGGATCTGTTGGAGAGGTTATCACGTGAGTATGAACAGAAGCAGTGACAGCGTGAAGCCCTGTCTGGTACCGTTACGGATGTCTAGGTCTGGCGAGTATGTTCCATTCACCCTCAAGGAAATTTTTGGGGTGTTTGTATCCAAGTGAGCCACCTTGGACTAAAACCCAAGGAGGTCAGAGTCATCAGCAGGAATGTCCAATCCACTCTATTGAATGTTTTTTCCGCATCTAAAGATAAAAAGACCATCGTGTGGTCGAAGATGTGGCTAGATGGATAAGGTTAATGGCTCTTAACGTGTTGTCTCAGGCTTCTCTAGCGGGGACAAAACCCTTTGAATCATCGGCTGCTTGAGATTTGGTGCCTCTTGAATAATAGGCACCATTAAATATGAGTATACTTTTTATATTCATCTATACCCATCTCTTTTAAATGGTCTGCACATTGCATTTTATTTGTTTTTACCGAGGAACATCCCACAAAGTAAAGACCTCATTTTCCAGTGTAATACTGACAATAGATCACTAGTGCGAGCGCTGATAATCCAATACATCCTACAAAACCCATTTGGTTTGGGTGAAGCCGCTTTGGGACCAAAGGATTAAGTCTGGCTGCTAAAATTTTTGCCATTAACTTAATGTCAACGTTTAACCCCTTTACTGCTGAGGCATTTCACCGCTGTGTGCTGAGCTCATTTTTACCTCTTTCGCTCATCATGTTTAAATGCGATTTGAAGCCACATTTTATTATATGACCCAGACATATTATATATCGTTCTTTCCGGCAGACTTGGCAGATTCATAATATATCATTTTTATATGTATACGTCATGTCCTGTCTGTATATTATAATAGAAAATGCAATAAAATTTGAATTTTTAATCATCTACAGCGTGTAAAGTGTTTTATTCACATTTTATCACATGAGCATTTGCGGTTATATTTTCTATGGGGTGCGCTTGTACAAAAATTAGAAATGAGGACTCGTTCCATTTTTGTGGGGGAATTTTAAGCAAACGAACCCCATAGAAAAAATCATTAGTGCAGCATCATTGTTCACATTATAATTGAAATGTGAACAATATTGCTGCATTAAAAAAAAAAACAACAAACCAAAAAAACCTCATGTTTTTATTTTTTTAAAACCAAATTAAAATTTTATTTTAAATATTTTTAATTTTTTTTTTACTTTCAAACGAACCCCCCGTATCTCCTTGGGAAATCCCCGGACAGCTAGGGGTTCCCCGGGTATCTGACGTCATCGTGCTATGCGCGATATGTCAGGAGGCGATGGGGAACCCGGAGGTGGAGCCACCATCCAGGATGGCAGCCGTTACCGGAGCTAGATCGCGATCTGGCACGTAAGGGGTTAAAAGGCACCGCTTTAAAGGGCAGACACTACCCTTCAAAGCAGTGCCTTTTTTTTACGGTAAACCCTCCCGATCAAAAAGGATATCCGATCTCCCGGGGGGGGGTCGCCTGGAAATGACGTCTTTGCGCATATCGCGACGTCAGACGTCGGGGGCTGGCCTATATTCAACTTCTGGCTTCCCCGAAGCCAGAACGCCGCGGGACCCCGGACAGAGAGGTGAGTATCTCCGCCGGGGCTCCCGCTTGCTGATGACTTGTGGGGAACATCCTCCGCATATAGCGGGAGTCAATGAGGAAGTAACCCACACGTCCTCCGCAGGGAAGGGGTTAACATAGATATAGGTCTATAATTAGTCACCAAGGAATGGTCTCTGTCAGGTTTGGGGATGAGGGCAATACGGCTCATTAGAGTTGAGTCGAGACCGGTATCACCAACCAGTGCGTTAAGCATACTAACAAACCGGGGTCCTAGATCGACCTGAAACATCTTAAAGTAGGCTACAGTGAGCTCATCTGGTCCTGGGCTCTTTCCCGCCGACATGGAGCTGAGAGCGATGGAAAATTCCGCTAGAGTAAAAGGTGCATCTAGTGCCTTCGCCTGGCAGGGGGATAGACTGGAATATAGGGAGTCTTCCAGATAGGATCTTATATCCTCCGGGGGGTGAGTCTCTCAATTGTTAGAGGGATGACTTATGGAACGCTGCAGATATGCCTCAATTAACCCCTTCGCTGCGGATGACGTGTGGGGAGTCCTCATTGACTCCCGCTATATGCGGAGGACATTCCCCACACATCAAACGCAAGCGGGAGCCCCGGCGGAGATACTCACCTCTATGTCCGGGGTCCTGTGACGTTCTCACTTGCCGGTCCCTCAGAGCGTCTGTTAATGTTTTCAACACCCTATGTACCTGAAGTGTGGTCCAGGATAAGTCAGGAAACAATTGTAAAGGAGAACCGTTGGAATCCTTGACCTCCTGTTCATGGGCTGCCTGGAGGATCTCCATCCAAGATGTCAGCCCGCACTGGGGGGGCGCAGCAATTGGCCGGAATCCCGGGCGATTGCTGCCTCCTGTGCTAGGACGCGCTCAGTGCGTTCTCCGCACAGGAGAACCACTTAGCTGGATGCACCGAGCGCATCCTTAGCAGCCAAGTGGTTAAAGGAGACCTCAAGCTTTGCCAACATGATCTCAAGGTCCTCCTTCATGGGTAGCAAGCAGAAAATGTTCCAAGCAGTCATGTCAGTCTCCTCCGATGCCACCGGGCTGCTCGTGAAGGAAGTCTTTTGGGAAGCTCTGAAGGTCTGCGCCATCTTGGGGCCTTGTGGTGTGCCATCCACTGCCGGCGCGTCTGCAAAATACCTTGTGATGCTGTTGGGTTTTCGAAGAGCCGGAGGAGTCCCTCATACACAGGGCTGCTTGGGATCGCTTCTTATGGGTCATGGTACCCCAACAAAGGTCAAATCTCCCTCTTCTAATTGTGCCTGCACCGCAACTCCTCTATGCAGCTGCCATCCACAACAGCCATCAAACCACACCCACCACCATTTTGCACTCCTTTTAACTTCTGATTTTTAAATTTATTTATT